>VXAK01022435.1:49257-120552 GCA_013399435.1 Arenaria interpres | reverse complement strand
CCCCTTTTTTTTTTTCTCCTCCCTCTGAGAAGGAGGCGCAGGCAGAGACACACACAAACACACAGAAATAAGGGAAAGAAAGTACCGGGACTTATCCTGCTGCTGCAAACCCAGAGATAGCAGGCGAAGAGGGGGGTTGGCTTCTACCCCAAGGTAAAGCCCTGCCCCCTTTACCTCCTCACCACCTCCTCCGAGAAAGAGAAGGAAGGAGAGAGAAGGGGCCAAAGTGGAGACAAGCAGGTCTTCTGCAGCTGGCGTTTGGAGTACAGGGAGCCAGGAAGTGAAGGATGGTTGTGGTTACCCGAGCTGGCTGCAGGGCAGCTCTCTTCCTCTGGATTTTCAGCAGCATTAGCTGCAGAGCCAGGACGGCTCTGCCTGCATCTCGTAAGTACCCTTTTCTAAGAAGCATGCACGGTTTCAGCTCTGCAATAAGCCAGAGGGGAATTCCCTCAACTCTGGGGGCGGGGGGGGGCTGATTATTTTCTCGGTGCTGGTGAATCTTGTGCTTGGTTCTCTGTGCATTTGTATGTGCGTGTGTGCACTGAGGTTGGATACTGTTCGGAGTGCTCCCTTATCACATCTTCCTTCGTGTAGATGATCTCAGCGGCAGCTGGTGTGGAAAGTTGAAAGACCTGCTCTATGATACAGTCCTGGTTCTGCAATGGAGTCAGAGGGGGGAAAAGGAATCNTGATGGTTCTGTGTTGTTTGTTGGTTTGGTTTGGTTTTTCCCACCTTCCTCAGAAGGTATGCAATTTGCATTTGGAAGTACTTCACTTCCACAGTTGTGTGACGGAAAAGAGGGGATGGGAGCAGTTTCCATAACTAGTGTTTCATCAAGGAGCAGCCAGAGAAAATTTTGCCTCGTTTGAAGCGAAAAGAATGATTGTGAGTTGATGAGAGGGAACTGAGCCAGGACGGCTTTTCTTGAGAGAGAAGTTTTGCTTCCCGTAATAAAATGAGCAAAGGTATTTTAGAGGAGCTATTTGCTACTTTATGTTTTGTCCCTATTGCTCCGCTAGGGAGGCAGAAATAGCAGAGAAATGATCAAGCATCTGCTGAAATGCTGAACTTCAGCCCGGAGGAGTGCAGAGCACCTCTGCAGGACCCAGTTCTGCTGTCAGTGTGAAAACGACAGCGTACCCATTAATTTCAATGGGTGTTAGATCAAATCTTCAGCGTTGCACTGAGCTGTAGTTTCCAGCAAAACATTTGCAGGTAGATGTCAGCGTTAAGAATTCAGTGGTTTCTCTTCAGACCGTGCAAAGCATTTGCCATTTGCAAAGTATTTTTGAAATGCATAGTGAAATCAGGCAGTGCATTTTTATAGAGTCGTCAAAAATAGACACCACAGTTGTTGGTTGTTGATGGGGGAAAGAAGTGTCACGAGGTGTTACAGATGGATGTGTTGGGGCTGTGTGTGCGTGGATGGGGCTGATTCTACTGACCGAGCAGGGGATTCTCTTAGGACGTAGTGTACATACTGCATAGAGATCTATGGGGCTCAGCCTGTTTATTTATTTATTTCCTGGGGAGCAGGAATGAACAATGCAACGATGGGGGAACTGGAGCGCTGCGAGACTTTCTCAGTGGGTTTCTATCTGTTATCATCCGATACCTAGTGAAAAATAAAACAGTGTTATTGTTCCAGGATTTGCTTACACTTAGACATTCATTTGCGTGTCAACAGAAAATGTACAGCAGTGCCTGCGCTGTATCGAGGCTGGAGGATGTCCAGTTATTTTTCTGCCTTTGATTTAGGAGAAATATTGATCCTGAGGTTTACTGCTTAGTTTTGACCGGCTATCTAATTTGTCTTCTGAATATGATTTCTTCGTGGTCATGTCTCAGGCTCTGCATAACAGGAATATACGGGGGGGGGGGGAAATATTATGGTTTAGGCTGTCAGAAATCTGTTCTCAGGAAATAAAGTTCCCTATGCTGATTTCTATAATAGAATTTCTGAATGTGGGTTGTTTGGTTTTTTTTTTATTGGGTAACTAATGGCTGTATTTTAACTTGAAAATGACCTACAGTGGGTTATCAGATTACTCAACCAACGAATCTTTAACTTTTGAAAGAAGTTAGTAGAGAAGTTAATGGCTGTGGTAACATCACTATAACCAGGAATTCCATGAGTAAAGGATATATATAATCTTAATTACAATTTACTCATATACATTCCCATCTTGGCAATTTTTTTTCAGGTATTCAAAGATTTCTTTATATTAATTCACCTTCCAAGAGCTTACACACTGCACTCCTTACGTAATCTATAGCATTTTATTTCTGACTCACTTCTGAAAGTGAAATGGAGCTGGATTTGTTTACTGGAACCAGAAATCTAGCTAGAGGTACACGTCAGCCTTAAAATTGCTAAAGGAGTTTTCTCGTTGCGGTACATGCTTAAAATCCTTGTAAAAACGTAGGGGTGCTCGGGAAGTGGTGTCGGGGTAGGAACTCAAGTGCTGTGTCACAGTGTTTTGGTGCACCACGTAACTGGTTATGCTGTTGCACGCTTCGCTATACAAACCGGCCACTGTGCCGTGTTTCCTGGGGTTGTTTGTCACTTGTGTGCAACTGATTGTGAGTGACACGGGGTAATTTTGTTCTCCTTCGACAAGAGAATGCACTTAGGTTTCTATCTCCCACCTTTTTTTTTTTTTTTTCCCTCATTACTTGATTTTGAACATCATCTTGGGAATACTTCGGAAAGAATTAAAAATTGTGGGAAATGCAGCTTTGAGGTAAAACTGATTTCCAACCACGTTTTTATTTTCCCCTCCATTGCTACTTTATGTTTTGGCTTTGAAGTAGTTAACAACAGCAAATTTATTCTTTACTGTATGTTTTAGGAAGTATGCAGGATTCATGGTATATAGTGAATCACCAATCCCTATATATGAGCTTCCTCTTCAATGTTTTCTTACAGTCCACTTGTGCTGGTGTAGAAAAAGGTACAGTTTTCGGAAAGAATAGAATCAGACATCACTTTTGTGAATATATTGCATCTGAAATGGTTGTTTACTTTGCAAAGTCAGTAAGTCCATCTCTGGCATTAAAAGGATGTCTCTCCCTAATAACTGATTCAGAAGGGACCCTGTTGGAAGCTTTGAATCTCATTCAGTTTTATCTCAGGATGAAGTGGGTGTTGAAAGCCCATCCTGCAGTACAATAAACATACACTGCTATACACTATCACACACACTAATACTCAGATCTTACTGTAAATTCCATTCATAGTAACGTTTGTTGTTGTACCTTGGCAATAAATTCTTCAATATGCCTACATTATTTTTCTTTAAAAAGCATAGAGGGATCAAACCGCTCTTAACTTCTGAAATCAAGGCTAATGAACATCTCAACCAGGAGAGGTCATCACAAGATAAAAAGTAGCACGGAAAATACAAATTTAGGGCTTTATAGTCTTTTACATGGCTTAAAGAGGGAATGGTAAGAATATGACTATGGGTAGACTAACTTTCAACTGCCGCCTTATAAAAAAGCCCCAAAACAGCGACCTTGTCTTCTTAATGCGAACGTGAAAGGGATTCATCATAGGAGCGTCTGCTTCTCTATGAAAGCAACTCACTTAAAAAGTAATTCTTTTTCCCGGCTAAGTTTTGTTTTTGGTTGTGTCTGTTTGTGTTCAACACAAAACTGATCAGTACAGAACTAGTAGAACTTCTAGTTCTGCTACCTTTCATGCTTTTGCAGTAGGTCCCGTACCACTGCTGAATTTTAACCGCATTTTACAATAAGTGATGCAGAAATCAAATGAGGATTAAATATAGCGAACCATTAAGATTTGTATGTTAGCAAAAATACGCATCTTTAAGCATTGACTGCATGGCACCCAGACTTCCAATAATAGCTTGGGTAAGTGAAAAAAGTACTAAGAAGTGGAACGTTCCCTTTGAAAGAGCAAGGCATTGCACAAGAAACTTCTTTTCGGGAGTTGTGGACTATACAGAATTGGAGAACCTATCCTTCCAGTTCATGGTGCTTGAATATTGGGCATGTGGGGATGTCGTATGTTCTATTAGACTCACATTCGGGAATACTTATCTTCCAGGAAATTTTTCAGACATAATGGTATTTTATGAAATCTGGTCAATTCCAGTTGTGTTTCTGTTAGACCTGATTAAAATTTCTTGGTTTAGGACCTGTTGTCAGAGATCCCACAGAATTTAGTTTCAAGTACACCAAAATGCTTTCATGGAACTCTAAACCTTAACCATTTTTCTTACCCCTGGGTGTCAAAGCCCAAATACACTAAACTTTTAAACTGAGGGCCTAAGTTTCCTTTAGGAATATAGGATTTTGTAACATTAAACATATATATATATATTTTTTTTTTAGAACATTTTAGCTATGAATTAAACCAAAGTTTACATATCATATAAGATTTAAGATTACTGTTACTTAAGGTGCCATATATCACTTTATAATAAAATTAACATTCAACAGGCTCCCAATACTTTGTTAATTGGTTATTATTTAACCGCATTGAACTGAGTTACTCAGGGCGACATTCACCTACACAGGGAAACTCTGACTCAAAGTGTGATGTGGTCAGTGGGCACTGAATCAATTGCAAATGTCATTGAATTAATGTTTTAAAAACTATTTTTTGCTTGGGTTCTTTTTCCTTCGCTTGTGTTTTTAATTCATTTCTTTTTTTAAACTCTGGTGCAGCAATATGGAATAAAGCACAAAAAGGGCTTCAGTAGGTGGCCCAGTCGGCAGGAAAGTTTGAAAGTGAGCTTAAAGACTATGAATTGAAAAAACTGTCTCTGGGAACGTTGGCTGTTTCTTTTGCAAGGAGGAGAGAAATATTTTCTGATCATCTCTCATTTTTTTACTCAGGTACTTTTAATGCATTTGGAGGATTATTTCAGTTGATGCAGTTATGACAGGAAATTCTTTATCTATAATATATTAATCAGACATTAGAAACTGAACATCTAGTTGGATAATTCACATCACTATGGATCTGTGACAGACAGTAGGTTTTCCTGTAGGAGTTCTTTAGGAATTTCAACTTGGATCTCTCAATCTTATAAATATGTTCATGTTCGATGTTTAGTAATTATAGGAATATTTAAGACTTTGTAATACTCTTAACGCTTGGGGCAATAGCAAACTATGCACAAACTATGCGAGTTTTCTACAATTTCTTTTTCTCCATGTGCAGAAGCTGATGTACCTCTGAGCAATTTGTCTCATGGGTCAAACATAAGAGCACTAGTTAAGTCTTGAGGTGTGCCGCCACCCATGTCTGCATTTCCTAGATACCGATCATGGTCAGTCTTGCAAAAGTCCACTTACAAATGTGTTTCAGTCACTTCAGATAGAAAATGTTAGAGAAGCAATATCAGGCGTCTTCATCAGATGAAATTCTGACTTTACCATTTTGTTAGACTGCAAAATTTTAAAGAATAAATTTAAAAGTATAGCGGTGTTTAGAAAGAAGTAATGTGATGACGGCATGGTTTCCAAAATCCACATGAACATGAGATCCTTCTTTGGAAGATCAGGAGGATCTGTGGGACAAAGAGTACAGTCTGGTAGCTTGAGTCCTCTCCCACTGAAGGAAACAGAAGTTATGTCGCTGATTTTCAGAACTGTGTGGTTGTGGTTTTGGTCAGCGAGAAGTTCTTGATTCAGTCCGTTGGCATAAGATACTAGAAATGATTAAAAGGTTCTTCAGACTTCAGCCCTTTAACAGACATTGATTTTATCTGCATCACACTTCATTTATTCAGCTACTTTATTGGCATCACGTAGGTAGATAATGTGAGACCACCAGCTAATTGCAGAACATGTTACATCTCTAAATCTGGTGGTGTAGGAAATTGTGGAAATCACTAATCAATTCTTCTGAGCCATTTGGAGTTCCAGCTTTGAAGATACCATAGGTATAATAAAAGCGTTACCCAGACTGATGTTTGACATTTACAAAGAAGTCGGGCACATCCAGGTTGTGGTCCCTCTGCAGTTTTGCAAGCAACTTCACCAAGCCGAGACCTTTCCTGAGAAACGGTCTCAGTATTCATGCATTGCTGTAGTAGCCAGGTGTTTCCTAGTTCTTCCTCAAGCTTGAACAACTGTTAATTCAGAGCAGAAAAAGGATCTTGACATTCACAATTACCTCTTTCCTCTGCCCAAAAAAGTCTAGAGATTTTTTTTTTTTTGCTTTACAATCTCCTGCAGAGGTCGTTCTTTCAGACGTTTAACTCAAGTGGTCACGCTGAGCCCACTGAGGGAGCTGGAAGATTTATTTAAACTTACAGTTCATAATTTGATGTTAATATTTATCAACATTTAAAATATTTATCAAGTGTTTTATTTTCTGCTGTGTACACACACTAAAAATATGTTTTAAATAAATCAATGACTAAGATCCACTCAGCACAGCTAGGAACTTTGTTGCCATTTTTGTGTTTCTATCAGTAAAAGCTCAGGCTGGTTTACAACTTTAAACACGTAAATAAAATAAGCAGCTAAAAATACTTTCTAGTAGCCAGGGAGTATTTGAACTGTCCTAGCCAAAAGATTTTCCATCCCACAAACGGATGTCATATTTTAGAATGAACATTTATTACTTGTTTCTTTAGAATATTTTAAGTCCCAGTTTAAAGAGAAAATAACACTTTCTTGTAGAAATTTAATGACTTGTTTAGATATCTGCCTAACTATGACATAAACATTCTGTTTGATTTTGTGTAACTGCTATATCATGTAATATTTTGTAACCTTTGCCGTGAATATACTATGTTTTTCTCTACTTTCTCTGTTTCTACAACGCAGGAATTATCTGCCTATAAGCATTTCTTCCATCAAATCTAGAGTTGTGCCACTGCCCATTTTTTTTATCATCTAAATAATGATAAAGCCTTGACTATGTCCCTGATTGATTGCTCAATCAGATTGTATACTTACACTGATATTTGCTGTGAAGCCAACGAAAACCTGGAATTTAGAGGGCAGGAATGCAAATAAGACCAGCAGATGAGCTGAGGAGACTGCCAGGGCCCGTTCCCTAAGGGGTAGCTTAAAGTCTGTGATGCAAAGTTTGCCAGAGAAGAAGAAGAAGAATTACTGCCATAACGAGTGAAAGCTTAAAAGTATATTGGCCGATTGCAAGGGGATGCAACACAGCAGGCAAGGGAACTGCAGTCTTTTTGGTTTTCATATCTTACATACTGGGTTTAAATGTCACTGGTGTCAAGTTCTTGAAGCACAGTTTGAAACGCAGTTAGATTGTGATGTGATGTTACCCCCGGTTCCATTTATGGTTGGACTCGATGATCTCAAAGGTCCCTTCCAACCATGAAGATTCTGTGATTCTGTGATTTATGGGAACAGTAGCAAGACTATGGGTGGGGAAAAGCCCTACGTATTGCCCAGGGAGGTGGTGGAGTCACCATCCCTGGAGGGATTTAAGAAACGTGTAGATGTGACACTTCAGGGCAAGCTCTAGTGCCCGAGATTGTTGGGTTCGTTTACTTTTTGTGTGTGTATGATTGGACTCAGTGATCTCAAAGGTCCCTTCCAACCATGAAGATTCTTTGATTCTGCATTAAAACCAAGAAGACAAAAATCTTTAATTTACACCACTGTTGACTGAGTTTTCAATCTCAGATACCTCACTAAGATCTGTAGACTCTGCCCAGATTGTCAATGAGACGTAGAAAGGGCTTGTACCTGTTCTTTTCTTTCCCCTGAATACAGATAAAAATTCAAATTTCTTTAAAAGGATGAGAAAAAATGACAAATAAGGAAAATAAATTATTTTAAAACATCATTAAAAAAAAACTAATGGCCTCCCACCATTGTTCTGGACCATGAAAAAAAAAAGGGGGGGGGGGGTGCTGAGGAGAGGTTGTCTCTCATATGATGACAGTAACGTTTTTTTCTGCTGAGGAGTGGGGTCAGAAGGAGTAGTTTGCCCTGTCCATAGCGCCAGCATTGCATCAGGAGAAGAGGGAGCTTCTGTGAGAAATGGAGTCAGAAGCACATCCCACACAGGGCAGGCTCTGCTGGCTCCATGCTTCCGAGCTTCAGCAAGCTGTTCTCCCGAATGTGTTTTCCTTTGGTTCTACATCCAAAAAAATTATGCTACTGGGCATACTGTCAGTTGTATGATGAATGTCCTACCTGCTTCTTCCCTGGTACAGCCAAGCTGTTAGAAATGATAGTGGAATTCCCTGTATATAAGAGATGGTATCCATTACAGTTCCAGCCTTCTTCCAAAAACACACACAGCCAGACCCATTTGCTTCTGCTCTTAATTTGTTTGCCATTTCTCACATATCTCCTTTCTCATTTTATTAATCATCTTACGCCCTGCTCTCTACCCTCTCCCCACCCTTTCCTCCAGCGATAAACTGACTCCACTGGCTTCTCTTGGTTTTTCATTGATTCATCACCACCTCGAGTAATTTGCTGAGCCTGAAACTAAGGGAGATTGTCTTCATTGAGTCCTGATTAATTCAGCCATATGTGAAAGCTAGGTACACAGGTAATAACTCAATTGAAATTCCTTCACCGCTTAATTGCTGTGCCATAATCCTGGCATGTTAAATCAGATAATCAGATATTATGACTGAAGTTAGGATTCATTTTTTCCAAAAACAATTATTAGAATATCATTATAAGGAATGCTTTTATTAACTCTGTTTATAATTATGCATAAAATGGTTTGGGTGGGAAGGGACCTTTATAGATCATCTAGTCCAGCCACAGGCAGGGACATCTACCACTAGATCGGGTTGTTCAAAGCCCTGTCTAACTTGACCTTGAACACTTCCAAGGATGGGGCAGCTGCAGCTTCTCTGAGAACCTGTTCTAGAATTTCTTCTTTTGGTCTTAATTTGAATTTACCCTCTTTTAGTTTAAAACAGTTCCTCCTATCCTATCTCTACATGCCCTGGTAAAAAGTCTTTCTCCATCTTTCTTGTAAGCCCCTTTAAGTATGGAAAAGCTGCAATAAGGTGTCGTTGGAGCCTTTTCTTCTCTAGGATAAACAACCCCAATCCTCTCAGCCTTTCTTTATGAAGGGGAGAAGCCCTCTGACCATTTTCATGGCCCTCCTCTGGGCCTGCTCTAATGGGTCCATGTCTTTCTTGTGCTGGAGGCCCCAGAGCTGGACACAGTGCTCCGGGTGGGGTCTCAGGAGACCAGAATAGAGGAGGAGAATCACCTCCCTTGACCTGCCGGTCATGCTTCTTTTGATGCAGCCCAGGGTACAGTTGGCTTTCTGGGCTGCCAGCGCACATTGCCAGCTCATACCTTATTTTTCATCTGCCAGTATTGCCAAGTCGTTCTCCTCAGGAGTGCTCTCAATCCATTCATCACCCAGTCTGTATTGCTACCGGGGATTGCCCCAACCCAGGTGCAGGACCTTGCGCTTGGCCTTGTTGAACTTCATGAGGTTCACATGGGGCCAATCCTCAAGCCTGTCCAGGTCCCTCTGGGTGGCATCCCTTCCCTCAGGCACGTCAACGGCACCACTTATACGCGAACTTGCTGAGGGTGTGCCCAGGTCCAGGTAGATTACATCAGTAGCTCTTCCTTATTCACCAGTGCAGTCACTCTACCCTAGAAGGCCAACAGATGAGTCAGACACGATTTGCCCTCGGTGAAGCCATGTTGTCTTTCTCTAATCACCTCCCTGTCATACATATGCTTTGACATAGCTTCTAGGAGAATCTGTTCCATGATCTTCCCAGGCACAGCGGTGAGGCAGGCTGGTTGGTATTTCTCAGGGTATTCATTCTTACACTTTTTAAAAATGGGTGCAAAGTTTCCCCTTTTCCAGTCGCTGGGGATTTTGCTTGGCTTGCATGACTTTTGAGATGTGATGGACAGCAGCGTAGCAACTACATCTACCAGTTTCCTCAGAACCCTGGGATGCATCTCATCAGGTCCCATAGACATATGTATGTTCAGGTTCCTCAGATGGTCTCGAACCTGATCTTCTTCTGCAGTGGGTGGGACTTCATTCCCCGAGTCCCTGCCTTGAGATTCAGGGGCTTGAGAGATGGGGGAAATGCAATTGCCGGGGAAAACTTGAGGAAAAAAAGTTGTTGAGTACCCCAGCCTTCTCCATGTCACTTGTCACCAGATGCCCTGTCTCATTTATCAGCGGGATACAGTTTCTTTTGTCTTCCTTTTCTGGCTATCATGCTTGTCAAGCTTTTGACAGACTTCATCACAGCATGGAATGTCTCAGTCTGGAATGATGTTCTTTATCCAAGGTATACGACTTTACACATTGCCACATTAAAATGCCTAATGTTTCCTTTTACCAGCTGACCTAGAGGTTCCAAGCTTGCGACGTCTAAACTTCAATTTCCAGTCATCTTCAGCTTCAAAGAATGTGCATTTTTCTGCGGTTCAAATAATGAAGATGTTAAATAACGAAGGGTAGAAAATCAGATTTCCACTGGTTCTCACTAGGAGCCACTCATTTTCTTTGCTATGGTTAAACGGTGAGATATTTAGTATGTCACATTTATAATAACTCTGTATCTTGGTTAAAATAGTGTCAGTCAAATGCCTCCAGAATTCCAAATGCGTACTATTACAGTGAAGGCAGAAACAGGCATAAATGCATATATATGCAAATTTAATGTGATCCAAATTTGTCATTTCAGCAAAAAAAAAACCTGCCTTCAAAACATCAGGCTACTTTGACAAGATCTGTTTTTTATAAAACCATGTTGGTTTGCACTAATTGTATTTACATCCTTTACGTTTTTATTGATGGGGTTCCGTTATTTTGTCTAGCAGCAGCATTAGTTGGAGTGGCTTGTAATTATGCAGGTCATCTTCTTGAGTAGCTGCACACCATACTGTCCTACAATCTTTTGGAATTTCCTTGGTGTTCCAAGGGTTACAGAAGATCAGCAGTAACAGTGGTCAGGGACCTTCTCAGGTGCGGGTTGCCCTGATGTTCTGAAACTGTCTAGCCTTGTTAGCTTCTCTTTAACATCTTCCTCAGTTTTTATTAGAATGTAAATTGGTTTTTTGCCACTCTGGGATCTGACTGTGCAGCCTTGTTTGTTTTCCTGTTTGTTATTGTCTTTTTTACCCAACTGGCAATTTCACCAGCTGTATGTAGCAGTCTTTTGGTGTGGATCCTTTTGCACCTCATTTCTTCTCTCACCTCTTTTTTAAAAAAACCCAAACCTGCTTTTTTGTTTTCTTTCTACTTTTTTTTTTCCATTATGTTTCTGTGCATACATAAATCAAGTCTTGCATCCTTTTGCTTATAATTTTTCTGTATTTGTTAGATTCTGATTTACAGAGTCACAGAATGGTTGAGGTTGTAAGTGACTGCTGGAAGTCATCTTGACTTGCTCGGGCAGGGTCACCTGGGCTGTCCAGACCCATGTCCAGAGGGCTACAGATATTCAAAAATCTCCCTGGTTCTATCTCCTCTCTAAGGAGATACTCCACAACCTCCCTGGACAACCTGTGCCAGCGCTTGGTCAACCTTGTAATAAAGAAGTTTTCCCTTATGTTCAGAGGGAACCTCCTGAGTTTCAGTGTGTGCCATTACACCCAGAATCCCAGAATGCTATGGGGTTGGAAGGGACCTCTGGAGATCATCTAGTCCAACCCCCTGCCAAAGCAGGTCCACCCAGAGCAGGTTGCACAGGAACGTGTCCAGGTGGGTTTGAATGTCTCCAGAGAAGGAGACTCTACCACCTCCCTGGGCAGCCTCTTCCAGGGCTCTGCCACCCTCACAGCGAAGAAGTTCCTCCTCATGTTTAGGTAGAACTTCTTATATTCAAGTTTGTGCCCATTTCCTCTTGTCCTGTCCTTGGGCACCAGTGAAAAAAGACTGGCCCCATCCTCCTGACATCCACCCTTGAAGTATTCATAGGTGTTGATCAGATCCCCCCTCAGCCTTCTCTTCTCCAGACTAAAAAGACCCAAGTCCCTCAGCCTTTCCTTGTAAGGGAGATCCTCCGGGCCCTTCCTGTCACCCCATTTCTACAGCCTGTTGAGACTCCCCTGGATGACAGCATGAGCCTCTGGCATATCAGCCACTCCTCACTCGCTCCTGAGTTTTATGTCCTCAGCAAACTTGCTGAGGGTGCACATCATCCAGATCATTAACAAAGAAGTTGAATGGGAATGGACCAAGTCCAATGGTACACTGCCCCAGCTAGACTTTGTGCTGCTCTCTGGGCCCAGCAGTTCAACCAGTTTTTAACCCACTTCACTATCTGCTCGTGCAGCCCACACTTCATCAACTTTTCTATGGGGGTCTTATGGGAGACAGTGTCAAAGGCCTTACCAAAGGCCAGGTGGACAGCTATCAAGTGCTCTCCTTTCATCTACCAGGCCAGTCATTTCATCTTAGGATTTTATCAGGTTGGTCAAGCATGACTTCCCCTTGGTGAAGCCATGCTGACTACTCCTAATTATTTTCTTGTCCTTCTTGTGCTTGGAAATGGTTTCCAGGATGAGCTGCTTCATCACCTTCCCAGGGACTGCAGTGAGGGTGACAGGTCTGTAGTTCCCCGGGTCCTCCTTCTTGCCCTAAGATAGGAGTGACATCTGCTTTCCTCCAGTCCTCAGGTAGCTCTCTCAACCACCGTATGTGTTGTCAAGCATTAGCTAAAGTGTTTTTAAACAATTCCCATTCACAGTCAAGTTTTTCTGCTTGAACTCTTAAATTCTGAAGAGGTCTAGGTGCTACTGCTACTAAATATGCTTAATAATGGATTTATACCTCCAGCAAGGAGCAACCAAAATATGTCATTAGTACTAGAAACACATACACAGAAAATGTTTATTTAGGAAAAGATCTAGAAGACTCACAAGAACCCTATCCAAGAGACCCAGTAGGCCATCTGTATTCAACTGGGCATTTAAACAAGGCTTTAAGATAAGCCCCTGAAGGCATCCAAACATTCATGAATAAGTCTTTGATAATGATAAATGTTTAATGAAATTCTTGGTGGAAACAGGACAACCGTATGCATGAACACATATTAGAACCCAAGTAAAAAGCTCCAAATGACTGTTCAGCTACAGTTCTCATTACTGAAGGACAGTGTAATAGAAGTGTCTATTCAGTATATTGTTGATATTAATGACCCTAAATTTCACATATAAATTTGTCATTATTGTAAGTTTTAATTATGATCTATAAATTAAAACAGTGTATGTTAAAATGTTTTCTTTTGAAATATTTATTTTTGCTTGCCTGGAAGTAGTTGCACCTAATTAAAAAAATAATAAATGAGTGTCTATGAAAGGGAGTTTCTGAGCTGAGCAAGCAAATAGTCTTTCCGTGTACACATGCATACAGACAATAAAGATGTCGGGTGTGTACTGGTATATTGTTGGTAGCAGAAAAATGAAGTTGCTTTGAGCTTTCTCTTGAGTAGAATCGTTTCAGGGAGTTACATAAAATTTTTGCAAAGTTTTGTGGCTTTACATGCAATTCCATCTGGGACGGGACGATCCTTCAGGCAGGGACAGATTACTTAATAAGTCTTCTAAGGTTAATTTTAATTTAGCAAAAAGGGCAATAAAATCAGAATCTGGAAAAAAAGGCATGTGATACGTGTTTCTCATCCAATAATGAATTTGGAACGTGGTGAGATATTTGCAATATGTTTATGATAAGTAATTTTTAAATACCCTGAGTTAATTGAATATAGGTAGTATATACTTTTCCTGTCTCACACATGCAAATGTTCATAGGGCAATGGTTGTCATGCAAAGATACAGGTGTCTGTCAAATTCTTCCACTGAGCCTGGTCCACAGTTTCATAATTCTGCCCTGTCGGATCTTCAGATCAAAGGTGAGGCTACTTAGTAATGTACATAGTGGATGCTCAATACTGTTCAAATGCATTTAGAGTCCGTCAGGCATGTAGGAAGCAAGGTCTCCTGTGTTTGGGATCTGCTGTGTATAGGAGGAAGAAAAGAAACTTAGAATCATAGAATCACTCAGGTTGGAAAAGACCCTTGTGATCATCAAGTCCAGCCATCAACTCTACTCTACAAAGTTCTCCCCTACACCATATCCCCCAACACCACATCTAAACGGCTCTTAAACTCATTCAGGGATGGGGACTCAACCACCTCCCTGGGCAGGCTGTTCCAGTGTCTGAATAATAATGCATAATTTCTCTAAGCAAAAAAAAGCCTTCTGTGAATTTGGAGTTGCAGAAGGGCTGTGTGAGGACGCGGTGTCCTGGCAACAGTTCTGGGTGTAATTCTTCTCTCCTAAGTCTATGGTAAGGTCTGGGGTGGTGCTTGCGTTGGGGAGCGTACGGCAGCTGGTTGTTGGTGTCTGGAATGTGATTGTGAAGGGCTGCTCCTCACTGCAGGGGGTGAGAGAAGCCCCAGGGTTTTGCAGCTGGAGGCAACCCCATGCAGTGTCTGGGTGGAAGTGTCTCATCGCTGCAGGAGAACGATGAAATCTGTCCAGGATGAAATACGACGTGGTTGGGACACAGCGGTGGCTTACCTGGATGAGCCAGTGCATCAGACCGTTCTTTTTAGACCATGGGACTTTTTTTTTCCCTTGTATAATTAAATACTTGCATAAATTCTATTATCAAAAGCTTTTTATAGATCTTACCTTCTCTCATTACTGGTGTACAGCACCAGTAATTAAACTGAATTCCGGCAAAGTTGCGTTGGAGTTATTTTAGTGCATCAGAGATGAGAATTTAGTGCAGTTCAATTAGAAATTTCTCAGTTGTATTCCAGATACCAGCTATTTATCTCCAGTGGCTCTTTGAAATGAATCTTTCTGGTTTTTGATATAAAACTGTTTGTGATGCAAAAAAATAGTCCATACAGATGAAAGTCTTGGGGTTGTCTTAGTTCCTTTTGGGCAATCTAAACTCTTAATATGTAACCATGCCAAGGCATTAGTTGAATGGCAGTAGCTGGATCTTTCCAGTAGGAAATATTGCAAGTGCTGTGAAATATTTTAGCACCTCATATCAGTCATCATCTCTTTGAGGATTAACATCGATCACAAAGTTATTTTCTGTGGCCCTATCTTGTGTAGACGAACACAGACGTAATTTTGTGGCTGACGCCAAAGGTCTATGCACTTCATTTTTGTTATCTTCAGAAAGCTTTCTTGAGCTTTCTGGGAGTCTCCCCTGTAATTGTCTTATTTAACTGAAATTCATATATGTATACACACACATATAGAGACATATATATATGAATTGATTGGAATAGCAGGAAGGTATTTCCAGACAGTGAAACTCATGAAGAGAACCTTTGTGAAGCAGACCTTTTTTTTCTGTTAATAATTAAGAAGGTAGATCAAGCCAATGTGGAAATGTTGACGTGTTACTGTCAAACTGTCATGACAGTAGACCTGGGTAGACATACGGGTACATAAAGAGCTACAATTCTTTTTTAAAGTATAACATTTTAAAGCACAATGGACTTTGGCAAAATATAGGTTTGCTGTTATTGCACAATGGAATATATTAACAAAGACTTTCCACATCAGCTAAAAATATATCCAAACAAAGCTGTGTCCTAGACTATACAGTTCCCGTATTCAACCCCTTTAAAAAGCTACCAGAGGTAAACCTCAAAAGAAATTACGTTGATGCAACAACAACCAACCAAACATGGACCAAATGTTTCACAGAAATTATATCTTACACCAGCCGCCTTCTGCTGGCCCACTTTTCGTTTGAAAATATGATTACCCTCATCTGATCAAATTACAGGCTGGGGAAGAAAGGTGCTACATTATGAATTCCATGCATGAATTCCATCATCTTTCTAATTTTTCTACGTGACGTTATTAAGCAGCAGATTCTGTGAGGCAACTCAGTGATTCTATTTTGGGGGGGTTTTAACCAGGAATTAATGTGCTTCAGAAGAGTAGCTGTACATCAGTTACACAAGACTCATTAGTGAAATTAGAGGGTGGTCCACTCTTTAAAACTTGTGTATGAACATCTTTTTCCACTCCCTTAGAAATTCATTATGATTGCCTGCCTGCCTGCCTTCCTTCCTTCCTTCCTTCCTTCCTTCCTTCCTTGCTTCCTTCCTTCCTTCCTTCCTTCC
Source organism: Arenaria interpres (assembly GCA_013399435.1). Classification (NCBI taxonomy): domain Eukaryota; kingdom Metazoa; phylum Chordata; class Aves; order Charadriiformes; family Scolopacidae; genus Arenaria; species Arenaria interpres. The sequence continues at coordinate 104,468 of VXAK01022435.1, read as the reverse complement.
TTGCTTCCTTCCTTGCTTCCTTCCTTCCTTGCTTCCTTCCTTCCTTCCTTCCTTCCCTTCCTTCCTTCCTTCCTTTCCTTCCTTTCCTTCCTTCCAGTTGGGCTTCCAGTTGGTCACATCGAATGGAGAAAGGAAAGGCACCCAGTATGTTCCCAGTATGTTTTGTATAGAATGACACAAGCAATCATTTTAAATACACCTTTATTCTGCAATCAAACATCTGTTTCTTCCAGCAGATGCTGAGTGCTTGCATGGCGCCTCTCAGAACGGTCTTGCAGCCCCTGGCTGTAGATCTGAGCAGCCCCACCAAATAACACCTTACAGGGACCCAGGTTTTGGCGTCCTTATTCCTACTGAGTGTTACCTACCGTGGCATAAATTCCAGTGCTCCCACAGGGTAGTGGGCTGGTCAGCAGGCATCAAAAGGGCAAAGCGGATGAATAATTTCTTAGCACAGTCCTTAGTATTAAATCAGAGAACACTGTTCACTACCTGTGATTTAATGAATAAAAGGAAAAGCTTAGAACCTTTGAAAACGAAGTCTTAGGTTCTGTTTTGTTGAATGGAGCTTGGAACAGTATAAAAACTAAAAAATCCTGCTTGCTTTAAGTACTTTGTTATCGGAGCAGAGAAATGCACAGAGAGATGCAGGGACATGCACGGCCAGGTGCGCGGTGTTTTATGTTAATCTGATGCAAGCTGGGCACTTCTCCAAGCTAACAAGAGCTCCGGGGAGATTCTTCCTCTCAGACCCCTGGATTATCAGCTCTTGAGGAAGCTCTTGCAGTTAAATGGAGCTGCGTCCTCTTGCGATTTGGGTAGTACTTTTAAGATGCTGCAGGAGTGTTCCCGTAGCCCCACCCTTAGAAAGAGCGGAATGAAGTAGTGTTTGTTGAGCATCCTGAATTCATCATTAACAAAAGCCAGGTTATGTAAAATAAATTAGTTCTAGAATACAAATGCAAAAAATGAATGTTGGAAAGGTTACAGAAACAAGCGAAAGAAAAAAGCTTGAATGTGTTTACTTAGCATTTGACTTCAAATGGAAAAAAGAAAGGTAGATATTTCTCTTACTTATATTGTCAGAATGAGACACTTGAATCTTTGGCAGAAAAGAGAAAGAAGCCTTATGATATAAAAATTATTTGGGGCGATTTCTGAACAAATGAATAAAATCCAAAATGAAAAAAATAAAAACCTAAGAAAAACTCCAACTTGATTTTGTCTTTAGTTTGGACTTCTTGCAGGGCTTTTTGGTTGTTTTTTGTTGGTTGGTTGGTTGGTTGTTTCTGATTATTTTTTTCCCCTGAAAAGTAGCCCTTTCTTTCCAAATTAAGCAAATGGTTCCAGAATCTCATTTCCTATATTATTCTGACTATAATGCTCTTTTTTCCCCCATCTATGTTCCCTATTACATAAAGCTATTCTGCTTCGAAACCATTGTCTTCTTGGAGGTGATAGGAGCGTGCTTTCTGCACGTTGCTCTCCGTGTGGCTGAAGAGAGAATGTGCCTACTTGTCTCCAGCATGAAAACTATGGAGCTTTTGCTCCAGTTTTTCTTCCTTACCTATTGGTCAGTGGGTCATTGAACAAATAGAAGCTGAAACAGCATCAAACAGATCAAAAAATCAAAGCTGTGCTCAGAAAGAGTCAATTAACTCCAGAACAAAGATCTACTCAGTGAAGCTGAGAAACGTGTGAAAATAAAGGCCTGTTTTCATTAGATACATCCTTTGGAAATCTTCATTTATTGCACTTTAAATAGCCCTTTTTGTTTCTGAATGATCAAGGACATCAGGGTAGAATATGCTAGTGTGAGAAAGAGAGAAAATTTGACCCAAGAGTCAGAGGATTAAGTATACAAGTAAAGCAATGCTCAAGTTTTAGCTTTCCCTCAAGCCTATTAGTCCTTTTTCATTTTGTGATATCAATTTGGTACCCGTCATGACTTATGTAATGAAGGATTCCCAGGCTTATGAGATCTGACTTGCCTAAAAAATATGGGGAACAAAGTGGAGAGGTCATCCCTTCAAATGGGCAAGGATTTTCCAGTGCTTTCTCAGTGAATTATGTTGAAAGTTTTCATAATACAGTAGGATGTTTTTCAGTTGTCTCTGCTTGTAAGTGACATCTTTCCCTCTACCTTCAGGAAAATGGAAATACCTTTTCAGTGCATCAGTCTCTCAGATTGTCTCAGTGTCAGTCGCTGTTAAGCAGTTTATATGGAGCCATGAAGAGCACTCCGCTTGTCCTGCCAAGTGTGCTAAATATGCCTCAGCACTGAGTGAATGTCCAGCGAGAGCTTGATCCTTTTCCTGTTGGTTGATGATAAAACCATCACTGAGTTCCATGAAACTACCTGCGAGTCTCTAAATTGTAGTGGGTGATGTAGGTATCCAGCGAAGGGAACGAGCAAAAGGAAAAGGTGGGATGGCCAGAACACTGACAGAAATATTTCCCCGCCGCTGCAGAAGCAGCTCTGGTTCCCTGCTGTGTCGGTGGGTCGGTCAGCCAGCATGGGGGTAGGTGGGTCAGGCAGAACAACACACAACCTCCGCAGACTAAGAACTATCATCAAAACACTGATACTGCTCCTTCTTGTTGCAAGACATGAAGGAAAGGTATCACTGGTGAAGGACGCATTGAAGCGTGTTGACACTCCTAAAATTCTGAAGCCAGACAGCATTTGGCAACAGCTATTTGGATTATGTTCTTTATATTACAAAATAGCAGCAGGACCTTAATTTCTCTTGAGTCACCGTTATCATTTCTATCGTGCTGATCTTGAAGAGCCTTCAGCCATTTCTCTTCTGCAACTTCTTCTTCCAATGTCTAGCAAATGTTTCTGTTTCCAAGAAAGACGTAGGAATGATGGAAAACTATTTGTTATGGAGTTGCAGAGCGTGTGTGCTTATGTCTGTCGGACTCACATTTGTGTTGACCTTATGCTCTGGGCCAGTACATCCAGTACAGGATGGAGGAGATACAGTAATGCTCATCGTTCCTCTTGAATAAGCCACTGATTTAACGGGGCACTGCTGGATGAAATGGACGTACTATCAGCATTAAAATCTAATTTTTTGTTTATTTAAAAGTCACTGTGAGATTTGTTTTGTAACCAATTGTGATAACATTGTATACTGTTCTGTCTCACTGAAGTAGCAGGATTTTTTTCTTGTCATCAAATTTTAATTGATAGTCCTAAGATAATAAGTAGGATAATAGTACAAAGAAATTGAGAAAGGAGAAGTTGATAAGAAATGAAGCAATTCAGATGTCTGGCAATGTTAAAGATAGATAGTAATTATCCTCCTCTGATAGTTATATGAAATCTGATTGATGTTTCTCTGAACATAGTAAATGAAGCATGTTATTTTTCCTTTTTCTTTTGAAGTTATTTTGTGTCATGCTTGTAAATTCCTAGGAACCATTACTGCACTGTACTGTGAATTAAAGGATGGTCATTATGGTAACTTATTTTCTGCCTTCTCCTTGCCCTATGTCTGCACAAATGTCATCTGCCCCAACCAGGTTATAGACCACTGAAGTTAGTTTTGTCTGTTGTGTGGACAGATAGAGATTGAAGAACCGTGAGCTTTAAAACCTAACTAGTAGAAAGCATCCTGCTTCTCCTCTTCCTTTATCTCCTTGCCTCCTCCCCGCACTGTTACTGAAGTATTTAGCATCTCTCCTCCTCCCCTTTTGATCTGTTTGCTGTCAATCCCTTTATCAACCAACCCCTTTGGATTCCAGTTCATAAAATGGTTTGGGTTGGAAGGCACCTTTAAAGATCATCTAGTCCAACCCCCGTGCCGTGGGCAGGGACGTCTTACACTCAGTGAGGTTGCTCAGAGTGCCATCCAGCCTGACCTGGAGTGTCGCCAGCGATGAGGCATCCTCAGCTTCTCTGAGTAACCTGTTCCAGTGTCCCACCATTGTCTTTGTGAAAAATTTCTTCCTTATATCCAGTCTGAATCTACCCTCCAGGAAGGCTAGACAGCAGCAGAGAATGGCCTTAGAGAGGCTAGAGGAAGATGGTTGTTGGTTTCAGGCATAAGGAAGTGAGATATAATCTTCTCTGACCAATTCTGGCCCAGTCCCTACTCCTGTTTCAAACCAGAAGAGAAGATTCATTTGGATTTTAGGGCTGGTAGACATATCTCCCTTACTTCTGAATTTAATGCCTTGCTGTAGCATTAAGTCAAGTTCCATAGAAATGGTCCTCCCAGTCTTCACTCACCTCTTTCTCTGTATTTGTAATGAATATTTTGTTCAGAATTCTTGTTGTCATAGAGAATGTTTATATTCTGAAGTAAAAAAAAAAAACCACTCCCCTTTGGTTGCTGAAAATTTACCTTTCATGAAATACCAGCAGAAGCATTATGTCCATTGTGAAGCATGTTCAGAGTTGATTTTATTTTTCTCCTCACTGGGAAAGGAAATTGCTTCTGGTTTTATATTAAATCTGAAATGTGGTAGCTCAGACCATGGAGTTTTCATCATGTTGAGACGCCATGTGTGTATATCTTGAGGGGTTTTTGTAAAGGACAAAAAATCTTCCTTTCTCATAAGTGCAAGGCAGTGAGGATCATCTCACAAAGTGAAATCTACTATAATATCAAGGAAGCTTTCTGATGGAAACACAGAATAGACTGACCTTACATATTAACGTTGACCGTTTATATAGGCTTTATAAACGGTCAGGGGAGAAATTATCTTGCAGAAAGAAAATTAATTTGCTACTTCTAACTATTTTCTGCTGGAACATAATCAGTTGATAGTAAGAGCCATTATTTTTTTACTGACCATATTTCACTCTTAAAAAGGTCGGTATTTTTGTTTGCCTTGAAGAATGTTGTAAAGCTGAGTCAAAGATTGGAGTCGTTGTACTTGAAATTGTGCCTAGAGAGCGAGCTCTTCTGCTAGGTTCTTGAAGGGTTTAGATCTTGGGTATTAACTTGGAAATGTAGCAGATAAATCACTATACTATGTGTCTCGTTATGAGCAACCCTGTCTAACGAATCAAGATCTAACCCAACTCTCAGTGAAGACAGAGTTTTGAATTAACACTTTACCTGAATACTTCACTTGGGAGAAAGTATCTGATTTATACAGTTGTTGAGTCCTGCAAAATACAGTTGAAGGCAGTGGGGACCAGGTAAGCTGATTTTGACATTGTGAAACAGGGGCACTCAGAATTACAGGCTATCAAAAAACCAGACATGTCAAGAAAAAGGTCTAATGAGTGAGAATTCTGTCCACAAAGTTACAGCATAAAAGTTTCCTTTAATTCTTCTGACCAAGTCTAGAAAAGGAAGGCGGAACGAAACTAGAAAGACCTAGAGATGGAAGCAAGTACTGAAATTTCGAACATGGCTCAGATTCAGAATTCAGTGGAGTGAAGTCAATCTTTCTAGGTCAGACATGGCCCATGTTTCTCAAAACACTGCATCAGGATCTATTCGGTCATTTTTTTTCTCATGTGGGTGCACATCAAGATAGCTCAAGATTCTCTGTATTGTATATGCTGTATAGTGTTGAGGTAGGAACGCATCCCCCAAAGTACTCTAAGATGGCACGGTTGCAAATAGCAGCTACATGAAAAGTGCAGGAGTAACTGAATAAAAGGAGATAAATGTTAAAACAAAGAAAATAAGACTGAACTGTGAACTGAACTGTAAATAAAATTGTATCATAATTATGAGAAATCGCAACAATTGTTCCGAGTCTGCTCATAGGAGTGAAAATAATCTATTGGCAAATGTCTCATTTATGCAAAGCCAGTGCTGATAGCACGGACTGAGAATTTCTCAGAGAATTTTCACTGGAATTTCTGTGGCATGATTGGCATTTTATCACTATTCTTCCATTTCAGACAGTGCTCTGCTTCCCAAGAAAAAAAATATTATTTAGAAGGATAGCCTGTTATTTGTACTTATCAATCAGCGTATGCCATGCTTTGCTTTAATAACTCTGATTATAGAAAGAAATGAACACACAGTTATGCGGGATCTCATAGTAATTCAGAGTATAAAGATATAAATGCTTCTAATAACACAGACACTGTATATATCAAAGGAAAATTGTTCTGGTATCACTTTTAATGAGGACTGTAGTTACATCTCAGCATTGGTATTTAATGCTTACAAAGTTTTGTTTTCTTTCTTCCTTTGTTCCTTTCTTCCATTCTTTTTCTTTCCATCTTTCTTTCTGCCCCAAGCAGACATTTCAACTCATTTAAATGAAAATAATTTTTTTTATATNTATATCATATTCCAGGAGATTCTTATCCTTTGGCTCTGGCAGAGGAGCAAGAGGGGAAAACCAGAAATCTTCTCATATGTTCTGGAGGGCAAATCCGTACTAATAGCTGAGGTGGACCCATAGAGAGTTGAAAAGATGTAAATACATTCGGCCTGATTTTTTGTGATAGAAGGGATGTGGAGACCTTAAGGGCAAGGATCAGAACATCAGAACTTCCTTCTGTGTACTGTTGCTGATATTTTTCAGGGGAAGATCGAATGGACTAGCAGACACATTTGCAACACTCATGTGGTTCGCAGCTGGGGTGTGTAAAAATCTATTGTGGAGGGGAGCTCCTCTAAAACCGTCCCGAGGCTGTGGGTGAAGGCAGAGAACCTGGAGCTGGTTTGGTTCCCTGCAGTTTTTATTGCACATTACTTGTTTTCACCACTTTTGTAGATATAAATGGAATAAATATACAAACCATTTGTAAGAATGAGCCTCGAATGTAAATCTAGGCATGTGTTATATATGCCTTTAATAAGAAGAGAGAGAGTGGTGTACAGAAACCAATGTTTATAACACAACTGATGGCAGCAAAAATTTTTCGGTGATGGTTCTCTAATTTCTTTTCAGTAACAGTGATGTATACAGTGAAATATCCCTTAGATTGTTAAGGAGCATTTATGAAATCTGATTTTTGTAGAAAGGCACCACAAATACCTTCAAAGCAGGAACCACAGCCACAGATTCACTCTTCGAATACAAGCTTTGTGTTGTTCCAGATTTGTTTAAATTGAATTTAATACGCATAGTCAATCTGGCTGCCAAATTGACTTTATACCTAAAGCCTGAGTTTCTGGGAATAACTTCTCAGCTAGTGTGATTTATATGACTTGAGTAATTTCATGCTTGAAATAATAAGGGACTTCACTCTCATAAACTTAGCAAAGATGGGGAAAGAAAGATAAAATGAAAATAACAGACACTGACTTCTGGGGACATAATAATAAATAAACAAACACCAGCAACCTTACCCAAGGTTGAATTGTTAAATGTGCTTTTGCCAATGATTTCAGGGAACTGGAGGTGGAGCTGGAATGATACAGTGTGCTTCGTTGTCTGACCGCAGGAGCAGGGAGAATAGGAATTTGCATATTTAAGAGGTTGTAGAATTCCGCATAATTCTCCTAATTGATTACTATTTTTTGTTTACTGATCAAGTTTATTTCTAGATAGGATGAACCCTTCAGAAGTTAGTTCTTAAGGATTTTTAGTTCCAAAGGTTTAATTCTGTTCATATCAGAGATACAGATACTGATCTATCTAATTGGTACTGAGTGATGAATTTTAGAATACACAAAATCTGTCTGTCTTAATCACCTGGATAGAGGTTTCTAAAATGGCAGCAAATTAAGATATGAAATGTGTGCGATTTGAATGGCACATGGAAGGTAGAGCTGTCAGTTAATTTTTAGTTTTCTTTGACTGTTAAGTATGACTTTTTTGCTGACATCAGATGATTTAAAAAATTGTGGAGCTTAACAAAACTAGAATAATATCCAATTAAATTGATTGACTAGGAATTCAGTCTGTAAAGAATGATAATTTAGAGTATGATAATCTTGTATCAAGAAGTTGTCATATGTATTTAGACAACTTGAACTACTAGTCAATATCTTTCTCCAGACAACTATAAATTATTTACCCTCTAGTGTTCATTAAAGCATCTGCACTTCCAGTCCGTAAAATCAGCATAAAAAATGCATTTAACATTATTTTTCATAGTTATTAATACATGTTCAGTTAAAGACATTTCAGTCATTGATCTGGAACTACTCATGTTTTGCAGTGGATTGCCTGTCCATGTCATTGTAATTTAAATTAATATTATACTTCACAGAATCATAACAAATGATCTGATGATAACAGATCACGTAGTCTGAGCCATGTCTCCAGAAGACCGTCTTTGTTGAAGCTCTGAAACTTGTAACAGGGCCCAAGGGATGGTTTAGCCACACTTTGGTCACACTGAAAAGTCTACTTTTAAAAATACATGTTGTGATTTGTATATGATTCCTAACTATATTCTCACTGTTAATACCGTAGGATATACTGCCACATCATTAAAATATTGCACATCCATATGTCAAAATTATTTGCTGTACCTTTTGTGCTAGGTTTTATGTTTTGTATACTAGACAAGTAAGTTGCTGTGAGCATCTTTGATAGGTATCATTTCTGAAAATCCCCTGTGCTGCCAAAATTTTGCCAACTTTTAAAAAACAAAACATTGGAGACTATCTTGGCAAGTAGCCGTATGGCAGATACAGTGAAGCAGCTCACTGCCCCATAGCTTATCTGCTGTGCAGTGGTGAGGAGGCAGCTCTGGGTTGGTATGTCTGCAGTAACATTCTGCAGGTCAATAAAATGTCCACTTAAAATATCCACTGGGCAATAAAAGTCCATGTTCAGTTGTGGAAAAGTAGTCGAGAAGTCAGTTGAAGGATAGGATGAAATATACTGAGGCAAGAAGTCTCTCTCGTGAGACCCCACCTGGAGTCCTGTGTCCAGCTCTGGAGTCCTCAGCACAGGAAGGACATGGACCTGTTGGAACGGGCCCAGCAGAGGGCCATGAAGATGATGAGAGGGCTGGAGCACCTCTGCTGTGAGGACAGGCTGAGAGAGTTGGGGTCGTTCAGCCTGGAGAAGAGAAGGCTCCAGGGAGACCTTATAGCAGCCTTCCAGTACCTGAAGGGGCTACAGGAGAGATGGGGAGGGACTCTTTGTCAGGGAGTGGAGTGATAGGACGAGTGATAACGGTTTTAAACTGAAAGAGGGGAGATTGAGATGAGATACTAGAAAGAAATTCATTCCTGTGAGGGTGGTGAGAGCCTGGCCCAGGGTGCCCAGAGAAGCTGTGGCTGCCCCATCCCTGGAGGGGTTCAAGGCCAGGCTGGATGGGGCTTGGAGCAACCTGGTCTGGTGGGAGGTGTCCCTGCCCAGGGCAGGGGGGTTGGAACTCGATAATCTTTAAGGTCCCTTCCAACCCAAACCATTCTATGATTCTATGGCTCTAAGTTTTACTTCGAAGGGAACACAGTACCTTCACAGGGAGCCAGGATCACAATATGAATAACTCAGATTGTTGCTGAAAGTGTGACTGTTCATAAGATCAGTAAGGACTTCAGAGACACACCTAATTGATGGCTGACATTCTGATGCACATAGAACATACATGAACCTCCCACTCCTCAGCTGCAGATCAAAGTCCACTGGGTGGCTTTACTAATTCCACTGTTAATTAGTAAGGGAACAGGTCCATGAGAACTGCCCTTTGAATCATCAGGCATAATATTCTTCATTCCAACCACCAGAGGCTGCCTGCTTCTCCTTGAGGTTCCTGGCCGGGCCCTAGCTGCAGTGGGGCAGCCAAACTCTATGGGAGGTGCGTGGAATTGTTCTGTACGAGCACAAGAAAGGCTGATGCCCTAAAGAGCATGTTGCAAAGAATTGGGAATTTTCAAGCTGGTTGATAAGGGCTTTGGGACAGACCGAGGACCTTTTTCCAGAAGTGATTATAAAACGGTCTGAAGTATTTCAGTGAAAGCTTCGGCAGGGAGCCGGCAGGACGACACAGATTGACAAGGAAAATTTGAATACACAGAGGGGAATTTTTATCTTCCTTTCATAAAGGTCAGAGCTGGTAGCAAAACTAATCAGAACCCTTAGGATGTGCTCATTTGATCTGGGGCTGGATGTGCATTGACTGACAGTAAGCGGTGGGTTGTTAGCCGTGAGGGAACCCAAGCGGGGATTTGGGAAAGCAGGTCAGGTCACCTCAGCCACCTCCTCCTGGCAGGCATCCATTCCACGAGTTCTTTCCACAGGATGTCCTGACAAGCCAGAATCAAATAAACCAGAATTAGAAGTAAATCTGGATGCCTAACATAAAGATGTCTTCTTGGGTGTAGTGTTCATTCTTTCACGTGCAGTAAATAAATACGCTTGTTCCCATTTTTGACATGTTCTAATGGGGGTTCTACTGCCCTTTTCTAACCCCAGGGTTGGGGCTTTATACCATGACTGTCTGGGTTCCTGCTGCATGAAATAATGAAGTTGTAAACAAATTAAACCCCATGTTTTGTATCTTGGCTTTTTTTTTCTGCATGTGTGCACTATTAAGTCCTCAATTCATCTTTGAGTACCAGTATGTCATGGTTTTTTGGTTGTTTTTTTTTTTTTTTTAAATCTTTGTAAAAAGTTCTCATAGTGGGTGACTTGGTAGCGATTTATAGAACAAACAACGTTTTCCCCCAGGCACTTAGTAGTTAATTTTCATCTAGATACTTATTTTTTGTAACAAGTGTATGAAAGCAAGCTTCTCTTTCCAATAATGAGGGGCATTATGCTTCAGATCAGTTTTTGTACAAGAAATAAGTCAGAATATGAATCAAACCACTGTTTTGCATTCAACAGATCATTTAGTAAACAAGCATAGAAAATTAGAACCCTATTGATATGATAATACATAACTACAACTGTACTATTTTCTGGATCACAAAATTTTAATTAAAAATAGTAGAATACTAAGCCAACCTCACTCTTACTCCCCACTCCTCTTAATTACTGAGCTCCATGGAATTTTGTTCTTTTTTTTCAAATTTCTACTAAATTAGACCTGATCATTACAACCCCAAAGCATATAAAATCAATGCCATGTCGATAAAATAGTTCAAAAATAAAAATATTACTTTCCAGAACACCAGCTTTCAATACCACGTTATCAGATAAACTTTAAAAGTAATTTCATTTAAAATTCATCTGTAATCAAACTAGGGAGTAGATCTTATCTAAATCATTCAATTTTTTCATTACTTTTCCCATCCCTGCCCCCTTCTTGTATAAATTCGCTCTTCAGGTAAACAAACTGTAAAAAATCAATCCGCTTTCAAGAAGTTTTCAGAGTGAAAACCTAAAAAGCGTATCCTAAACTGCACTTTGGCACCATATAAATTTTTTGTGTGCAGCCAAAGAAGTTCTAACTGTATGGGAAGGCACAGGTTCATTTTCCATTGTCGTAATATTTGCCTTTTACCTTCAGCGTGCTGGCATCAATACCATATTTTGATGTCCAGCTTTATGATGACAATGATCTGGGATTTATTTCTTCTTTTTCAGTTATATCAAACATTTGTTCATTTTATATATTGCATCAAAATGGACAATCTTCATAGATTTACTGTTGATAGATGACATGATTTAAAAGATGTTCACAATCTCATCCAACCATTTTGCAATGGAGGAAGTTTGGATGCATGGTGAATGAATGTTGAATATTCCAGCAATCGATTGATTGACTTCAGGGTGCCCACTATTTAATGTAGGCAACACAATTAATGTTTTAATGCCTATTTAAGAAGTAAATATACTCTTCTGCAGCATGTCTGTATGTACTGGCTCTGTCTGGGATGGAGTTAGAAGGGCTGTACTTAATAAAGCACTCCTTTTTGCACTTGGAATCAAGAACATCACATCAATTGACACACATAAGGTACTGCTTGCATAAAAAACAAACAAACAAAAGCCACTATGTGAAGAAGTTATAATGTGGAATATGTATTTTGGTGAAATCAAACATTTTTTATTTTTGTATTCCGGCATATGGTCGAAGCAGTTTCCAACATATTTTTTGCCATGAAACTTGACCTACTTTCACACTTCTAAGGTGCAAAAAGAAAAAATTACTTGTTTTATATTCCTTCTTTATAAAAATCAATCTTTAAGAAAACTGCACTAAGCTATAACTAGTATGTGTGCAATTTAAGTTATAATAATAATTTATAGCTCAATAATAGTATTCCGTGATTAGGAATCTAGTAATAGTGTATAGACATTGTGCTCAAAGCAATAATCATTACTGAGGTAAGCAGTACCTGCAAAGTCATCCATACTTGTGTAAATAAGAAATTACCTACATTTCTAAGGAATGAAGGGTCAAATCTGTGCATTAGTTCATCATAACACCTTCTTACACTACTTAAGGCTTTTTATGCACATGCTGCAACAGAATAAACAGAGATTAATGAAGTACTTGATTTGCAAAAAGCATAAGAGACATTAAGTCAAATGGCTCTGTTCCCAGTATCAGATTGCTAGACAGTATCATTTTTGCCCCAAACACTCTTTTCTTACTGTCATGCAGCTTTTCTTCTGCTTTCTAGTGTCTGAAAGAAGGAGCTGAAGTGTTTTTCTCGGGATAGCAACCACTTAAAATGCTGAACCTGAAGGTGTAAAACTAAAAGATTAATTCTAATGCATGTGTTAAAATTGAACTATTAATCTCATAATTGTGGCTTCTCTTTCAGACTTTAGAAAAAGTATATGTATCCATAGACTTGTCTGTTTTATTCCGGTAATATATAGTATATAGGATTATAAAAATACTAGCGCTCTGTACCAACCTTGCTTTGCTTCCTATTAATGTTATTATTCACCATTATCTCCCTTCGCCTGACAGCAAAGTCCTGAGACATCTGGAATTAAATAGTAAATGCTACACACAAAGGTACTTTCCGACTACATTTATGGCAAATGAACAAAGATTGTGATGTATTCAGCATAAACTGGGGTGAGACAATGCGAGCCCTGAAGATCCTCTCTGTTAGCTAACATGGTGTAGGTAAAGCACTAGTTGTATTCTCAAGAGCATTATCAGCACATCTCCAGGTCTGTTTCGTCCTCTTTTAGGTGTTGAAGTGGTATCGGTCCTATTCTCAGTCCATTTTTCTCTTTTTTTTTTCCAGTTCTGGGCAAATTTATTAGTTGCTTTATACTATGGCTGAAAATTATTTAGATATTTCAAGTCACTCTAGTGGTGCAAGAGAAGTAATCTTCTTGCCGAGTACATTAGTGAGAAAAAGCAGGGTGCAATACAGTGAGAAGAGGACAGATTTAAGGCATAGCAAAAAAATGTGTATGTTTTGTTGACTTTCAGTGTGACTTGTGCTCCTCACTGTCTAGGGTAGTGGAAGAACAATGGTGGTATTAAGCTTAGAAATGTGATGGAAATGGGATTTTGAAACCTATCACTTATAGGTTTCTTTGAAAGTCTTCAAAACTTTTTGACACTTTTGGAGCTACCTCCTTAAAGTTGAACCTTCAAAGCATTTTGAAAAAGAGCTTCAGCAAACTGGGTTTGAAAAGTCTGCTATGGTTTTTTTTTTGCTTTAAATATGAAACATCCTCAGAGTGGAAGGAATCTCATCCTCTCCTTGCTGATGCTCCTTTTTAGTTTCACATTATATGTCTACTATTCTATTCTACTTAATATTATGACATAAATATGTATTAAATAGCTCTCATCGGTGGTGTTCCCAAAAGTAAGTAATGCATAGTACTTTTTTCTGTTTATAAATGTCATCTCTTGGGCCATAATCAAACGTCTCTGCAGTTGACTGCCCTACCTCAGTGCATGTAACTGAGAGCGTGTCATGGATGTCTCAAGATCCAGTCCCATTTTGAATTCTGACTCTTCCATCTCTTCATCTCCTCGTGTTTACTACAAAACACCTGGAAAAACCCCTATATGAGGTGTGGTCTAAAGTATGCAGTGATCCTGGCACTCAAACACTGGGAGCTGTTGAAGGCTTTACAGACAGTGAAACTGCAGTACAGCTATCTCTCCCTCTCTCTTCCTGCCACGGCCTGCCAAAAGCACGCCGTGGGTAATTTTAAATAGTTTTGTTTAAGAACAAGAAGTGGAATGATTTGTAGCAGCTTGGATCTGTTTGTGCAAGCATAATTGTTTACTGAAATTCTTTACAGCACGTTCCCAGGGGCTATGGAAATTGGTCCAAGAACAAGCTCTGCTACGCTGCTGCCCCACGCTACTGTCAGCATCAGCTCTGCTCAGATAGAGCAAGGAGGTTTCCATCTTCCTCTCTCTGAAAACAATTCATTGCTTTCAGGAGGAGAAAAGCATTTTTCTCTGCTGAAATATAAATGTGGGGTATGCAGCAATATAATTCAGAGAAAAATAAAGCCATTGTAGCCTACACGAATTCAAGTGTTTGACCACCGAGTTTGACAATTGGGTAAAAATGTTGTAGCACCAAACCTTATTGTTTATTCCTCAATCAGCTTAATCTGTCTTAGATTTTTCATTCAAATGCTTTGAACATGTGTCTCCATCCCAAAACCTTTCAAGGGTCAGAAGCTTTATCATTATCTTCCTTTTCCATAGTCCTTATGATTCTTCACTGCTCTGAACCCACCACTTTAGGATGTAGGATAACAAAAACACTGAAAACATCAGCACAGCATTCGTTGCATTAGCACACAAATTAGCTATCATTTTTCAGGAAACTGATTCATGAAAGGATCATATTTTCCCCGTTGACTTTTGGTGGTGATCTTGATCATAAATGCAATTTAAGAAAGAAAAGAAATAGATTTTAAACTATTAAGTTTGTATCATAAAAAAACCAAACGGTATTTAGCAAATGTTTTGAGGACTTTTTCCCTTTGTATGTTTGTGGGCGATCATTTTTATAAATACCTGAATATCCATGTGATTTTCTGCTTCCCATTTGCTTCATAGAAGGAGGCGAAAACACATTGGAGGAGATACGTCTCCTATTCTTATGAGTGATACTCACCATGTGCATCACGTAACAGCAAGGGCCTAAAAGTCAGACTTAATTCACACGTTTCCTGGGCATCCACTACTATTCTGTCTAATGATCATCACTGCTGCAATCACAGTCTAATTACTTATTTTCAGTTCTGATCTTTCCTGTCTTTAAAATTGTTGCCTGCTTTTAGAGAGTAAACTGACCGACTGGGGGGTTTTATGGAGCACTTGCCCTCTTAAAAATCCTGTTTTCATATGTCTCTGCCCGTGAAGCACATACAGTGCGCTTCGGCTCTGAAAATACGAGCTCTGATCTTGTAGGAAAGAAGACTGAAGAAATATCTGGAGGGTGTGGAGTGGAGCTTCGGGCTTTGCAGTATAAGAAAGACATTGACAAGCTGGAACTAGTCCAGCAGAAAAACACCAAGATGTCTGATGGCTGGACATACACCATGTAGGAAGAGAGGCTCAGAGAAATGGTTTTGCATATAAAACCATATACCTTTGGTATAAAAAGCTAAAGAGAGGTAGATATTTCTATTGTCTTCAACGACCTACAGGTAGAGTGCAGAGAAGGTGGAGCCAGGCTCTTCCCAGTGGTAGGAAAAGAGGCAAAAGTCCCAATTTGGAACAATCAAAATCCTGCAAAAATATACGGGGGAAAAAAAAAACAAACAAACAAACAACCACTGCAAAAATTTCATAGTGAGAATAGAAGAATATTGGAACAGGTTGTCCAAAGAGGTTAGGGAATCTTCATCCCTGGAGATAGTCAGTATTCAACTGGACGAGCATCTGAGCAAGGCCTACGTCTGCCTACTGGGATATATGCCCCACGAGACCTGCGAAGTAGGAAGTGTATTGGTTTGTGCTATAACTATTCTTTGTAGACATCTACAAATTCTTTTGTCATCCTACACTCATGAAACACAAAGGAGACTTGGAGGGTGTTCCTTATTAATAATGTAGTTGGAAGTCTGTGTACACGAGGGCTTCCATTCTATATTACAGTGGGCTGAAGGAGCATTAAGAACGCTCAGTTCTCCTGAGCAACACTCAGTATTTGTGTCCCTGGAGAACTGTCGTTTTCTACCTGGAAACTAGGTGGAAAACACAAATGTGCAGTTGTACAGTTCATTATATGGCATATAAATCAGGTTTCCACGCTGATTCCTTCCAGTTTATGTTCCGAGCTTATGCTAGTGTCTCCAGTGCTGTTGATGTGTATCTGGTTCCTGAAGACAAAGAGCAGACAAAGATACTCAAGATGACTTTTCCCTATTTCTGTTTGTTAGGGCTCCGAAGATAGTTTAGGGAAGTTTTACCTCAGGTGCTCCCTGAAGGAAATTACTGCTAGGATAATATTGTTCTTTAAAATACTCAGTAGCCGGCAGCTGTGTGGCTGAGTAGAACAGTTTCAGCCTAATATTTAAGGAACTGTGAATTTAGGAGGCAACAGTGATGCTTCATAAAATTAATGTATTTTCCATGAGAACAGCAGCTAAATTATTGCTGCTTTTTATATTAAATACATGTAGCATTTGATTAAAATGTTTGAAACACCTAATATGTTGCTTTATTAGTTGGACGTTTTTAATATCCTACTTAGCAATTACCACCTTTCCGTGAGTGCCATTCAAAGAGGGATTAATGGTGTCACCCGTGTCTATGTCGATACGCTACTTCGTCTTCTATCACTGATGGCCAAGGCAGTATCTGTTTTTAAAAGACATCCAACAACTGTAACTCCCATTCAAATATTACAAAGTAAAAATGAGAGGTGTTGGCTTAGAAAATAAAACTGCATTTGCAACAAAAATATGCAAATAAATGCATCCAGACACATGCCACATAAAAATACCATATTCAACTTGTAACAGTCAGGTTGAAATAATAATTGACCTAGATGTCTTCACCAGCATCACTACTTATTTTAAGTGGTGGCTTGCAATCAAAATCTGGCTTAAGTGGCCCTTTATCTCAGTATGTCAAACTGGACTTCCAGAAATACCTGAAATTCAATGTTTTTTCAGTTTCTGATTTTCATTTTTCCTGTACTTTCACAAAGTCTGCCACTTCACAGCTATATCCAATGAAGTAGTAACAATAACAGCAACATCTGATTCATCAAAGCTGAGTCTATTAAAATTATGATCAATATAGAGCAAAAGAATGTTCTGTCCGTGTTCTCTGCTGTTGTGTCTAACAATGCTAATTAACTGATTAATTAACTCATTCATTAAATTTAACCGCTGATGACCAAACTTAAGAAACTCAGACATCCAAGTTCAAGGTCTGGTGGGATGGTAGACTCACTTCATATTAAATGTGGATATTCTTCCAGTGTATCTTCTCACGTGAAGTCTAAATTGGTCTCCTGAGTCAGTTATCTTTCCTCCACTGACTGTATCCAAAGTCTGAGGTAGCTTACACTATTGATTTAGGCATCTTAGTTAAGCATCTAGAGTCGATGATATTAATGTAGGCTTAATATTTCTGATCAAGACAAACAAGCCAGGAAAACCTTTTAACCTCTTTTAGATGCCCCTCTATAGTTTTTTTCTGACTAATTCAGGTTCAGCACTAAAGTTTCGGGTGCTTTATTTTTGTATTCTTTATCTTGTAAGTTTTATCCATGTGTAGTGAGAAGTGTCAAGTTTTATATCACAGCAGCGACCACACCATGTTTCAACGGAGACTAGAAATAAAACAGTGTGTATCTCTTCACGGACTCATTGCACAAGTGAACTGTTTCTTTGTGGAAAGCGTAAATATTTCACATTTAAACATATTTTCTTTTCCTTTTTTTTGGCAGATCATTGCAGTACACTTGCATGGTCTTCCCTTTCCTTTCTTTCTCTACCACAACTGCATTATGGCTTTTCATAGTCGCGTCCAGATTTAAAACCAATGGGAATTCTGCCGTTCAGAACACACAAGGTTTTGGGTCATCGGAGCTGATGTCTTGTGTTCATGCACAACTGTTCCATATGTTTTCCTTTCTAAATGGATGGAATTTGAAAAGTTAAGAATTTATTTTGTCTCTGATTTTGTATCAATGCAATTAGGATTTCTCTAGTGCATTAAGCGCAGTATTGGCCCATATCTTGCAAACTGACTTTGTCTTCAGGAGCCAGATACACATCACCAGCACTGGAGACACTAGCACAGGCTGAGAGAGTTGGGGTTGTTCAGTCTGGAGAAAAGAAGGCTCTGGGGAGACCTTATAGTGGCCTTCCAGTACCTGAAGGGGCTACAGGAGAGATGGGGAGGGACTCTTTGTCAGGGAGTGGAGCGATAGGATGAGGAGTAATGGTTTTAAACTGAAAGAGGGGAGATTTAGATGAGACACCAGAAAGAAATTCATTCCTGTGAGGGTGGTGAGAGCCTGGCCCAGGTTGCCCAGAGAAGCTGTGGCTGCCCCATCCCTGGAGGGGTTCAAGGCCAGGCTGGATGGGGCTTGGAGCAACCTGGTCTGGTGGGAGGTGTCCCTGCCCAGGGCAGGGGGTTGGGACTCGATGATCTTTATGGTCCCTTCCAACTCTAACCATCCTATGGTTCTATGATTCTAAGCTCACAACTGTTTAAAAGATTAGAGTCTTGCAAACCAGCGGTGACATTAACCTGTGCTTCCTTGAAGCTGTTTTAGGCCTACCGGTTTTCTGGCGTGACCAGTTAGCCTCTGGGGGGCCCTTTCTGTCTTCAGGCCCATTCATCTCACTCTGCTAACTGGTTAAAAATGCACTCAGTGTTGGATTTGTCTCTTTTTCTCCACGGGCAATTCTTCTTAAACTGAGGAGAGTGCACATAGTTCACATGTAAGGTCAGGACAGGCAAAGTCTCAAATGGTCATCGCATGGTGAATTTGTTCTCACCACAGCTCTGCCATGAGCTTGATCTGGAAACAGAAGCAGGGCGTAAGAAGTTAATAATCAGTTCCAAATCAGCCTTTGAAGCCAGCCGGGCCCAACAAATAATCATGGTTCCCAGGCTGAAAACCCGTTCAAAGTCATTTTTTAAGAGGGGTTGGAAGCTTGTTGCCTATAATTGCTCATAACGGTTGCTCACAGTAGTTACCATTTGGAAAGAATCCACTAAGAGTTAACTTTATTTTTACATTCTGCAGCAAGGGGTAACAAAAGTCTTCCATGTCTTAACGAGATAAATCTCGTTTTGAGATTTCTAAATGATCTCCAAATGAGATAATCTCTTAATCATTTCTCACACTGATCTCCCAAATGACGGTGTGTGGGCCTGATCCAAAGCCTGGTGGAGTCAATGACATTTTTACCATAAACGTCAACAGATTTTTGCATCCAAACATCACTAGGTCATTATAAATAAAGCCATAAATTCCAGTCTGTAATAATACAGTTCACCACCGCCATGTGTAGCATGAATGTAAAAACCATTTAAAATCTAATGAGATTAATTTAAATTAAACCACATGTGGCTTTTTTTTTCCTTAAGAGGGGTTCAGACCCACACTTTGTGGATTTTTCCATATTCTCCTGGCTTAGTTGAACGTCTGCATTCTCCCTTCTGTGTAGAACGGAGTGTAAGATTCAGTGATGATAAACCAGCAAGAATCTGATTGTGGGCTCAAGTGCTGAAGTGTTCCTTCAGGGCAGAGGTCCTGAGCTTCAAGCCCTCTTCCGAAATTGATGGTGCGTTTTATCAGATCACACTTCAATGCAAAATACTGAAAGTCATTTTTATTTTAGGGGCTTTTTTTGAGTGAACCGTCTCCTTAGTTGTAAACATCTGCATTTTGCTCAAGTGAGGTACTTAAGACCTTTTCTGGATCTAATTCCAAATGCCCTGAAAGCCTAATCACAGATTCTTGCATAATAGCAAGGTATTATATCTACATTAGGGGATGTAGGCTATTTAACTGTGTTAAGAAAATACAAATATATGTGCTACAAATTTTACTTCAGTAGACATCACCTTAATGAGTATTAAAATAATATTCTTTTCATGTTTAAAATGATGCATTATAATCCTGTAAGTACTGTACTTCTACCAACCTGTGAATTATTAATAAGGTGATAATCATGTTAATGAAGCTGCCTTATTAGGTCTTGATGGATCTTATTAAGGTGCCAGTTAGCTGTCTGTTGATGTGGAGGGAAAAAGGGCTTTTTTGTGCCTGGAAGGGTACTCGAGAAGTGAATATTTTCCTAACAGAGTTTATTGTGAGTCTTTCCAGATTTCTTGTTTTAAAAACTGCTTTTCAAGTTAAATCTTGTGATTAACCAATCAAAGTCCTGCTTGTCAGTTTTACATGCTCTTTTGACACATGAAGGAATGATGGCATAATATAATTAAGGGGTTGTTGTAAAATGAACCCTATTGGAAGTTAACCACAAATTAGAAACTCAATATGTTAATCAGTTATATGACCACTTGAGGCAAATCTCTCCCAAAGCAACAACAACAAACCAGTGAAAAACACAGAATGCAACTGCTTATTTTCATTGTCCTAGATATTTCTTCAAGCATGTTAATGTTGTGGGATGTCATTGAAGTACAGAGGGAAAGAAATATGTCCCTGCAACTCAGGAATAACAAATAGCATAAAGACTGAGTCAGCTCAGTTTGATAAACCAAAAATCCGTCATCCATCTCTCTCCAATCTTAATGCAAAAAATACAAAACATATTACCATATTTTTTTACTTAGAAAATTCAGGGTTTTTTTTTTGTTTGTTTGTTTGTTTGTTTGCATTTTGCGTCTTTTATACTGAGTTTTCCCAGGCAGCTTAAAGTACACGGAATAGAAATCTGTTTCCGTAACATTTTCCGTCCAGTTTGCAAACCTTGGCGATCTGGGCGGTTTGGATTTCAGCTTCTAATATGGGTCTGTCTGAAGTTCAAGGAACTTATCTCAAAGAAACTGAACTTCAAGAAATCCATTACAAAACTTGTAAGAACTACGCAACTTGCATCAGCTTGAGCTTTCCGTATGTTGTGATGATAGAATTTCTTCTTTATTTCATTATTTTTAAAGCTTTATTGCAAGCCTCTTGCACCAGTAATAACGAGAATGTATTTGAGATTGCAGACAGGACATGCTGAGAAACAAGTATTATTCTGAGTGGGGCAAATTTTCACAGATCTTACTGCTGGTTGTTGGAGCACAGTGGCTGTTCTACATTGGTGGATAACGTAGGAGATAGATGCACATTTTGTGGCCCAGCTACACTAATGCCAACATTGGTGTAACCTGAAGGAGCAGGGGCAGATTTATCTTGAAGCAAAAGGACCGGGATATCATGGTAGGTTGAAATCTTGAGGGACATTGAGGCGCTACATAAGAGGGGTGATCTGATCTTGGAGATAGGGCCTGAAATTCCTATTTCATAGAAATACAAAAAAAAAAAATTTGAATAGTAACAAAAATATGCAGTAAAATTTAGCTGGTAAAACAGAATTTCTGACATTTTCTTTCAAAAAGATTACCTGACATCATATTTCACTGTTATTGATATTAAGATTGATGTTCAGAATAGGCCAGTATTTGCTAACACGTCAAAATGAGAGTTAACATTAAGAAGAACCAGCGGTGTACAGAGTTTCTTCTCTTTCTTCTTCCTTCCCTCTCCTTCCACACGTTATTGAAGTATCACTACTCCTAAATCTTCCCAGTAACATTTCTTAAATCTTGGTTTGACCACTGAATGAAATAGATTTGGAACAGCGATTAATAACATTGATAAAATGACAATAAAACACTCATGCGGTTAAAGTTGAGAGGAAAGTTTCTGCTTTTCTTTTTGTTAGATTTTTATGATGCAATTACGCGGAATGTTCTCCTTTTTATCAAATCAGCATTTTCTGATGGAAAATTGTTCCAATTTTAATCACTTTTTTCCGAGGTGGTTACCAATAATCCTCTCACCCAGTCAGTAACTTGCTGTGTGCTGATTAATTCTCTGTCAGAAAGGTCTGGTTTTTCTTCACCAAATAATTTATTGAGCTCTTTATGAAATGTCTTTGAAGACTTCGCCATAGGAAAAAAATGTGAATTCAATTGCAGCCTGGGAATCTGTAACTAATGAATAATACTAGTCTGATTAATGTCAAACTAATTCAAATCCTGCAACTAGCTAGCTGAAATAATTTTTTACT
Organism: Arenaria interpres; assembly: GCA_013399435.1. NCBI lineage: Eukaryota > Metazoa > Chordata > Aves > Charadriiformes > Scolopacidae > Arenaria > Arenaria interpres. The sequence goes on along the minus strand of VXAK01022435.1, from coordinate 82,457 downwards.
TCTCCAGGTACAAATTATATTTAAAATCCATAGAGAGTTTCTAATAATACCAAATGTCAGTGTCTTACCTGTACAACGTGGATCTCTAATGAAACCCTGAAATGAGCAAGCAAAAGAAATATGATTCAGACTTACCGTTACTGCGGCGAAATTTTATTTTTGTTTCCTAGAGTTAATCTCACGTGCGCTCGCATAGATACTCACAATACTCATTTTCATATAGAAGATTCCCTTAAGAAGATAAGCTAAGAAGTCGATTTAGTGCACAGTAGGAGACCAACCTTTTTTTAAGGCTGGATGATTCACGAGAGAGCTCGTTCCTCCCCGCAACTGCCACGATGAGGCTGATGGAACTGGCTGCTAAGAACTGCCTGGGCTGAATCCGTACCCCAAGAGGATGGACTCCAGTCACCACCTGGAGCAGAAAAATTTCACAAAATGCTTATAGACAATTTCAAGCTGTATTAGCTATTTTATCTTTTTTTTAGCCAGCAAAACACCCATTGACACCCTTTTGCCTATTTGGGAACTGCTTCACGCAAGATTCAAGCTAGGAGGCTTCAAAGCATCATTATTGTGTTACAAGTACACTATTTAATATTTGATTTTTTCTTTGTCGTAGTCACACTGCAAGAGTAAATGAAAGTACAGCTCACATATTTAATGTTTTGAGCCTTAAATCCACAATGCCTATTGCACACCCTCCCAGCACGTATACTGGAACTCCACAGACAGTAATTCACTCAGCATCCCATTGCAAATTAGTACTGACTCCACCTAAGAGCTACCTCATCAGTGAAAGGGCTGATCCTGAAAAACTGCTACAAAATCTTATTTGATGTAATTAGTGGTATTAGTGCCTTGACAAAAGTCATTCAAAGTCAGTCACAGGGACTGGTGGAAGCCGGTGGCCTCAGTTGGCAGCTCTCTCGCCTGACTATGGGATGGCAAAGCCTTCTTCCACAGCCTTTTCTTAGTGGTTGGTTGGTTGGTTTGTTTAAAGTGAGTTTCCCTGGTAAGGCAGGAAGAAAAGATGTGTTTATAAAAAGAGGCGGATGGCTGAGGTGTATGATGCGCATCTTTAGGTTCTTTCCTCATTAATCAAATACTGAGGGATACATTTATCTTTGGAAGGGAAGATCTGTATTACTTTTTCAGCTAGTTCAAAATATAGTTATAATCAAAAAGGAACTTAATGCGTGAAATATGCAATTTAAAAGCTATAAAGAAATGAAGGGTTGACTACACTGCAGAGGATACCTTCTGAAATCGTAGACAGGTAATTTTGTACTTACCAAAAAAAGGTGTTTGGGCCTTAGCTTCTGAAAGAAAGGGTTGGAGTATATGGCATTTCTAGAAAATAAAATTAAAAAAAATTAAAGTATTCAGAGATAATTATTATTTTCATTATGTCACGTGCTCAGCTCAGTTATGTTTAAATGCCATTCTGGGTTGCACATTATATGATTTATAATCTCTTTTTCTCTGCTGTACAGAATGCCTGGATTTCTTTGATGATACGAATTTTGAATTGTTAAAGCACATATTATTTGAGTATATATTATGGAAGTAAATTAATTTCAATGGGAAATTATAGAATCATAGAATTGTCTAGGTTGGAAGGGACCTTTCAGATCATCCAGTCCAACCATCAACCTTGCTCTGATAAAACCCATCATTAAACCATGTCTCTGAGCACTAGGTCAACCCGGCTTTTAAATCCCTCCAGGGATGGGGCCTCAACCCCTTCCCTCGGCAGCCCATCTATCATTGAAGGTTTCAGTACAGAGTCTTGAGATCTGAACATGCATTAACTGAGATAGTATGGATATTGGAAGTTCTCAAAACACAACAATTAATACTCAACTATTTACCTTTTTAATAATAAATTAAGCTATGCCATTATCCCAGAAAGGGGTGAAGAATTTATCTGTTAATTTTGGACGCCCCATCCCTGGAGAAATTAAAGGTCAGGCTTGATGAGGCTCTGAGAAATCTGATCTAGTTAAAGATGTTCCTGCTACTGCAGGGGGGTTGGACTAGATGACATTTAAAAGTCCCTTCCAACCCAACACATTCTATGATTCTATAAATGTGGAGTGTCCAGCCTAAGATATCTTAAAAGAGACTGACTCAAAGAAAGTACTGCCTTTTACATTTGAGCTGCCCTTGGGATACTTCAAGTTGGGCATCCCGCTTGAGCCAGCCACTCCGAAGAAAGTTGGTCTCAGTGTCTACCAAAGCCATTCTTTGCCTGCTTCCTCTCAATTTCACAAAAGCTGGTTTCAATCTGAGAAAACAAATAGAATCATAGAATCGTTTTGGAAGAGACCTTTTGGAACATCACGTCCAACAATTAAGATAGCACTGCCAAAACCACCACTAAACCATGACCCTCAGCACTGCATCTACATGTCTTTTAAATCCCTCCAAGGACAGTGACTCAACCACTTCCCTGGGCAGCCCATTCCAAAGCTTGATAACCCTTTCAGTGAATTTTTTTTTTTCCTTATCTCTAATCTAACCCTCCCCTGGCGCAACTTGAGGCTATTTCCTTTTGCCCCATCACCAGTGCCTTGGAAGAGGAGACTGGCCTCCACCTGCTGGAGATCGACCGGCCTATTGCTATGCTATTCCTCCTGCCTTGGCCATACAAGGTAACGGTATAGGTAGTAGTAACTTTGCCTTGAGTTTCATGATGAAAGTTTCATGGTTTCGGAGAAAAAACTTCTTGTCATTGAGGGTAAAAAGTGTTAATGACTTTGAATCATTGCAATTTAGACTTTAAATCATTGCAATTTATATTAAAAAGAGAAGCAAGAAAGATGACCATTTAGCTCATTTTCTTCAAAAATGGTTGTGTTAAGATTCTGAAAAATAGCTGTGAATGCTGAATAGATGATTTGATTAGTCATTAAGTCAACAATAACTTGCTATTTGTTCTATTACGAAAACTAGGAGTCCATTTTTGTTGCTTATTTTTTTCATACAATTTTTTACTTGCCTACATTTACATTTTGACAATGTCTGGAGTCAGAAAATGCATGTATTAGATCTCACATAAATATTATTTACAAAAGATAAGGCTTTTTGTTGGATGCATTTCAGTCTACACAATCAAAAAGACAATAAAAAATGAACTGTTTATTGGAATACAATTTGGATTCCCACAACTAAGATCACTACAAGATTACGCTGAGCTGCATCTTCCTGTGATGTTTTTAGTCTATCATTTTCTACTTTACGCTGCGTTTCTTTCTTTAGTTTTCTTTTGGAATTGCTTGGCAGAAGCATCTCCATTCAGAGTTAATCTGCAAACTACCATTCATGTGCTTGGCTCAGACCCAACCTGCAGTTAATCTGTGTGGATGACGTCAAGATACCCTGTGCATGACTGTAATTTCTGTTACCTCTTACTCCCTGTTAGTACTATTGCTGGGCAGTTGTTTTTTCCCAGTAGGAGAAGTTGATGACAAATTAGGTTGCTTTTATGACATTCTGCTTCTTTACAGTTCTGTAAAAGTGCCACGCTTTTGTAAGTCCTAACTCAGCTAAACAACAAGGATGTGTATATGTGTTTACAACATTTCTTGTTGTTTTTACATTTACGCAATTTCTCTCCAAATCAGCCCTGCACTCAGATTAATACACACATTGTGAGGGTGAAGGCCGTTGTGGGTCTAAAGGTGGAAGGAGGACATGTGGAAGGCCCCCTTCAGCCTTGTAGAGGGGGGTAGGAGGAGAAATATATCCATACACACCATGGCATGGTAGAAAAGGGTTTATTTCTTCTCGCCCTGTGTGTGCGTAATCTTCATTCACGTGGATGAGAGCTGTATCAGTGCAGGGAGAGTAGACCCCTTAGGCTGTAAGAGACACAATTACCTTTCTGACAGCAGTGAAATGGAATTTTTCACATGGAAAAGATGTAACCGAGAGCAGGAATTTAAGAAAATGTGTGCTTAAAAGCATATTGTCCAATAAAATTTGGAATTTGCAAAAAGAATATGCTGAAATCTGTGTTTGTATATGACCACCTTCTTCACCATTCGTTTCTGTAGCTGGGTACAGTTTAGGCGTATATAACTTCACCAAATTTATTGCTTCTTTAGTACTGTCTAAAAGGCACACTAATGTTTTCTAATGTTCTACTAAATAGACTCTAAAATAGAGGAAAGCAATGAAAAAATTTTTAAGACTAAAATAGTAAAAATATTTGTATTATCCAAAAATAAAACCAAATATTCTTTTATACTATCCCTTTACATAAATCCATTCTAAGTAATATTTTTAATTTAAGTTAGGTAAAGATTTCACATTTCTGTGACTTCAAATTTATTTATTTTTTTTCATTCAGTTTTTCTAAACGGTAAAGATTTTTTCCAGAAATGTGAATGATACTATAAGGTATTTTAGAAGTGTAAAATGCAGAGGTTTGGCTGCTCTTAGAAAAGTACTGGAATGGTTATTCCAAAGTAATTCTGAATTAAGAATTCAGTATAGATTCCACATCCGTGATCTGTTCCAGAATCCACTGTATGGATTAAGATTATAATTGGTTAAACAAAATCAGGGAAAAGAACTGTTATTGTGTAATGGGCATGTCCGTACAAGTTCTTTACATACAGTGGGTGACAAGTACCAGTTTGATTGTATCATGTAGCAAAGAGAAGCCTTCAGCCCAGAAAAGTAAAGAGAACCTTACTTCACTGTAATTGAAAATGTGTTCAAGGTTGATTGAGACATTTTCATAGCTGAGATATTTTCACAGGAATACAGTTTGGGATCATCTGATAGACCCATGTCTTTTCTGTTTTGTTATCTGTTTCCTTCAGCACAGAGGAGTGTGGGCCATCTGGGAAAAATGGAGCAATGAATTTTATTCTGGGAAAGTGATTTGCTTGCTTTTTGGTATTAGCCGTGTAGTTCCATGATGACGTCTGCTGTTGAATTCAGACAATAGGCATCTTTCTATTACTTCGGTGTGGTTATTTCTATTAGAAGACAACTAAAGGGTGCATTTTGATTTAATAAATGAATATGGGATACAGTGCTTCTGGCCTATCTATTGGCCTAAATCAGTACAACAGTGGAGACCTTCCTGACATTTGCAGGTGTTTGAAACTAGAGGCAGGACTCTGCTTCTTGGCTTATCAAGATGCTGATAGAAGTGTCAAAATACACCTTGTAAACAGGTACAACTAAAGATGCTGTGGGTTAAACTGCCTAAATATAAGAGTGTCTACTGCTACAGAAGAGGTCTCCACTAGGTCTCATGTGTCTATGCGTCCAAGGTGGATGCACCTGAACAATGGCGTTAGATAACAACTATGGTTAGATTTGTGAATAGCATCCTACAAAATACTGTATCCTTGTATTTCAAGCGTAGTGCATCAAGCTTTAATACAAATCTTTATGGAAAAATAAAAGATAAATCCCATGGGTCAGGTTTTTCACAATGCTTATAGCGATGCTCAACCTTAAGCTATTGTTCAAGATCATTTCTATTCAATTAAGGGTGAGTGTTTGCTTATATGGACTGAACTGAAGGAGATTTAAGTATCTGTTGAAAACTAAATACATGCTCAGCTGTGTTGCGGAAGGCTCAAGGAAACTGCAGTTACTTAGATAAAGGAAGAAATAGAAGGCACTTTTTAGCTAGATGGACAGATACAAAGAAAGAAGAACCACAATCAAAGTACGCTTAAAAAAGTGAGGGATGTGAGCCAGCATTCAGAAAACAGTGTATAAAACGAATTCACAAGGCAAGTGCGCTAATGTGTAAGCAGTGGTAACGTCTTTCTAGAGAAAGGACAAACAAAAAATAAAAGGCAATGAAGTAGTGTTGATGTAGGGAAAAAAGTTTAGGTCTTATGGATTTGGCAGAGGGGTGAAACAAAATGCACAAAAGGGAAATTTGAGTCCTTGAAGTCACTTATTTCAGCTGTTGGCAGATACAGGGGTAGGGAGGTATGAAAAACATGATGCATGGATGGATTCAGATCTTGCTGAAGAAAATGTGACATGGTGACATGGTTTAGTGATGGTTTTTATCAGAGTTAGGTTGATGGTTGGACTAGATCATCTTAAAGGTCCCTTCCAACCTAGACAATTCTATGATTCTATGAAAATAGTTTAAAAATTAGGACTGACTGGTAGAGTCCTCATGAAGCAAGCTGTTCTATCCACCTGCACCAGGACTGCACCGTCCCTCATACATTTTTAAAACCTTTTTCTTGAAAGCTTCACTAATAGAGGTTCAGGGGTGTTTTCAGGAAATCTACTGCAAAGCTTAGCTGTCTTTGTGTTTAGAAATTTCCTCTTCACTCTCAACAAAAACTTGAACAGAAGGTACTGTAGAAGGAGGGTGACTGGAAAAGACAGGCAAAGCATGTACTTCATAGCTGGAGATGCTATAAGAAGAGATTTGTTTTTCACCAGATATTAATACAGAAATGCTTACAGAAGCAAGAGCTAAAACAATAGAGGAGGGTACAAGAGCTCAGTTTCCACTTAGGTTCAGAAATAGCCCTGAAATCAGAGGGAACGCGAGCCTGTGAAGAATACTGCTTCTACAGTCATAATTATTATTTGAATAATTAAAACATGCCGTAATACTTTCTTAGAACTTGCCCTCAATTGTTAGTTGTCCCTGCATGGCTGTGAAGTGAAATTCTGATATTGCCTAATGCAAGGAAGTCGCTGACACTTTGAAAACTTTTACTTAAGACCTTATACACGTTGGCTTACTGAGGGAGGGCTTTTTATGGAGAAAAGGATTTCTTTTGCATGGATAGCTGAAAACAGAATGGACACAGAAGAATTAAATATACATGTAATAAACTCTACTTTTACTCTAAAACTTTTAAGTTGAACGTAGTCTCTCTTATGCCACTGCCACCAACACCAGAAAAAGCACATCATTAGCTGACTAATGTTAACCTGCAGGCGGAGGGAGGTCATCCTGCCCCTCTGCTCTGCCCTGGGGAGGCCCCATCTGGAGCACTGGGACCAGTTCTGGGCTCCCCAGTTCCGGAAGGACAGGGAACTGCTGGAGAGGGGACAGCAGAGGCTACAAAGATGATGAGGGGCCTGGAGCATCTCCCTTATGAGGAGAGGCTGAGGGACTTGGGTCTTTTTAGTCTGGAGAAGAGAAGACTTGGGGCGATCTGATCAATGCCTATAAATACTTCAAGGGTGGGTGTCAAGAGGATGGGGCCGGTCTTTTTCCAGTGGTGCCCAGGGACAGGACAAGAGGTAACAGGCACAAACTGGAACATAAGAAGTTCCACCTAAACATGAGGAGGAACTTCTTCACTTTGAGGGTGGCAGAGCCCTGGAAGAGGCTGCCCAGGGAGGTGGTGGAGTCTCCTTCTCTGGAGACATTCAAACCCGCCTGGACACGTTCCTGTGGGACCTGCTCTGGGTGGACCTACTTTGGCAGGGGGTTGGACTAGATGATCTCCAGAGGTCCCTTCCAACCCCAGATCATTCTGGGATTCTGTGACTAGAAAAGATCAGTCTTTCTGTGCTGTGGAGGGTCACAAAACATTCTGCAAATAGTCAAAGGCAGGCGACTGGAAAAGTGAGAGAAGATAATTTTCTTCACCGAATGTTTCAGGGGTAATGTATAAAAAATTCCATAGAAAACTTCAATCTTTGAAGTGCTTCTGGTTTGCACTTTCAATCCATCTCAGATGGGTAGCAGAGTAGTGTTTTAAACTGGAGAGGTGAGCCGAGGTCCAGTGCAGAAGGGGCTTACCAAAACAGCTTCCCATGACGAGAGGAAAATCCCGGTGAGACAGAGGAATGGCAGGAGCAGGGAGAGCTGGGGTCAGGAAGTGATAATTAAAGTGGGAAGTGGTGGCACTTGGGAGGTGTTCTGCACGCTATGAGATCTTGTATGGTTTCAATGGAAAGGCAGGAAATGCAAGAGCAACTTGGTAGTCGGCTCTGCTGGCCAGAAAAATAGAAATGTGCCCTTTGGAAGAGCCCTCTTCATGTTGCTCTTCCCTAAACAGTCTCCAGCCTAGATGATGTGAGCCGTGAGGCAATGATTTCCTTCAGGGCTTATTAGAAATCAAACAATATGTTCTGTGGGTTGTTGATGGCTTCAGAATTTTTTGAGGGCAAAACCAAATTTTGAAAACAGAGTTTTTTCTGATAGCTTAGTGATTACAGCCCTCAGGTGGGACACTGAACCTTTGTTGTGTGTGTACTCAGGACAGAGCCTTCATACTGGACCTCTCCTGAGGCAGATGCCCTAGTCACCTGTCTACAGAGTCAAGCTCTCTTTATAACGCCCTTTATCTTTGAGTAATAAGTTATAACTTCGCAAAGCCGGAATGGGAGCTAGAACATCTGACTCCATAATGAGGTGAGTAGTACAGCTCTCAGTCTGCAGCAGACTCAACGCCTCTGCAAATCTGAGTGGAAGGCCTCATCTCTTACCTGGTAGCTAGGACCTACAAAATACCTTTGACCAAACATTCCCCCCTTGTCTTGAGACCTCTCTGACAAAGATTTCCTAAGAAACAGTGTACTTCTCATACATATGTCCCCGTAATTCATTCCCAGATATAGTTTTGACTTCAACAAATCATCATTTTCCAATGAAAACCTGCTCAGTTGAAAAATTCTCAACCATTTCCCATTCACATACACTCCCTGTTTTAGGGAAGAGGGCGTAGGACTTATCCCTAAGCTGCCCTTAGGCACAGTTCTTCCTTCCACAGGCAGGAAAGGCTGTGAGGGATTACAGCTGGTGTCATCTGCAGTGTGTCACAGGGAGCTGAACAAGACCAAAACACCAGGGACTTGAGGGCACAAGAGGTTATGAGATGCCTACGTGTAATATAGTACACCACAACTTCTCCTAACCTGTCAGCCAGGGACACCAGGGCGAGCGGTGTCCTGCTCTACTGGTGTCCCTGCTCCGCTGCTGGTGCATAAAGACCAGCGCCTCCAAAATTAGAGAAGTAGTAGATTTGTGTACATCCTGGGCTGGTTTTAAAACAGAGTGTAAAGAATGCATTTCCCTAGGGAAACAATTGTTTTGAGGAAAGAGTATAGGAATGCAATAAGAAACCTAGGTAATCCTACAAGTAACACAATTTTGCCCCCCCCTTTTTTTTTTTATTTTTGGAGACGGAGACAGGTTTGGTGTTGGTTTTTTTTTTAAAAAAAAAAAAAAAGTCCTTTCTGATCCCAGGAAAAATAAATGAAAAAGAAAAAAAAAAAAAAAAGGAAAAAAGAAGATGAAGGTGTGATGATTACTAATGCTTGACAATGTTACTTAAGACAGTCAAGGAGTACAGGAATACAATGATTTCTTAGCAAACCAGACCTTCTAGGAGAAAAAAAAAATTAAAGAAACCAAGAAACAACCCTAGCAGCAAGTCAGTAAGACAAAGCTATTAAAGTTACTGTGGTTACAAAATTAGAATAGCTGGTATGGGCAATTGGTGTAAAAAAAAAGGATTAAATATCAAGGAAAAAAAAGAAAAATGGAAAACTCAGCAACAGTTTGTTTTTAAGTGCTAAACAAATCGGTTGCATTGCTAACGACTATGCCGAGTAAACTAATTGAATTCTAATAACTTATTCAACGCATTTTGTCTCTTCATCTCTCTGGTCTCTAGAAGGAATGTGAGGAGAGTACAGTGAAGCCTAAATTATTGAAGAAAAAGCATTTGCTGAACACTATTAGAAGCACTTCTCCACTGGCAGCTATTCATAGGCTTTTGGAATTCATAGTTTTTCATAATTACTTAATATTTGAAATTGGATAATTTACATCATATCTTTTTGTTCTCTTATTTAAGATTTATTCTTTTCTCAGCAGCTTCCTATGCACAGATTTATAAATCTGCATTTAAAATTCCCTTGCCATAAATAATTTGTAGTGCTCACTAGAAGTTCATTGTTTCAGCAAAAATTCCTGTAATAAATTTATGAGCTGTTTGTGACCTCAGCTCAACTTGATAGTTAATCAGGTATATGTCTTCAGCAGGATCATGTGGATGCTTCAAGTTATATATACTTCCAGTCCTTACTGATGGAGGATCTAAGCTGAGACGTGCATTTTTGTTATCATTATCATCATAAGTGCGTGCTTGATGCACATCTTACTGTGGCGCATATTCAGTAACCCGAGTCCCCCGGTTTCCTATGCTGTAAAAATTAAGGGGAAGAAAAATGTCCCTCCTGTGCTCGCACGCCTTGGGTTTGGTTTACCTATGCGTTGCTTTTCTCATAGCAAAGCTCAAGGTCAGCTCCAAGCTTCTTGGCAGGAACAAAATTAGCAAAATGAAGGCTTGACGCCTCAAAATAAGGCTAAAATAAATTGTTCTAGGGTTAGCACTAGTGGTACAGCACTGCCCTTAGACGCCATCCACCTGTAAAGTTCAAGGTGTCCTATAAATACTTCAAGGGTGGGTGTCAGGAGGATGGGGCCAGACTTTTTTCAGTGGTGCCCAGGGATGGGACAAGAGGTAACAGGCACAAACTGGAACATAAGAAGTTCCACCTAAACATGAGGAGGAACTTCTTTGCTGTGAGGGTGGCAGAGCCCTGGCAGAGGCTGCCCAGGGAGGTGGTGGAGTCTCCTTCTCTGGAGACATTCAAACCCGCCTGGACACGTTCCTGTGGGACCTCCTCTGGGTGGACCTACTTTGGCAGGGGGTTGGACTAGATGATCTCCAGAGGTCCCTTCCAACCCCATAGCATTCTGGGATTCTGATTCTATCTGCCCCCTATGTTCCCACGTTGCCGCAAGCTCCTCTAAGATTCTAAGAATAGATGCTAGGGCATGTTTCAAAGAGAAGAAAATGACTTTTCATATATGGAAGTGAAAGCATTGAGTTTGAATGCAGAAGTTTCCCCTGAAAATGCTCACTAGCAAGGAGTAAAAGAACCAACTGCTCAAATACAGACCTGTTAGGTGGATTTTCTCTGTTTGAAAATACGAAAACTTTGTTCAGCAGTAACATTTGGTTTCAGTATTTCTGTTTGCTAAACATTCATCCTATGACAGGCTACCTTATGAAAGCACAAGATTTTTTAGATATTTTATTGCTAATTATTGCTTTGAGTGTACGTACTACGCCCGAAGTTATTCCTTGTTTGACTTCAGTCAGCTAAAAAATGACAAATAACTTCATAATCTTTAAAGTTCACTTGAGATGATGTATTATAAAAAATGTTCAGCAAATGCTAATTAACAATAATCTAGCCCTATACAATGCAGCTTGATTACATTTACATATAGAAGAAAGTCTAATGCAAATGGCATCATCAAATACTTGTATTGACACTGTACTGAATACAGCCTGTAGAAAACATTATTTTCTCTCCAAAACCAACAACTTTAAAACATCTTGGTACGTAATATCTCCTTGCAGGCAGACTCTTTGCCCTTCAGTGTGGATTTCTGCATTTTCCTGATTACATTCACTTTGGAGACCTTCAAGGTGACTAGGTTTTTAGAGCCAATGCGGAAGAGTGGTAGGCTTTGAGGTATTTCTGAAGAAAATTTCATTTTTATGGTACTTTAATCTTATTTTGGTTTACATACTTTTAATGCACTTAGTAAGCCTCCGTGTTACTACCTGACAAATTATATCTGTGCGTTTTCAATAGCGGTTTCTCAACAGTAAAGGAATCCTGCATGTATTCTACACCATCATTCCTGCTCATTTCATGATGAACACTACAGGGCATTTTCCTGTGTCTGCCAGTCCAGAGACACAGAGGAGAATACCAGGAGTTGGTGAATGTCTCAGCAGCATAAAAAAAAGTTTTTGAATTATGAACCATAAAATGCTGCCGTTGTTAAGTCCCTCCTGTTCGAGATCCCTACAGGGGATAAACACCTACAGGTTTATGGACAGGATGATTTCAGTTCCCTCATTCATAAATAATCTTTTTATAGATAATTTTGCCAGTGTTCATATCCATACTGCCAGAAGTATGGATACTTCTGAATTTATTTTTTTTTTATTAAATAGTGCATACGGTTTTCATAGAATGGTTAGAGTTGGAAGGTACCTTAAAGATCATCGTTTTAACAGACATAAGAAAGTTTTCTCATAAAGAAAGAGAAGCATAACCGGTACGTTTTCCAGAAAACATACAGACAGTTGTATGACATGGAACTGGAAATGGTCTCTCTATCAGTGGAATGGGATCACACATCATCAAAGAGGACAAGAACATGCAGATATAAAACTATACATTGGCTTTGTCAGATGCTGCTGCTCCTAAGCTTGGCTTACTCATATAATACATTTGGTGAGAGGCCTGTCCATGACATGTAGTGACATGAGTATTGCTGGCAGGGGAACCTTCTATGTAAAAATATGATATTGTTTATTCTGATAATGCGGAACTTTAAGCAGAAGCTGCATGTAAGAAATCCTATTTAAAAGTAAAGTGGAACCTCGGTAGGTTCAAAACCAAGGATAGACCTTGGTTTTGAAATATTAAAAAAAAAAAAGGAGAGTTGTTTGGAATAAAATATTGTCCTTTTATGGTTTTGAATGGTTTTATAATTATTTTACTTACAAATATGTGCTAGTTATGAATTTCAAAGCCACTGAAGCTATTTCAGGTTAATTTGGGGAATCTGATTGACCAGAAGAAGCTAACATCATCTTCTTTCTTAATTTATATTAATCAAAGGGTCCACATCTTTCAGAAAGAAACCACCAGCTTTGAAGAGGGCTTCTTGGAGAAATTCTGATGGGGGGTTAAATTATTTTGAGGTAATAAAACCAGAATCTCTTGATGTTACCCCCAAAATGCAATGATGTTTGCCCGTAGAAGGCAGCTTGCTCCTCAGGCAGACAGTGGCAGTATCAAATCTTACCTGAAATCTGCACTCAAGGAAACTCTACTCTCAGCAAGTCCATTTGAATTGATTGCTGGACTGAAAAAAAAGCACTGGCTAATCTTCTGGCCACACCTCAGGCTCATTTTTGTGAGTGGAGGGACGTCTCTGTGTCAGCATTTTCATATTTGTCTTTTTTTTAACTAAAAAGGTGCATAATTTAGTATGTAGGAACAATAAAGCTACCCCAAGTTAAACAGTTTGATGTACGTATCACTAGCTCGGGTGGAGTGGCCGTATGGCTGACTACACTTACGTTTTGATTGACTTGTGTTCTTTGCAAATTAAATACACCATGATGTACTAGTTTTGAACTGCATTCCTGTATTCCGAGAGGTCTACCTCAATGGTAAAGAACAAAGCTGACTGTTCCTTAGTCTCCTGTAATTTGGACAGATGCTTTAATTGCTATCAGATACTTAGTCTTAATATTAAAGTCAATCTAGGAGTTGTTTAACCTTCTTTTCATCAGCTGATTTGGATAGAAAGGTCACATTTGACACCAAAAGTTATAGTGGGATGCCTCGCAAAGCAGCCTCACTAACATTTCCAGATATGAAGTCAACAGGGAGACATTTTCTCTGTATGTCCTAACCTTCCTCATGGTTTGATTCATCTGGCTACGCCTTGGTTTGTTCTCACTTAATAACATGTAAGTCTTGGGTGTATCTGTTGCCACCTAAATATCTTGCACAAAGTCTGCTTGTGGTGAAGAAGGTGAGAGAACATCATGCCGTAGTTCCGAGAAGAATGGTAATTCTGGAATAATCAAGCACAATTCATCAAGAGAAGCATTTTTTAGTATTTTCTGAGCTGTGCCTGGCTGGGTGAGGAAGGGTGGGCACTGTCACCCAGCCCCATTTCTCTGCTTTTTTGCTGGTTGGCACTACAGGTAACAGCATTGGTTTATATGGCTCTTTTTTTCTCTCTTGTTGAAGGCTTCTGTCAAGAGATCCAAGAAAACAATGCTCACCAGGCTCTTTCCTACTCTTGCAGAATTCCCTAGAAGTTGAATTAGGATCTTCTGCGTTCTCATATTCTGCATTTTGAATGCAACAGACCACATGCACCTGGAAGCAGTTACCACAAAAGCAACTAGCCCTTGCAGTATAAGTAGCTGTTTTTTGAAAAACACAAGAATAGGTTTCCATTAGAAAAAAAGTAAAAGCTTTGGCAATTATTTAAAATTACTGTAAAAGCTGTAAGGTCAAAATCAAAGTAAAGATTCTTTATAAGTAGTAGGAACTTGGTAGTAGGATTGCTCATTATAACCCAATCATATTCGTCACTAGTGTAGAGACTGCACAATATTAGGCAACAAACTGCTTCTATTTTTACAGAAGAAATGCTTTAGGAAGATGCCAACAATCTAAATTTCACTGAAAAATGAGTTCTAAATAGAAGCGAAATAATTTTCTTCTTTCAGTGAGCTAGATGTCCTAGAAAAAAGGCCCAATATTTTTTAAAAGTATGAGTAGTTACAATTCTTGTGAAATATAATCTTTTATTGCTTTTTTTACGAGATTTATATTCATGTGAGATACTATCAGCAAGTGAAAGATGAAAAATATCTGAAATCCATCTGGTAATCATATATGCACATATGATCACATTTACATTTTCCCCACACTTTTCAGAATTTAGAGGAAGCTGAGTCTGCCAAAGACCATTACAATCAGATTGTGCGTATATAAATAAACTGCAAATTAACATTTTTACTGACTCTGCACCCAATTTACGTATTTCTACCAGAAGGGGGTGCTTTGAGCAAACTTGTGCTCAAGAGTGCTGAAGAGAAGGCACTGAAGCCTTTTATCACACCATGGCACTTGATCTTCCATGTACCCTTTCAAATACTTTAGATGTGAATGTACATATCAGCCTGTTTTCGGTTATCAAAGTCTCCTCATTCTTTGAGAATGTAAAAAGGATTAAATAAAACAAATGAATTCGTTTTGGAACTAGCTAAGTCTTCAAAAAGAACTCGTATGTTAGATGAGTGAAGTATCGTGGAAAGATTCACTTAGATTTACTTATTTCAATAGTACTTGATAAGGCCAGTACCAAGATTTTTTTCCCAAGCTTTTTCTGGCACAACCTTTTTCTTTTTTTCTTTTTTCTTTCCTTNGTTTTTTTAATAAAGCAGCTAGATTCTGTAGGGGTTTAGTATAATGTGCAATACAATGCCATTGGACATTTGCCATTTTTAGCACAGTAATCAGAGTACTTACCGAATAGAGGGTGGGGGGAGAAAAAAAAAGAGTAGTGTTTAAATCCAACAAAAATAGCCATTAAGCACAAGTTACCCCAAAACTACCATTTGGGTTTTTTGTGTCGGTGTTGAATATTTAGCAGTAGATGTTGAAGCACTTCCAAAGACTAGTTTCTGAGTTTTGAATTGTTAGATGTATACTGTCATAGACAATAAAGTCCATAAAAACGATCAGTCAGTCACTTTGCCAGAGTGACAGAGCATTTTGAACTCTGCTCAGGAAAGCCAAACGTGGCCAGATGTATTACGGGTATTATTTAGATGCAATTGAGTTCTACTTTATAACGTAGTCTGCTCTAAATATGCCTTTTTATTATATTAATAAAATATGACCCTTCTTCCAATGTACCTTCAGACCAGTTCTGTTAATAGTGTGACTTTAAATATGCTGAAATGTAGCTAAAGCATATTTGAAAAATGAAAATATGTAATGTTTATCTTCAAGTTGTAATTAAGGTTCACGTAAAGTTAATGTTAGGTTTTCTACACAAGATATAAATCTCCACAAAGTCATATAGATACAAAATGAATAATTAACAGCATAGATAAGTCCACCCTTATCACAAACAGACTGAAGTAAGAATAAATCCCCGAATCAATCTTCACATGAATATTTTTTATTACTCTTAGAAATGTAGATTAGAATTGCAAATATTTTCAAGCAGTAGTAGACTCAAACGCTGTGTGTCTCCTTAGGAGTCCATGAGGAAAGAGTCTCAGGCAGATTGTGAATACCTGTGCTATTTGCCTTTAAAGGTGAGTGGGGCAGGTGAGCCCTTTTGGGAGGGAGATTGCCTTGGGGTTTTTTGTGGTATTCTGGGGGAAACGGCAAAGGCTGCTGAGCTGGAAGTGTCTTCTTCATGTAAGAAGCAGAAAACCAAATCTCAAAAGAGGCAGAAGAAGCTGTCTAAGAATGTGGATGGATTTTGCAGCTCACAGTGTTGGTAAGTCAGCTCAAATCAAGCCTGAAAGCAGGGGCGTATCTGAAGGACCCAGTGGGCAGGAAGACGATTGTTTGCACATGCCTTCATTTTGGTGTGGTTTCAGGTAGTCACTTCGAGTTCGTACTGAAAGAATGTAATATCCTGATTTTAATTTCAATAAAACCAAGCTATATCTGATTTTAAAAGCCTTTCAGTCTGCTTTGGGGCGATTCTTGTAAGTAAAAGATCTAATAAGGCCAGTAAATCTTTGCCTTACTAGAAATCTTAGCACGTACACTGCATCATGAAGCAGTAGATTAAAAAAAAATTACTGGTCAACTACATTAGTGTTAACAGTAGGTCTAAAACAGCAGGGTGGTAGCTTATGAAATCCTACTTCTGGCAATTTTTTAAAAATTTCTTCTTTGTAGGAGTCAAGGAGGATGAGTGTCTGAACCCGGGAAGGTCAGAATATATTTATTTTGAGAATATGTTTGAGGTTCAGATTGGATATTAGGAAATTTTTTTACACTGAAAGGATTCTTAAGGCTTGGAGGGGCTGCCCAGGGAAGGGATTGAGGCCCCATCCCTGGAGGGATTCAAAAGCCGCGTTGACCTGGTGCTTAGAGACATGGTTTAGTGATGGGGGAGAGGGGGATGGTTTGGTTTTGGTTTTTGTTTTTTTATCAGAGTTAGGTTGATGGTTGGACTAGATGATCTTAAAGGTCCCTTCCAACCTGGACAATTCTATGATTCCTAATCTTCCCCAGTGTAGAGAATGATGAACTAAGAGTATGGGGGCAAGGATGATCTCACTTTTCAGCAATCGTTTTGATTATCGCTCATTCTTAAGCCCTGGCTCAGCATACCACCAAGCGTGCAAAATAGTGCTCTGCTGAGATTTTACATAATAGCTGGGAAAGGAACACGTGAGCTCCCTGTGCCACCCAGAAAATGCGGTGGAGCACGTGAAGGTTAGGCTGAACCCCGCTGGCCAGGGAGGTCCTGGCTTCGTGTTCACACAGAGCTGCTGCTTCACAGCCTGCTCTTGGTCAAGTCACTTGACCTCCTTGGGCCTCAATTTAAAGGAGCTGGCAAACCTGATTAAAAAGGAGAACTTTGCTGAAAAACAGGTGCTGTCATTGAGCTGAGCCCTTCTGGGCAGATGCCTTGCAAAAATTAACTAAAATTAGCAACCCACCATTTAGGGTAACATGCAGCTGGTGAATGATGCAGGGATGATAGATGATTCTTTATTTCCCTTCTAAATTCTGTTCTTTTAGTAAATTAATAATGTCATCTGTACCAGCTAGACCACCGTGTTCACCTTTGCAGCTGCTGTGCTTTATCACAGCTTCTTTTTCAGCTTGGCTCTGTCCCTTTTCACTTTTCATTACCAGACCTGCAGTGGTGGCATTAAGAAATTAAGGAAAAAATGGAAACTGGTAATGGTAGAATGAATTCCCAGTGTATAATGTAATGGTATTTCTGCAGTGTGGGCAGAGTGCCTCATATTTTCAGTAAATTATAGCAAGCAAACAAACAAACAAAAAAAGTAGGGGAATAGTGTTATATTTGTTTTCTCATAAAGTGATTCCTCTAAGCTGAATGAAAAGTCCTTGGCAGACGATGGGAAAAAGTGGGATTTCTGTCCTGTGCTTAAACCATGCTCTCGTCTTTTTTGTGCATCTTCTGAATCCCAGACTGTGAAGGGTAGAAAAGGAAAAGCAACGATCTTGTTTTCATATCCACCTTGTATTTGTGTGCTCACTGGAACTGCCAAATGTTTCTGTATAGAATTCTGCTGCTCATATTTAACTACAGGCTTTGGAGTGGTCACACAGCTTGATAATCTATACATGGCGAATTAACTGTCAAGAACTGTAAATATTTTTCTAAGCGGGAAAAATAAACATGGGTTTAGATGACAGATTTTAATAAGGACATGTTTTTGATTGTGACTAGGTCATTATAATTACATATATTCTGTGATTTTTATTTTTTTTTTTTAAGTTATCACTCTTATTCATCCTGACTAAATATGTTGGCATAAATATGGGCAGTTAGTGTTCTGTGTCATCATTTTTCACTTAAATAGCACTGTAACTGTTAAAGGTCCTTTATAATGTACAGAAGTATACTAAACAAGGACCATAACTCTGCTGTTGGGAGCTTATGAACTCTGAACCAAATATTTAGGCTGGGTGATGTGATGTTCAGGTAAGTCCTCTTTTGTATGTTGCTTGTACAGTGAATTATCTCATAAAATGCTGGGTAATCTCACCTTGCTCCAGCGGACCATTTAAACCTAGTTCCACACAGGTAAGTAGCCCTGATGACACTCAGGGAACTTCAAGTTAAGGGGCTGTGTACGTACATGTGTGTGCATGAATTTACCTGGTGTAGGGAAAAAAAACCATTCTGAACTGCCCCAGGATGAGATTTGGGTAGTCAGCACCAGAGGTGGTTTGATTTTGATACTGAATAGAATTGTAGGTGTGGGGCGAAATTCATGAGATTGAAGGTTGGATAGGATTTTGGTAGAATCTTTCTTATGAATCCTATCAAAAATCTCTCTGTGTGTCCTGGCTCCTCTCTCCCCGTGCGAAAACAGGGAATGACCCTTTAAATCTCTGTGCCCTGTGCACTTCCAGTGACTCTGGACAACAGCATCACTGTGCTGTGCTTCTGTTCAAGTGACGTTTGGTCATTTTATGAGGAGCTAGGCATCCCTCAGCCTGAGTGAGAAATTCTCCTGTTTTCCTTCCCTTTCCACCCCTGCTTTCTTGAAGCATTTCCCAACACAGGTGTCCTATGCGTTAATTTTATGGGGCCTAGCCCTACATTATTGGTGGCAACATGGGAGAAGAAGGAAAGGAAAACAATAAAAGAAATAAAGGGAAAAGGCAGGCTGCAAAACTTGCAAGCTTTTACTTAGGCAAGCATCCTAAATACTTTTGTGTGTCCCCCCCAATACGCTGTTCTAGAAACCATCTGGATTCTTAGCGTTTCAGTCTTTAAATATGTGTGGTAGTGTTATATCATGCAAACTGCCATCTAATATAGGGAAGATATGTATGGGGGGTGAACCGGGGGGATTTTAAAGCTCCTGGCAGACTGCTGGGAGTGGAGTACACTGAGGACGGCAGCGAGATTCAGTATTGTAAAAGAATTCTCCCTAAGCTTCTTAGGCCTTGACCAACCCAAAGAAATGCTGGACCACACGCAAAGTTTGCGATATCAGACCCATTAGGGAGGCACCATTGGCAACATCTTTCTATCAGAGAAGCATTTCCTGGGCTTTTCTCCTAGTCATTACCCTTTTACACTGCTCTTGTGACATGACTTTATTTCGTTTCTAATTTTTATGCTTTACAACGTGATTATTTTGTATCACTCAACATGCTGTATCCAAAGTATTTCTTTTAAGCTGTTTTTCTGCAATTCAGGGGAAGGGCTAAATAATTGTCTAGGTGCAAATAAAGAAGCAAAGGTCCCTTTTTGTTAAACTGAATTCCAGTTTTTCAGTAACATGATAACAGTATCACAGTTCATACCTTTCCTTCCTGTATCTGGTTTCAGTCTTTCTTTTTCCTCTTTGTTTGTGCTCCTCTGTTGGGACACAAAGAATCCAAAAGTTAGGCACCAAATTGGGTATTTTAATTGTTCTACTATAGCATTGTTCACTTTACTTTCTTGGATTGACAATTGTTTAATTTTTCCCCCCCTTAAAAGAAACCCTTTCAATATAAAGTAAGCAATAAAAAAAAAAAAAAATGAAAAAAATTGCCAGTAATAAATTTAGCTACCAAGCTACAGGACACACTGAGATGTGTTACTGGAAATCTCTCTTGCTGTGCTCTTCTATTTTGGAAAAATAGTTCAGCCCAAGTATCTCACTTCCCACATTAATGTTAGATCATCAACTAAAGAACTTATTCTAGCCCTTTTTTTTTTTTCTGTCAATATATATTATATATATATTTTTTGTTATTCCATGATGGAAGTGCCCTAAAAGGAAAATAAAAGGAACAGTCCCCTCAAACTCATTATTCAATATGGGGATACTGCAGTGAGCACTGTGACTCCTCAATGAGGCCCAAAGCCTGAGTTCAGGTTCATGTTCTGCCTGCTGAAGAACATGGCACAATCCTGCTCCTCCCTCTGGAGAAGTTCTAAAACTTTGGAACTGGGTCAAACTTCCTGGGGTACTTTCCTATCCCTATTTGGTGACTCTGCTCCTGGAAATTCTCTCCCAAACAAACCAACTGCACACATGCCATCTGTTTTCACGTTGCTTTTTATGAAAATTATACCTTTTTTCATACCCCATCTCACTTCTCTACCCCGTATAGCCGTACTGCCAAATGGTCCTGCAGCCTCAAACTTAAAGCAGCACTTTTTCTCTTCCCCGCTGAGTTTGGTGCCACCTCATCCATGCACTTTCTATATGCCAGACAACTGATTTTTAAATTATTTTTTTTTATTTTTTTAAATTTTTAATCTCCTCTTGGCTCTGTCCCGCACTTGCAAAATGGAGCTCATAACTCCAGTGACTTATGATCAAAATGGGCTGGCTGCCACAGGCAGCCGGCAAATCTCAACTGAGGCATGCAGGTGTTACTGTGAGTAAGAGCAGTCTGTTTCAGGAATATTAGGCTTTTTCCTTATTTTTCAGCCCTGCAAACTGTAAGCGTTCTGGTACCTGAGGGTGTGTGGAACTGTTTGTCTTTCTCTTGAAATGAGAACTTTGCATTGCTGTGCTGTGGCTTCAATCACATGCCGGGGGTCAGTAAGTCGTGAGCTGCCGGAGTGAAGGGGTGATTCTCTGGTTTCCTGCCCAAGGCTGAAAGAAAGCAGGGTCCCTTCTGCTTACTCCTGTTCCCTTTCAATGCTGGGCCTTTAATGTTGCCCGTAATGCTGCATATGGGAAACAATGAATTTTTGACTTTGTGCGAGACGGCATAAAGGTTTCGTAGCACTTGTTTTCTTCTAACAGTTTCTCAGTATTCTGCAGAATGTTAATTGGCGTCTTTCACAGGAACTGATTTCTAACTCGAGCTCTCTTAAATCCAGATTCTGACCTGTTCATTGACAGTAAAATGTGCCCCCCGTCTTTGAAAAGTGTATACTTGATTTAGGAATTATGCATACAGAGAGATTACCAGTAGCAGTAATCTACTATGATTACTCTATCACTTGATTTTAGTAAACTGGTGTCACTGAATTTTAGCGTGGGGCAGTTGGAAACCTAAATTGGGGGTGGTCGGTGATGTTTAAGTAAAATATTTTGTTTATTCACAGTAGAAGGTTGTGCAGAGGCACATTGCCAGGCACCGTGGCTTCAGTGATGAGGTTGTTGAGTGCTGTTAACTTGGTTGCTAGTGACTGCCCATCTGTTTTGGGAAATAGGGCAGAACCGAGATCAAGGAGGGCTCAAGCTTGAGCGTAGATTAGTCTAAAAAATGCAGCATGTTAATCGTATGGAGAAAGAACTTGAAGCAGTTAAAATGGTTTTAATTCTTGGTTGAGATGAGCAGAGGACACCAATACTGCCTGTTGTGAATGGGATTTACCTACATATCTGGATCGTTTGCCTACTCTTAAAGCTACACAACTGGAAATCTGGGCTTGTATGAACCAGTGCAACTCTTAGCATGAGATCCTGATTAATTTGACTTACAAGTTCTTATTTCCCAAAATTATTCACTGCTTAGTATGGTTCACTGATAACTTGTTGTGCTACTTCATATATATTATTACATATTTAGGAGGGGACTCTTTGGGATACTGTTTTAATACCTCTGGATTTACATGTTCTGTAAGAGAATTGGCAATGGAGGACACCTGGCTTTTTTTTTTTTTTTTCCCTTTTGTTGCATCTCTCTGTTCTTCGAAGTCATATAAGCTTAAACTAAGGCAGTGTTTAGAGTTACAGAATCACAGAATCTTCACGGTTGGAAGGGACCATTGAGGTCATCGAGTCCAACCATACACACACACCCCAAAAAAAAAAAAAAACCACAAAAAAACCCACACCACCAAAAAATCCTAGAACACTGAACACAAACCAAAACACCCAATCCAACAATCTGGGGCACTAGAGCATGCCCTGAAGTGCCACGTCTACACGTTTCTTAGATACCTCCAGGGATGGTGACTCCACCACCTCCCTGAGGCTGTTCCAGGGCCTGACCACCCTCTCAGCAAAGTCATTCTTCCTCAGATCCAATCTAAACCTCCCCTGCCCCAACTTCAGACCATTTCCTCTGCTCCTGTCGTTATTCCCTTGGGAGAAGAGGCCAACCCCCACCTCTCTACACCCTCCTGTCAGGGAGTTGTAGAGGGCAATGAGGTCTCCCCTCAGCCTCCTCTTCTCCAAACTAAACATGCCCTCAGCCTCTTCTTGTATGAGTTGTGCAGGAATGAAAATTTAACAACTTCAGGAGGACAAAAAGCTGTGGTAGCAGTTACCCTCTCTCCCTTTTCCTGCCCTTCCAGCGTTCTTCAGGGCTGTTTTTACACCACGGCACTGTGATGGAGCCTTCCTCATCTCCTCATTCATGCTGAGACCTTCCCCTTTGAGTTCCTTGGCCCGTGAGTTGAACTGGCTCGGTGCTGGGCAACCAACAAGCCATTTGTGTTGCCTCTGATTTAAACTGCTGAAGTAGATAGGCCTTATCTTCATTGTTGAATAATATGAGGGACCTACATCTTGGATTAAACTTTTTCAGACAAGCCCTGTGGAACGGGGCTGGCACAGGAACGGAGCACCAAGCAGCCGGCGGCAGCAACAGCCACCACTGGGCTGCAAACCTGCCTTGGGTTTGACTGAGGAAGCGGCTCTTTCTTGGCTGTCAGAGCAGGTACGTCCAGGATTCTTGGAGTTACAGCTTTCTCAGAAAAGCATAAGGGTTCACTAGGCAAAAGTGAACAGTGGCGTGTTCAAAGGGAGAAAAAACAACCTGTCTCTCCTGTTGTATCTCTGTAACATATTAGGAATCACGATTAGGTTGAAGACTTGGAACCTCCAGAACTTTGAAACTATTAAAAAGAATAACAGCTTTGAACATGGAGCTGTAGGATGCTGCTGTCAGCTGGATACTGTTTTATTCAAGAAGTGCCAGCTGTCCAATTAGGCCACGTCCTCAGCTAGGCTGAAGCTGACTGGGGCACCGGCTGCCCCTTACACAGGCTGAAGATCAGACCTTTCTTGGTGATGTGCAGATCCCTGAATTGTAAGGGGGCAGACTAAGTGTTTAAACAGTTTTATTTTTATAACACTAAACTACTTCCACTGTTTGAAACCGTGCAAGGGGTTACTTTAGACAAAATCCGAGCTGACCTGAAAAAGAGCAGCAGACAATTTATGGTGAATCCCAAAGACCCTGTACACAGACTTGATCTAGAAGGAATTAATTACTCAACCAAAATAAGAATAGGTACCTGAGGGTGGCTGCTTAATTGGTTTTAAAGAGTGAGATTTAAGAATTATGAGCAGACTAAACATCTGAAACGTGTTCAAAAAGCTGTTACCACTTTTTCCCCCTGAAATTCGGGGAAATCCCCTGAGAGGTGAGCTAGATGCAACAAAGGCGAAAAGGTTTAGAAATGGGAAAATAGTGGTTAAAACAGCAGTCTCTCTACAGGTACCTACTTAAGAGGAAGCAGATTCCAACAGCATCTTCCTGATAGGAGGAAGAAACCAGGCTCGGAGAAGTTTGTATCACTGAGTATATGAAAACATTCTTGGAGAGCTCTTGGCTCTGAGGATTGACCATACCTCACTTTTATTCCCACATCCCGGTATGTCTTCTCCTGGGAGGTCTTGGAGAACGTGCTTTTAGCTTGCTATTTCATCATAGCCCTTGAACAAAGCCGTGGCTAGTCTCACAGCAAGAGTAGCAAAGGCAAAATGACTATAAGTAAACAGGAGAAGAAAACCAAACAGTAACAAAAGGATAAAAGCAATTTCTGGAGTGTTCTGCTTAGTATTAATGTGATTTTTTTTGTTTGTTTGTTTTTTTAATAATGTGCTTGACTTGGCTTTCAGTGACATTAGAACATGCTGTTAGGAAAATCTACCAAACACAGTTGAGTTCATCCTGTGAAAGGCCTCAGAAAGACTGTTTTCTTCCACCTGACAAGTTTGCAGTGTCATTTCCCCAATGTATCTCAATGCTCGGCAAGAGTGAACTGGAGGGGCTGAATAATTTATAGAAGCAGAAAATGCTACTGAAATCTGTTCTAGTACTCTCTGTAGGAGAAGGTCTTAGGTTTCTTATGATGAAAAATTCTTTGTTAATTTTTAAGCTTTTCAGATATGATGAGCATGCTTCATGATTATCTTTGGTTTGGCGGAAAGCATGGATTCCTTTATTGGTTCAGGAATCATAAATCACATGAGCTTTTATCTAGTTTTAATATAATGCTATGCCTTTATCTGAAATGCTGGCTGTAGAAGAGTTCAGCAAGATGGAAAGTAAGCCTCAGATTGTTTCAGTGAACTAATTTTATACGGATCTATAGATCTTTTACAGTGACCTTCAATTTGCAGAGCAAATATTTTTGTCTCCCTACATGGTGGCACTCATACCTATTGTGGTTCTGCTGCGTGGCAGAAGGGGAGGGCTCAAAGAACAGATAGTGCTGGGTCTCCACCACCTTTTTGTTGAAGAATAAGTCTGCCCTGAAAGCTGAGGATGCGGGATGAACTCATTGCCATGGGCAGCTTATGTCCAAACAGAAAGATTGGTGTCTCACAGTGATTTCAGAAGTGCCTGCTTGCCATTTTGACCTGAGATAGAGCTGCACGGGGGGACTGCTGTAGCTGGCAGAGAGTCATTTCGGCAACTGTGCAACACCCTGAGCAGTCTTCTGTTCACAACTTGGTGTGGAGTACGTTAGTGGGAGTTTTAACGAGCTAGTTACTGGTTTGCTTATGTAATCCACCAAGAAGGCATTAAGTTTTTATTAAAAATGCTGCAAGGTCATTTCAAAATAAAGCCAAGCAATTTGCTAGTAAAACTTTGTTATCTGTGGATCTATGCAGGAATTCATTTGGTCGAAACATCTTACATTAATTTTCTTTCCTTTTTTAAGATATATTAAATGGTCAGATGCATTATGTAAATTAATAAATTATCCACCCCATACAACTATAAAAGCTATTCAAGTGGAGCCCTCAGAAAAATTAAAGCACATCAATAGTGCCTGTTTTAGGCCTCCTATGTAGAAATAGCACGTGATGGTTATGTATCAATGGCCCTCCAATACTAGTTACACGAAGCGATTTTCAGCGAGAGAGCTCTAATGGTTCAAGAGATGCAGTCATCTAAAAATAAATCAGCCTTTTCCAAAGTGCCCACAGCAGCACATCATAATCAAAGTTGATTACATTTGCACCCTACGTCAAATGGATGTATCAGAGTGCACCAAATCACAGAGACCTAATGGTTCACACCTGGCAGACAGCTATTTGACATTTCACACTATTAATGTAAGTGTTCCTGAGGCATGAGATTCATAATACCAGGCTGTGCTATAGTGTATTAAAGAGCTGTCTCGGCTAAGGCACATCACCCTGTCCATTGACTTCTTTTAATATAACAGGATCTTCTTCAGTCATAGATCATAATAAAGATTTTGTTCTGTCTGTGGAGTGTTTGCCTCCCTGTCAAGACAGCGATGTAACTTTTGATCTTTCCTGTACCATCCTGACCAGAATGGCCTGCTTTCCAGTTGCCCAAGCTATGGACTAAGTAAGAGCTTAAACACCATTCTTTCCGTCGAGGCATATACACCGAGGGTGGCCAAAAGCTTCTGGCTGGGTTTTTCCCCCTTCCTGTTTTTTGGAAAGGGTGTGTATGTGTGACTGAAACGTACTCTTTCTGCATGCAAGTGGAGAGATTTGGTCGTTTAATTTTGTCTGTTTCAGCATTTCCTCTAGTAGATCTGTCATCCTCTATCATACGCTTCTTATGGATGTTGGAAAAAACAGGTAACAAACTGGCTTATGCAACCTCAGTCTTCTTTAAAACCACTTGTTGTGGTCAATCCCTGCTTTCCATCACACTTTTTTTTTTTTGTAATATCTCATGTTCCTCATGATTTTAGCTTTTCTGCTGATCTTTGCTGCATAACCATCAGTAGTCATAGAACGGTTAGAGTTGGAAGGGACCATAAAGATCATTGAGTTCCAACCCCCTGCCCTGGGCAGAGACACCTCCCACCAGACCAGGTTGCTCAAAGTCCCATCCAGCCTGGCCTTGAACCCCTCCAGGGATGGGACATCTGGCCCCTCCATGTTGTGAAGGATCCTTCTCCTCTCTTCTGCCTAACTTTGCATAGCTGGTTGGTCAAAAAAAATATGAGAAAATTTAATTATGTGAGATGGGTAGCTGTTACAGCTTTGAATAAGCTTTTGAAAATTATTAAAATAAAAAAGGAAATACTCAATTAAAGCTCAATCAACAGTCCTTCAGTGTCCTAAAATAGAGATATTTTTGATCTGAAGACATTTACAGTATTAGGTTCTCCCTCCCCTGCTGTCCCTCATGTACCCTGATCTCTGCTATCTTGAGATTTTTCGCAGGATGCTTTGGAGGCCACGTGCCGATACCTTTTACGTCTTTTCTCCTCTCCTGATTATTGCACAGTTTTGCTGTGTTATGGGTCTTTGTAATGTCTATTTCACATGCGTAGGACTACTTTCACATGCCAGGATTATTGCAAGGCTTTTGTGCTGCTTATCTATGTTCAAATTTATCATGAACATAATCCAAACAGGTGTGAAGATCTTGTGTCGCCCTTACTATTGGCTAGCAACAAAAATAATAGATATGGCTAATTATGACCTGAAGATCTTGATCTATCCACAGACAAACCTCCCATTGACATAAAAGGGGATTTTTCCTGAGGAGCAGAAGGGTTGGGCCTCGGATGACAGAGTTATGTGTGCAATTTCGGAGCTCAAGTTCAACTGACTCCTAGATAGTGGATATGTAATTGGGGGATGCTGCACACATTCCTTGCAAAGGTTTAGTCTCTTCATTAGTATTCAGCACAGCGATTTCCTGGCACATGTTTGATTGACAAAGCGCATACAAAGGCCTTCTAATGCTTTTGTAGGAAATAAACAATGTCCTGAGGCCAAATTCCTTGTCAGTACTCTTGAGTTTTAGCAAGCAAGCAATTTATCATGTTCAGCCCACACAGGTGACAAATCAGCGCTGCAGATACTCTTGTACAGAAGCATCAGGCACTTGCAAAACTGCAGGTTTAATTTTTTTTAACTCCTTCAAGGAGAGGACTGATCAGAAGCTAGATTTCTGGTATGGGATTTCTCTTTATTTTTTGAAGTGTCAGCATGCCCAGGAGCTTTACATGTTCACATGCCTTGAGTATCACTGAGCTTCTGCTGCTTACCTCCAACATCTGGTCAGAACAGAGGTGGGACTTTACTGCCATGATGTGAAGAGCAAATAAGACAATAACAGCTATGTGCAAAAACCAAAATTAAAGGTAAAAAGAAGCTTAAGGAGCTGGGAGCTTGAATCTCCCATTTCCTTCAGGCAGCACTGCTGAGCAGTTATTTTCTTTTTTCCTTTTTCTGCTTTTGAAATATCTATGATGTGGGAGCTATGTATTTTTATGAGACAACTTCTATATTGTTTCTGCTTCCTTGCAAGTAGGGAAAGGCAATATCATAGCTAATAGGATAACTGTGCATTTCTAATTTGAATTTACACTAAGAACATGGAGACTTTGAAATTTACTTTATGCTTAATCTGTGAGGAAAAGAGAAACTGATTCCTTTAAAGAATTTCCATAAACCTGGAAGTACACGTTTAACTTTTAGTATTCGAATAGGGCATCCCTGGACGTGTTTTTTTCCAAAACAAAGAGTGGAGTACTGTTGTCCTTTGGATCTCATAATTTAAAGCCTCACATATAGAAAGTAAAGAAAGAGCAGGAATGTAAGATTTTTATTGTTGGGGGTTATTTTCTGTTGGTTTGTTGGTTTGGGGGTTTGGTGGTTTTGGTTTTTTTAGATTACTCTTCAAGTTTAGGAATACAGTGGAAATTAATTGGAATAAATACTCTGCATGGGTACAGTAGGTTGCCTCTAGAGGCTTAGGAAGACCATGATGCACAGAGTAGAGCTGGCAGAATTAAACCTTGGGAACAGCTCTTTACAAAAACAGTGACTTTTTTCTCCCCCCAGACCAATATTGAAATTAGCTGTTAACAGAAAATAGATATACCTTCAACCAAATACATTATTTCTGCTCAGACTTTATCCAGGTAATGAATACAGAGTGATCCGTGGTGAAAAGATTAATCCTTACATTCTTCCTTCACAGAATTCACAATTAACAAAAGAAAAAAAAAAAAGTTCTAAACTATAAAATGTTATCTCTTCAACGATGAGATTTTCTTCAAGAAAAAAAGGTGATTCTTAGTAGCTGCCATTGCAAGTGGAAACGGCCTCAAGTTGTGCCAGGGGAAGTTCAGATTGTAGACTGGGAAAAATGTTTCCATGGAAAAGGTTCTTAAGCCTTGGAATGGGCTGCCCAGGGAAGGGGTTGAGGCCCCATCCCTGGAGGGATTGAAAAGCCGGGTTGACCTAGTGCTTAGAGACATGGTTTAGTGATGGGTTTTATCAGAGTTAGGCTGATGGTTGGACTAGATGATCTTAAAGGTCCCTTCCAACCCAGAAAATTCTATGATTCTATGTTTCTACAATAAAAAGTATTTATTTAGAATGCCCAAATTCTGATGGAAAAATTGGTATGTGAAAAAATGGTATATGAAATACATATATGAAGAAAACTCAAAGATCATTTAAGAGAATGTATGAATTAATTAAGGTTTGTTTTGTTTTGCTTGAGGGAAAAAAAAAAGCTTCTGCTATTGGTATTGATGGAAAGAATGATTACTTGGAAAGTAAACAGGTTTTTTTCAGAAAGGAAACAGTGTTAATCTCCTTAATCTACAAGGAATGAAGCAATAAACTCCTAAATAAGCAGTAAACTGCTGGAAAGTCACTCTTAATTACTCTTCTCAAACAGTTTCTAATTCTAAGTATTCTTTGTACCTCGAGAAGAATAATGTGCCTTACTCTTAGCCTTTACTTTAGGTATCCATAGTTCAGTCTCTCAAACTATAATGGCCCTGGATTCTTGAAGCAGTCCTTAATTACAATTCTTAGTAGTCCTTTAATTCTCAATGTATGGGTAGCTCAGATGACAGAAGTCTGGTTTTAAAGAAATTCTAATTGATTTGTGTGGTTTTGAAAAAGCAGATGGGATCTGTATTCATTTTAGTTTAGGCTAATTGAGATGTTAAGAGTTGTGGCATTTTATTTGTAACATATGCAGAGCTTTCTGTAACCAACACTATTCCTTGAGCAATTATGTTCTCTAGAATCCAGGGTCTCTTGGGGTTTTTCCCTTTTTACTAGACAGTGATGAACTTGGAACATACTGCTCATTTTACGATGGCTTTAAAGAATAACAGTAACATGTTGGAGTTACGACCTGAAAACGCTATGAATGTGTGTTTAGAAAAGTGTTTACTTATCCAGATACACTACAAAGCCTTACTAAGATGAATTGGAATGGAAATTCCTCATCCCAAGAGTCCTTTCGTGGCACGTGGCCGGCTCATAGGGGGATTGTATTGATGAGGGGACACTCGGCCACAAGGAAAATAATGTTTAAGAAATATTTAATTCAGCTGCTTTTTAGAAGTTGGTGTGATAATTTGTTTGTATTATTTGGAGATGTTCCATAAGAAAAGTTCACAAAAGCACTGAATTTTGACAAAGGGAACTTTTTGCAAGGCACCTGTACTGGTGCGTTTATGGTATGTAGCCAAGAGTGGGATGAACTCTTCTGAAACAGCTGCATAGCTTCAAAGGAGATGCGAGCTTGAGCAAATGCCTTAACTTAGCCTATGACACAACTGTGGTGGATCTGTTCTTTCAGGAAACCTTTCCTCTGAAAAGAAGCAAAAGATCAGGTATTTTTCATAGGTATTAATCTCTGTAAAATGTTTCCTGGTTCAACAAGGGCAAATGTAAGGTCCTGCGCCTGGGGCGGAAGAACCCCAGGCACCAATATAGGTTAGGGGTGGATATTCTGCAAAGTACTACTGAGGAGAAGGATCTGGGGTCTTGGTGGATGGCAGGCTCTCCATGAGGCAGCAATGTGCCCTTGTGGCCAAGAGGCCAATGGAATCCTGGGCTGCATAGGGAAGAGTGTGGCCAGTAGGTTGAGGGAGGTCATTCTCCCCCTCTGCTCTGCACTGGGGAGGCCACAACTGGAATAATGTGTCCTGTTCTGGGCCCCCCAGTTCAAGAGAGACAGGGAACTACTGGAGACAGTCCAACGTAGGGCAACAAAGGTGATGGAGGGATTGGAGCATCTCCCTGATGAGGAAAGGCTCAAAGAGCTGGGACTCTTGAGCCTGGAGAAGAGAAGGCTGAGGGGAGACCTTATATATGTTTACAAGTTTCTAAAGGGTGGGTTGAAGGAGGATGGAGCATCTTTTCAGTGGTTCCCAGGGACAGGACGAGGGGCAACGGGCACAAGCTGGAACATGGGAAGTTCCACTCCAATCTGAGGAAGAACTTCTTTGTGGTGAGGGTGGCAGAGCCCTGGAAGAGGCTGCCCAGGGAGGTGGTGGAGTCCCCTTCTCTGGAGATCTTGAGTGATGCCATCCTGAGTGATGTGCTCTGGGCAGCCCTGCTTTGGCAAGGGAGTTGGACTGGATGGTCTCTAGAGGTCCCTTCCAACTCTGACAAATCCGTGGAAACTTGTTTACATTGAACATTGATTATTGAAGGCAATGGGAGGCTGAAAAAAAAAAAGACAGGTTAAGTAGAGAATTAAGCTACAAGATCACTACTGCATATGTCTTTATTTTCCTTTTCAAAAAATAAATGTTCAAGGTAACAGTTGTTGCATCCTTGGCATAGAACAACCGATAGACAACCAGATAGAGTCTCAGACTAATACACCTTCACTATCTTGAGCAGATATTATTTTAATTTAAAAAAAATAAATTATTGCGATTTAGAAACAATGAAGAGAAGCGCAAAAGGATATGTTTCTTTGAAACAAAAAAGTTCTGAAAATCTTAAGTAACTGGAGATATTAAACTACTGGAAAGCCTGTTTCCACTAGTTTTTGTTCAATTTTCCCTATCTGAAAATATTTAGAAACTAAAAAGGTTCTTTTCTTTTTCTAAGTTCTCTAAGCTTAATATATGCTTTTATTTTTATTGAGGCTAAATGGCTTATTTCCATTCATAGTGTACTTCTCTCAAGACACACAGACAGTTATTCTTCCCATTCTGTTTTTCCAAGTGGTATTCTTGTCCTTAGTAATCCAAGGTAATAACCTCCTACGTACAGCACAATGGCAAAGTTTATTAACTTTTCTGTTTGATGATAAAACTATTCTGAGGAAAAAATATATTCCATTATTATACCTCTCCCTTGTGATTTTTGACATAAGATATATATTTTTTCCTCATTTGACTAGTTATATGCTTGCTAGTTGAGGTATCAGTAAATGATTTGAAGACAATTGCAGAGAGCACTGTACATTTATAATTAAAAATCAGGTATACTCTTAAAAAGAAAACAATTTAAGTAGTATAAATGAGTACCAGATCATTTGCCCGGATAAGGGAACTATGGGAAGCTGTGGAGGAAGTGTTGATGTTAAGTCCTAAAATTTTCATCCAAACAAGCTCAAATTTATTTCTTCTGTCCTAGTAGCTGAACTTGTAACAGTTACCACGGGACTTGTATTAAGATACAACTGCAGTCCAGCCACACTAAAGAACTTGTAACTTGAAAGCTTAGAACTTTAAAATGCTACAGGATTTTCTGGTTTGTTTTTTTTTCATTCTGTGTTAGATTGTACTCAAGGTTTCAAAGTTTAATTGCTTCATGGCTGATTTGTTTCCAGAGGTATCAGACGTGCTTTAAGTTTCCTGTTAATGTTGTTCCATGCTTGCCCTAGAGATTCACTTTACCTGTGCGTCGTTCTTTGAGAGTTATTAAAAACTGAGAGTGAGCAAACAGAGCTAAAACCTAGACCTTTTAAAGGCTAAAACCTGCTTTCTGCCCTTTTTCCCCTTCCTGCTCCCCCTTTGCTGCCCAGACTCCAGCTCAAGGTTCTTCAAGTCTAATCAGGTGTTAGGGATTGATAACTTTTGCTCCATTACTTTTTACTTTTAGGTGTCTAGTGTTGCTGTTGTCTAAAAGGAGGTGGAACTAGAAGTATAATAATACAAAAATCCAGCCTGTTAGAATTAGGATCTCGTAAGAGGAGAGTAACTTAAAATTATCAGCTGGCTTCCCATAAGTATGAGTTCAAGCCAGGACTCAGCCAGTTCATATAATTTAACTCATACATCCAGTTTTGGTATAAAATGAAGCAAAGGGTGTTTAGGTCTGCTGATGGCATTAAACCCATGTAAGACATCCAGGGGTCTTACTTCTCCTCAGCTGTTTGGAATAGCACTAGCCACAACTTGAGGTCTACCAGGGAAAGCATCACGGCTGTGGACATGTCCTCTCCCTTTGAGGGGAGGCAGAGAGGGATGCCAAACAACTTCACTCGGAGTTTGTAGCCCGTAGGAGTGATGGAACCCTTCACATTTTGAAAATGAAATGTGTGTTCATGCATTTAGGAACTTCTGCCCTGTTTCTTCTCTTATTTCCCCCTCCCTGTTCCATCACTGAAGACACGAGTTTGGTCTTTGAATTAACAGTCCAGTACTTTTTTACAGAGAAACTCATTCTTCTGTGTTTTTTTGTGTTGTTTCACACTGCTTGTAGACTTGAGTTCATTCTTTGTGTTGCCTTGTTACAGTGGGGTTTTGAAGATTTTATTTCTCTGAAATAAACATATATAAAAGACCAAGAGACACAGTCTCAGGGTCTAGAATCTAGGTCTACTGGAGCCATGCTTCAATCCAGCTCTTTTCTTCCCTAAGCTAAACTATTGCATCTTCAAATGGGCTTTTATGCTTCCACTGGAAATAATTTAAATAATAATAATAATAATATATTATATAATAATAATTTAAATAATTT
>VXAK01022435.1:23485-49237 GCA_013399435.1 Arenaria interpres | reverse complement strand
GGAGAGCAACTAACCAACATCAGAATTTGATCACACTTTTATCATCCAACCCATATAACGAAAGGCTGTCTTTCAAGTTTAAATGACTTTCCCTATCACCTAATTTGGCCGTGGCAGTGTGGACATATTGCTAAGATGCTATAACAGCATCATTTTGGATCACATTAACTAATGGCTAACAGGAATTATAGTGAGTTGGGCATGTTTTTTAATGGAAATGTAATTAACAGTCAAGGGTAAGTTTTCCTTAAAAAGTTAAAGAAAATAGTGAGTGTCAGCAGTGTAGCATGCATTTCATGTTTTTCTGGACAAAGAAATTTCCTGGAGACTATTTGGAATGGAGGAGCTCTTTGATGAGTCTTGAAGCAGAATATAAAAAAGATTGTTAGATTCAAGCAGTAACTGTCTGAATACGGAGATGCAACTCAACAAATGAAATAACTGCAGGTGGTGGAAGGCTTGCCAGTTACAGATTTGGCATTTGCAGTTAAGATTGGACGCAGAAAGGCTGGATTCTGAGAACTGCTTCTATAGTCAACAGTCCACAAATATACCCATTGCTGAGGTCTTAACCAGTGTGTGGAATAGATATTAGTGTAGGAAGGACTGTATGCACAATTCTGATTTCTTGGCTGCCCTAATCATGTGCTTAGCTATGGATTTATATCCAAGTAGCAATGGTAAAATGGTTTTAACCAAGGGGGTTTGCTTACTACCTTTTTTACAAGCTGTATTAAAAAACGTTTTGCTTCTTTTAAAAAGAATATAAATATTTGAAAAACATACTGACAGTTTCATATATTGAGGAAGAGATTTTGTGTGTGTGTGTGTAGATAAAAGAGAAGAAAAATCTAAGGCAATGCTGTAGTTAGATAAAAATGAAATAAAAGGTTCTGTGATCAGAGTAAAAAGCTATACACCATGGTATAGTTTTTCCTTTGTTCTCTTTAACATCCTTGTATCTATACCAAACTCTAGTAGCTGTTCATATTCATACAACGACTTTACTAAACTGGCATATTTTAAATATTTTCTCCCCACACATGTTTTTAGGGATCGGGGGTTTTCTTTGTGTTTGTCTTCTGGGTTTTTTTTTGGGAGGGAGGGCTACTCCCCCTCCTTTAGAAGTTGCACTAGCTCTTGTCTGCTGGGCGTGTTTTGCCATCTTATCACGTTGGGCCTCTTTCAAATCACCTTCTACAGAAAGACGAACAAAAGAATTCTCAGTACTGAGACCTGTGTTACTTGACCATCTGCTTTCCTCCTTTGGAGTAAGATGCTCAGTTGTTCACATCCTTCACTCTTTCTAATGTTTGCCTTATACATGCTTCTTATTTGATTGTTGTGTCTGTGGCTTATGCTTTAGTATGGTGCTTTTAAAGATAAATGGGGATCAAATGAGTAAGAATTTTTTCCAATGTGTTTTGGAGTCAACTAATCTAATATATATGACTTATTTCCCCTGGCTGAAAATGAGGCTATTGTGCAGGATGAGGAGGGTTCGTCTCATGCTTTGCTCTGTCTGTTTGTATTTCAAAGCCACTAAGTCAAAGAAAATGCCTGATCACATTTTCAGGTTACTCAGAAGAGTAAGAACATCCTAACCGTTGTGGCCTTTTACAGTTTCTTACACAGCACTAATAATTGACAAGTGCTACGTATGAGGGATATACAACTAAGCGTAGCAAAGGATGCTTAGTGCCAATCACTTCTGAGGATCACTATTTTTATTTTAATTATTTGAAGTAACAATTATAATCTCAATTATTCCAGGTAAACTAGTTATTTTAGAGCCCCTGCTAGAGGCTAGATGTTTATTCAGCTCGGCACTGTACTCTCTGTTAGGGAGGAAATACTCCCTCTCTTGAAAAATTGATTGTCTAGAGTAATACTGCTTATTTCTCTTTTGGTGTAAGTAAACACATGCGCATGCAAATAAATGCAAAAGAAAATAACCAGTGGCTCTCAGCACAGCAATTTTTTTCCAAAACAGTTTATCTTCCTCACAGTTCCATTCATTCTTTGCTTAGGTCCTGCAGCTGCAAGTTCTTGGTCTTAAAGCATTTCGCAGCCATTCCACATATGAAGGGGCCATAAATACCACTTACCTTGTGGAACAGATTCACACTGGAAAATACAGGAGGTGATTCTTCTGTCCCAGCTTGCCTAGTCTTTGCTGACAAAATGTGCAACTTTTATACTCCTGGGTGCTGCGCAGTGCAGTGTCCCAGGTCCCCTGTTACCTGGGAGTTTTTTATGGGGAGGGGAGAAGTAAAAAAAGGATGGTCTTATTTTTCACAGTATCCTCCCAGCCCGATGTATCGGTCAGTGTAGAAACTCCTCTCGCAGGACCTGAGCATGGAGTGGACTGGCAGGGCAAGGAATCAAGTCCTCTACCATTTGGGGCAAGGAATCAAGTCCTCTACCATTTGTTCTGTAGTGCGAGATTTAAAAGTATCTTCTGTAATCATTTCAGAACGTAGAAGGCATCTTCAAAATTTCTTCAGAGAAGGCGAAAGCTCTCACCACCTCAGATTTTCACCCAAAATGACTTGGTGATGAGTTTGATCCAAATGTCAGATCATCTTTTGGAGCCACATTTATTCTCTTGAGTAACACTTACAAACAATTTTAGGCTTTCTTGTTCTTGCTGAGAAATACATACTTCACTGAGTAGGCTATACCCAACAGAGTTGCTACTCAGATGTTTGTGCCCTACAAAGTTTAATGCTCTTCTCCTGGATTCCTTTTTGTCTTGCAGAAGGCGCCGTCACTTAAATGGGGGGAAGCCAACCCCCAGCAAAACAGAACAAAGCACATCTATCACCAAATCGACATGTTTTAGCTTTGTCTAATCTACAGCTGTGCACTCTCTAAACACATGTTCATTCAAATGAACATGGCACCGGGGAAAAGCGTTTCATGTTCCCCAACTTGTGTACACAATGTTTTATTTGATCAAAATATGGGTGGAACAAGACCGAGAGCTCAATTCAGCCTTCAGACAGTCATGTTGATGGAACTGCAGTGATTTAATTTAAGCATGCCTTAATTATACATACGCTGTTGTGAACAGACTAGCATCCCCTTCTGCGAAGTTCACAGAGTGGTTTAGTATTCTGTGTAAGAGTTTCTGCAGTAATATTGCACAAGTTTAGGAAAAGAGATGTGCTGAGAAAACAAAAGGAGAGGGAAGAAAATTCATTGTATAAAATTTACCAAGAAGAGTATACTGTGATAGCCTCTTGGATTTTCAGTGTATTTTAGAAGCTGTTTTTAATTGCAATTTTATTCATAATAAGAAGTGGGGAGATGGCAGTATGACATACCTGGCTACTAATTGGATGATGTGAAACGTTTAAGTTCTTCAACTTAAAAATTCTTAAGGATTTTACACTATAAGTCATTCCCATTCCTACACCTCAGATTCAAAGAGTACACCAAGAGTTCTTCAACTTAAAAATTCTTAAGGATTTTACACTATAAGTCATTCCCATTCCTACACCTCAGATTCAAAGAGTACACCAAGAGAGATTCTAGGTCCTGTTGTGCTCACCATTTGTGTTTACAAAAGTCACTAACAGTGATGGCGCTGAAAAAACGAAGTCTACCATCTGGCTCTGCTCTACGGTGGCTAAACGTGTCTGGTGCCTTTGTTTACTTTGGCACTAAGAGATATTAAATTAATAAAAAATTGAGGGGGGAGAAAACAGTAGTGAATCCCAGAAGTAATCCTAGTAAAAATAAATTCTGTAGTAATAATGGGAAAGAATTGCATTTATACTAAGAAGTTAATACTATAATATTTTTCACTTATGTTATTAAAATATGTTTATTCTAGGTCTAAGAACTCAGGATTGTGATTTCTGTGGTGTCATTAGTAGAGGATGTTAATTATTTTGAGGACTCTTTAATCTGTCTGTAGTTTCCCAGGTGTGTCTAATTCCTCTTGACCAACAAGGTCCTCCTTAATCCTGTTCTTCAGGATGGCTCTGGGAGGTTCCTCACGCTCCACTTCACAAGGGGATAGTCCACAGGTGTGAAAACTGAGAGTTCATCTTCATACTTGGAACTTGGATATAGTGTTTCCTTGATCTTGCCATGTTCATGTAATTATTAAAGATGTTACGGCTGTTTGTCTTTCATCTTTTTCTCTTAGTTTATATTTTATTTGAACCACTCACATAGAAGGCAAGCAGTACCTATGCCAGCTGTCTTCATAGCTAAGTGTTTGGTTTGGGGTCCCATTCGGATCAATAGTAATAATGTGTGCATAAATTCAAAGTGAAAACAGATTTGTACAAAATACCTGAGCTTATTCCCAGCGCTCGGAAAGATCAGTCTCTGCTGCAAAGGCAGCTTTGTCTCGTGCACTGGCAGCGCGAGCTCCTCCTTGCACCTATATATATTATTGCTTAATTAAATAGAGTGCCATCAAGTAGTCAGGAAGAAGTCAAGTGAGCAAACCCCTGTTAATTTTTGCATAATTAATGACTTCACCTATGGGTGACACAATGTATTAAAGTGTTGAACAGAACTGCATCACTTCACACATTATACTCATGCATGATTTGCTTGTGAAACAATTTTAGAAGCTCAGCCCCACAAATTTTTCAGCATATTTCTATCACTAGCATTTCAAGTCTGCGTTAAAAATGTAATATTTTTATGAGTTAATGCTAAGGTTTCTCCTGTTGTTTGCTGATGAACTTCATAATGTGAAATATGACCATTTGTATTTCTCGAAGGTTTTTATCCTGTATGGGGCATAACTGCACCTCCTTGAGCGCTGGTCAGAGAAATAGTAAGCTGGCACTTTGAAATACACAAACAGCAAAGATTTATTTACACTTGATGTGCTTTATCTAGAAAAAAAAGTTATTCTGAAGATACTCCCAACAAAGCTTGGGGAATACCTGTTATAGAAGAAAGAGGACCCTTATCTTGACCGCTGTGCAAATGAATGTAGTGGTTTATGGGAAGGTGATGAAATATGTTCATGAATTCTTCCCACAGAGGTCATCAAAACTTCTTATCTCATTGTCTTTACCTGGATTGCCTTTGGGGTTTCCTTGATCTTGACACAAGCAGCTGAAATCTTAAACTGAAGAGATAACCCCAAATTCCTTTGTTTTGCTTTGTTAGCTTTGCGCAGCTTTGTTTTCTGTCCTCTTTCTCTACCCTCTTTGCTGATACTATGTAGATATTTTTATATTGCTAATATAAAATTCTTTGCTACCTAGAGCAAAAAACCTCTCCTTGACCTAACCCTGCTGTGAAATGGTGCCGAGCATGGGCAAGAAATATCTTGAACACATCTGGCCCAGCAAGTTGCATGAATTGACTACTTTCAGAGCAACATGCACAAAGCTGAGATGTATTGAGGAGCGAGGCACTCTGTTCTGATAAGAAAGATATTCCACAAAGTAAATCAGCAATAACTAGTAATAATTTATTATTAGGTTTGGAGAAATATTTTGTAATAAAAGGCTATTATTTGAGGAAAACTAACATAGCATCTTTTTTTATCAGGACACAGTTTAGATAAATAATAACAACATAGCTCATCAATGGTAGTGCTTACAGTCAGGAGTTATATTTTTAAATAAAGAAGTAATCAAAATTTTCCCTAATTCTCAGCAAATAAGAAGAGATGCTCTTAAATGTTGTCAGAATGCTTTTAGATCATGCAATTCATCATGTGCATGAAACTGAAAATTGGTTTTGTGAAATAGTGTAGACCAAAATAAAGGACATACATTAACTTGTCTTCTGAAATATTGGCTATATTATTATACTATGCATCTTTAGTACTTGACCTTACATGTCACTAATATAATACACGTTTTATGATACAGTTACACTGAATGCTCCTTGTGACGACTGCACTGCATCCCAAGGTTAGGATAAAGATAAGATGCATTAAAACAATATCTCTGTCACTATTAATAAAGAAAATCAATCATTCTGCTTCTTCCTGTTCCCTGGCTTGCAATTTCAAGATCAGCAGCTTCTCATAATTATTTCTCCAACTCCAGTGGTAGGGCTGTTGCACAGAGACCCTTCTAGGCTGTTTCACACAAAAGGCTCTGGCAACATTAGTGATGAAATGCAAATGCTTTTACATGTTGAATCGAACATATTGCTGTACTGAACACATGAAAGGATTGGGATTCGGGGTTGGTTTTTGTTTTGTGGTGTATATATATATATGCTGTCTTCTATTTATGTTGCTGGACTTGGCTGCTCTGACTTCCGTTTATGATCCACTTCCTTTGAAGTGGCTGCTGCCAGGTGTATGTCATCTGAGATGTACAATAAATGTTGGGTTCTTTAATTGCAGCAGTGATAGGGCAAGGCCATATAAATAACTATACCAAACAGGAATTTTTTTTAAAACTTAATCAAATAAAAA
This sequence comes from Arenaria interpres, assembly GCA_013399435.1. NCBI lineage: Eukaryota > Metazoa > Chordata > Aves > Charadriiformes > Scolopacidae > Arenaria > Arenaria interpres. The sequence goes on along the minus strand of VXAK01022435.1, from coordinate 42,822 downwards.
AAAATAAAAGAAAGCAGTATATAACTCAGAGAGCAGATACTGTGAACTAAAGCTGGCTGCTACTCAAACAGGGTACCAATAGCTGTTGATGAAGTATTTCATAGGAGGAAAATTTTGCTGTTTTTCAGTGAGAACAGGGGGAAATAATGCTAGAAAGCTTATCTTCTTCATTTTGCTGAAGTTAGGCCCAGCAAGATACTTGAAAAATAAAATGTAAAACTTCATTCTTGACTTTTTTTCCCATGTGTAGGAGAATGGTGTCATACAATGGCAATTTGTCTTTCTGTGTGAGACAACAGCAGCATACTAGAAAGCCATCATACGTAGCAAGGGCTTTCATACCAAATAAGATAAATCTAGAGATAATAGATGGGCCCTGGTATGCTGGAGTTTCTAGGCTCTACAATTTTAATAATGTATTAGAAACATCACGGAAGTGCACAGCAAAAAGTCCGATGGGAATGAATGACCTCAAACTGATCTGATGGATCAGTGTAACTCAGGCATATCTTCAGTGACCTTTAGACATGTGGCAGTGCAAAATCAAAGTTACAGCCAAAACCATCGTTTGTAGCTGGCTTCCCTGAGAAACGTATTGCCCTGCGATACAACATGCCATTAGAAATCTACTTCTAGAGGGATCACTGGAACGAATAAACTGGAATTTCAACTGTTCATTGATAATAACAAAAAAGGAGCTGCCAGAAAAATATGGTCTGGGCAAAACAGGTAAGAATTTTCCCTGGAAATATCTGAAAATTCTCCATCAATAATAAGTTTCTGCAGAAAAGTGTAGGGTGAGTCTCGAGGTGTCTGTGTATTGAGCTTTACTATGTCTGTATATAATGAACTTACTATTATGTAATATATAATGTGTTCATAAATATATATGAACATTTATGCATGCACATACACTGCATGCATTATTAATTTAAAAATCATTGAGTTCTGTATACTTTTTGACTAATCCAAACCACTTCTTCCATCACCACTTTGTATGAGATGGAGGTCACCCACCAATCTCATTTTCAAACATCTACCTCTGTTTTGTTGGTGTTCTGTCTCCTGATTTGTGACATCACTGCTTTGGTCACTATAGTGATATAGGAGTTCTTTTGGGGTGAATCTCTCATTAGTTTTTTTTTCCTTTACAGCTGTTAAAACATAGTTTATTTAGTGAGCTTGTTAGCAAAAGCCAAAGGAAAGTCATCTCTTCTTTGTTTTTTTGTACGTTCCAGCCCTGTCTAAAATCTCCGTGTGCCTTTTTTCTGTCTGACTGCTTAACTCTGAATTCCAGCTTGGGGCATCCGCACTGGATGCTGATAATAGCACAGGGTTGGGGTTTTTTTTATTAATGAGCTGAACTCCAGCCATTGCTGTGTTAGTGCTAATTGGCTGTTTGTCCTCTGGCAGAGTTGTGCAATGAGGTTTAAGCAAACTGTAAGCTCACACAAAATGTAGCCTGAACCTGAAGTCATCAAAAGGCACTGAGATATCTAAACTCAGAAGGAAGCGTGAAATCCTTTCTTTCGATGTTTTTACTGAAAGACTACAAAGAGACTGAAATGTTAGCACAAATACCTATTTTACAAATACTACTCAAACATAGCAACTGAAATGCAACTTTTTATTACTTTGAAGATTATTGAAGAATTGAGGTTTCTTTATTGTAAAATGATATTTTGGTTTTTTGTATTTTTTCACTTTCACAGAAAAAGTCAGACAGCAAATCAAATTTTTACAAGTGCTACAAATATTTAAAGAGGAGTAATAAGTCTAACACTAGAAATATTTTGGAGTAAGCACGTTTGCTTATTGGAGTCACATTGTAATCAATGCAAAAATCTGTAAGCAAAACTTGCCCAAAGTTACCAGAAATAGGGCAAACTGGAGTAGTTGTAATTCTACAAGTGAGTTCACGTTTCTTCACTCATGAAGTTGCAAATAAAGCATATATTAATGGAACCAGTAGCTTTCCCCTTTCTGGTATCCCAGCACACTTCATACTTGGAAGTGCCAAGGTAATGTTACAGAGTTTCTTCATGCTGGTGACAGTAAATACCCTAGTTTTCCATTTTTCTGCATGGTTCAGGTCTATAATCCAGTAAAAGATGTAACTGGATACAGATTCCTGCCAGCTGTAGTTGGACTACTCACTTAGTGCTATTTATGAAAATGTTTTTGCATGTTGTACTGGATCAAACCTTTGTGCCCAAGAAGCTTCAGCTGAATTGAGTGAAGATTTTTTTATAAAGTAATATTGCTTAGCCTGAAATCAAGAGAGGGAGAATTTGCTTTTTTGGGTTGTTTTTTCCTTTTGGCGAGGTGTTGGATTGGGGGTGGGTGTTTGGGCCTTTTTTTCACTTGGTGATGTTAGTGTAAGCCTATGCTGACATACAGTTTTTCATTTCAGAAGAGTTACTTGCGTGCACATAAAAGTATCTTTTTAAAAATACTGCCTTTGAAATTTTTATGTATTCACCCACTCTCTCAAGAATTCTTAAAACTGTAGAAAAATTATTTAAAATTGCTCCACCCTGATACTGATTACACTCCTTATTGATAAATCCGCACGCGTGTTCCTGGTCTTCCACCTTGGGCATTGATTCCATTTCTTTGCTCTTTGTAACTGAATTAAATAAGAAAGGAGCAGTACTCGTAAATAAATAAATAAACAACTCTCTTAAGGGAAGGCATGTCCAATAATCAGGTTTATGTAACTGACACTACAACTTTTCTTTCAGCTGCAGTGTGTCACCAGAAATCTATTGACTGTTGGATTAACTTTAATAAGTTTATTAAGCTCTGTGACGTTGGCACACAGCGACCTTCACAAGAGCTTTATCTTCCTTGCTGCCAGCCAAGTCAAGGGAGGGAGATATCATTGCCTTCAAGCGTGCAAGGTCAGGCTTCTGAAGCAGAAGTGAAGTTGCCGGAGGAACAGAACAGGAGGTTCTCAAATGTAATAGCATCTTTGTTCTATGGCAGTTTTGTCTTCTGACTCATAGGCTGCATTGATGCTTGCTGTGCCAGCGAGTGCTGAGTCAGGGCGAGAAGGCAGTAGGTAACCAATTTAACTCCATAACAATCGTTCTGATTAGGAAGATTTTTCTACTAAAGCTGTTTATACCAAGATGGACCCGGTTGGGGCGTAACAGTCACCCTGGCGTATCTGGGGTTCGGTGGTAGGGCAAGGAGAAGAGACGATGAAGAGCTTGGAAGTAGGTGGGCCCCACAGAAATGCTGGACCAAGTGCAGACTTCTGGGTCCCGTAGTTTTGCTGAAAAATGCTGCACGAGAAAACATTTTCATGAGAGAAGCGTGGGGATTAATGGGATGTTGAGAACAATAAAGAACGTGAAAATTAAAGACCAACATTGGCTGGAGAAAGATTTAAAAAAACAGAGCCCTTTGAGGCTTTCTTTTTTTTCTTTTTTTTTTCCCCAAATTCCAGATTTACCAACATGAATCATTAACCAAGAAGATCCGCTGCTTTCCTCTTGCTTCTTGGTACTTAGTACCTGAAAAGGGCACGACATGTTTCTGAGGGAAGACTTTAAGATAGGCAGTTTAACAGTGACCTGTTCCCAATAACTTTCCCTTACGGATGTTGAGCTGAGTGTCCTGAGTTCAGCCGTGCTTGCGTTTCTGTCCATGTGCCTGCCAGCAACATGGAAAATCCATCAATACCCCTGGGCTCAAGGCAGATAGATATTTATCAACTCCAATGGGAGCTGCGTGCCCGTGTCTGATTGTGGAATTCCATTATGTTTTGAGAAAAGAATAAGAAAATTCATATTCTTAATGGATGCTAGCTATTTTCTGTCTGAGAGAAACTCGGTGTTCCACTAATACCAGGTGATTTCAAAGGATCTCTAATTTAACAGCTACTAGAAGAATTCTTATTGATTACATATTAAAAAATATTATATCAGCAATATGTTACAGCTAAGAATTTTTAAAGTGGTAGATTATTTGAGATGCTTCATTTTTAAATTTTTTTATTTTTGCTTCTTGATGTACCCCAAAGAAGCAAGTTTTCAGAAATGTTTTAATATGCCAGGAAAGAGAAATCACATTACCTCAGTAACAGAAACTGGGGAGGCAAAACTACCAGGCAGCATTGAAAATCTTGTAAACTACCAGAAACATTAATACAGGTTGAAAATAGTAACTTAACCCAGCACCCAGGTTCTACAACTCATAGTGATATTACAACAGAACAACATTAGAATTCGGTTTATTAAGCAAATGGTCTCTCAACAAGATATAGCCTCCAAAATTGTGCAATGTTCTTAGAGAAGAAATCTTTGCTCCACGTGGCTTGTTCTTTTTTAAAAATACAACTAGATAAATCCACAGTTATAAATATTCTAAGGAGAAATTAGTACAGTGACAGAGATATTCCAGAGTTAACATTCAAACTGATAAAATGCGTTTTTCCTTCAGCATCTTTTTATTGCCCAGTAAAACATTTTAGAATAACCCTCTGAAAATAATTTTATTTGTGAATGTCTTGTTGCCCTCACATGACTGCTGCAGCCAGATCTGGCTCTTACAAACCCACCTCGTGTCTCTTGTGTCTGTGTGTTTTAGGATAACAGAGAATCTGCTCGGTTTGATAATGTCAATGAGCCATATAACATTTCAGCAGCCACTGACTCAAATCATGCATGACATAGCTACGTAAATATTAAATACACACCAAATGGAAGTATGAAGAAGTTGTGGGGAATAACAGGACAGATTGCTTTGCTCTACAATTTAAACAGGAGAGGGGAAAAACCAAAATTCATTAGGAGCATTTAAAGGTGACAGATGAAAACTTGTGTTGTGAATTAAGTATGTTCTGCTCGTCTTTCACAGCGGGCTGCAGTTTGTGGCGCTAAGCAAAGTTCACAAGCGGGTTCAGCAGACACCGAGAAGAGTGGCCGTATTATCGCAGGGGACGCCATAAATAACGAGATTGTGATCTAGTGCTAGAGCCTCTTGTGTCTTGCATTCCACTGTTTCAATTTACAGTGGAGCTGGATTCTGCAAACCATTGCTGGATACTTCTGCAGAACGCATTTTCGGTAGAAAGCGTGGTACTATTAGAAATAATATTCGGAATACTTTGTGTAAGTGGTTGGAATAAAAGTTCACATAAATGGATTCAAAATCTTTTAAGGTAATTTTAAAATCCAGTTCGTTGCCTCTTCTAGTGATCAGCACTGTTTGCAGCTAAGCCTAGAAAAGGTCTGAGTTACAGCTACTTCTGAAAATTATTTTGGAAAGAATAAAAAGGGATAAAGACAGAGGGAAAGGAGGGAGGTATGAAGGAAAAAAAAACACAATAATGTGTAATTCAAATATGTCCATTTAAGTTTCAGCATACACTAATAATATAAATGATCTCTATGGTCCCTTCCAACTCTAAAAAAATTCAGTGAAATTCAGTGAAATACTTCTTTTGCTTGATTATGCGGAACATTTTAAGAATGTGAAACGGGGTAAGGTAGTACAAAGATACGAGAAAATGATGAGGTCCTCATGAGGCTGCACACACCTGAAAACAGTAGCCATGAGGAGCTTCCCCCTCTCCTTTTTAGTTTAATGCCACTAATGGGACTAGTGCCCTCCCTGAAGTAAATACTATTGAAATTCTACCGGTACTGCAGCATTTTCAGGGTAGTTGATAGAAAATAATTGGGTACCCTACTGCTGCGCCTAGGAGAGCCAGGGATGTCTCTGCTGCCTCTGTCACCTGAGAGGAGGTATGGTGAGAAGAACACATGGATCCTGTTGTGGGAGCGTTGCTCAGGTCACGCTCACAAAGAGTCTGAATTTCTCACCAATGTAAAAAATTTTGCAAAGGCATTTACGTGTTCTTAAGAAAAGTTCCCCTGAGGTCAATCCAGCTACACATGCGACTGTACCACAGCTGCTCGCGTGGTCAGAGCCCATCGGCATTGAAAAGCTGATTCCCTAATTATTAACAAATAGCAATACAGCATTTATGAAGCATTTATAGCAAAAGAGCTAATCTTTACCCAGAACTTCAGAAATGAAATGAGAACTGATTCTGATATTGATTTCTGAAGTTAGAGCTCAATTGGTTAAAAAAAAATAAATAACGTAATTACTGTAGTTGTGACTTAATAGTGTCATAGATTTACTGTCTGCCCCTGTTGATCTAGGCTCTGTTTAGAATTAATTTTGTAAAGCAAGTGTATTTGCTTGCTTTTGGGGGACAGTTTAAGAGATGACCCTTTTTGTCACCAATGTGAACTACTAAAGTAAAGGAAAAAGAAAATCCACACCCCTAGTAATTCCAAATATTGGAATTTCACTGAAGATACCTTATTTACCTCAAAAAGTATAGACATGAATTATCGAACAAATTCTTCTATCCAACAGTATGTCTTCTCACAGATATGCTTTGACAAACTGCTTATCCAATTTGTGCCTGTTTCCCTCAGAGTATGCCAAATACAATAAATGGTGACAGGTGCAACTCGGTAACATCGCCTGTTCTGGAAACACGTTTTGCCAGGTTTTAGATAGTAATTAAAATTTTCCGTATGAAACTGCAGAGTCATTGAAGCGTCGGAACCATCTTGTTTGTTTGCTTTTTAAAATCTTCCGGCACTTTTTTTGCAAAGGTCGGAGCACAGTTTTTTCTGACCTTGCACAAACCTCGTTGGCACTGGGGAGGGCTGAAACATCGTTCCTACTGGGTCTAGACACAGCGGAGACTCTGAGCACAGCCTGGCGGGAAGAAAACCCCTCCCAAAACCAAAAGAAAAACCCACTCTAAAATAACAGATACGCTGAATGCAAAAATAAAAAAGCAAGATTTGCTTTTTGTTTGATTGTTGCAGGGTTTTTTGTATTTATGGACTGAATGAGGCCTTCCCCGTAGTGTCTTGGATCGGTACTCCTCATTCACCAGAGAATATATAGAGGAACTGACTGTTATGCAGGATATATATATATTTTTTTTTAATATGGAATTCATGTCTGTTAAATTTGCATTAAGGAATCTTGTGATGAACCAGAGAATTTGCTAGGAACACTCTTAATTTTTTTTACTATTAGTGGTAGGATAAACCTCTAACTCCTCCTTCTACTTTTTTTTGTAACTTTTACTGTTTTAATGTCTTTCCCTTGTCTTAGGTTTAGCGCTCATTCACATTATATTATTCACTTCGTTTCCTTCTCAAAGTGCCGGTAGAATTTTGTAGGCAAAGCAGCTGAGAGGCTTTAGTTGGTGCGGGTTGTTGATTACCTGGTTAAATGTTTTCACTTTAAGGTGCGGTTTTGTGTTCTGCTGTCACTGGTAGTCTTTGAGAGCAATGCCACAGGCAATAAGTAATCTAGGTCTTGTTTTATCCTTTGTAGATAAAATCAATATTGAAGAGTAGCTATTTTTGTCACTGGAGATAGGATAAAGCAAAACCTTTCCACTCATCTTTCCTTTAATAATAGCTCTGGACTTTAGCTCAGGGTTGGGCTTTGTGGACTTAATCTCTTAATTATTTTTTTGTAATTTGCACTATTGAAATTACTTTTCAAATATCATGTCCTAATAATGGATTGTCGCTACACCATGGCTGTGAGGAGATAGAGGGAGACCTGCCGTGCAGTGCCACTGGCCAGAAAGTGTGAATTATTTCTCTCTCTGCATCTGTTCTTACATAAAGGAAACAAAATTCCAATAGGTTGCTATTCTCATAAATGTTTAATAGAAGTGGTAGAAAATAGCTTTGCTAAAAATGGTGATGTGGTATATGTATTAAACAAGGCAATCTGAGGACTCCTAGATGGAAACAAATTAAGACTCATCAATGAGAAAACCAAAATCTTCACAGTTTATGGTTTTAATGATTACTCAGTGCAGAAACAGAGTTCAAGATCTAACCTTTTGCTTAATAAAGTGTTGTGGCTGCAAAGTGTGTTAAGTATGTGTAAGTCTTAGACTGCAAGATGGATCTCTGTAATTAGTACCTGGGGGTACTAATGATGATAAAGCCACAAAACATCTGTTAAACATTAAAAGAAATTTTTCCTTCGTTACAGTCAGTAACCTGATTGCAGATAGGAGCGCAGTGGGACAAAACGGCTGTAGGTGAATGCTCAGGAACTTCCCAGGAATTCTCCAGAGTTGGCCACAGTCTGTTTTCAGCCTGTGTAGCCAACTTAGATTTACTTTAAAGCCTCTGGTATTGACTCCAAGTCCTAAAATACCCTAGGCTTGTCATAGCTCAAAGAACAGCCTGCAAAGAGCCGCCGTAGCCTTCGGGTTTTACTGTAGTGGTGGGGGTGGTATGGGGTGCGTGTGTGTAGAATTTGCTGCTCGAAAATGCAGAGGAGAGGGGCAAAAGCAGTAAATATAACACATGTTGGCATATGCTTTCTCAATGATGAAGGTCTGATAACATTGTGTGTCGGCACATTTTCCCGACTTTTTTATTTACTATTATTTTGGAGCAACTCAAGGACCATACTCCTCTGGTAAAACTGTGACAGTATTAAAACTTGGTCAACACCGAATTTTTGACAAAGATCCTTTACAACATTTGTAAGACACTAAACAAAAATCACAGGTAAAATGAAATCCATCAGTGCGTGATCTATTTTTCCTTTCCTGTTGTAGCGTTGAGCAGGTAACGTCCGACTCCTCTCTCCCTCCCCGGTTCTTGTTATCTGTGAGTTTCAATAATTGTTAGAAAACTGCATGCGTGACAGCCAACACAGAGACAATTCTATTCTGCTGTGGGATGTGTTCTTGGTTGCATATAATGTTTGAACACTGGAATATTACCCGCTGGTTAATGTTTTTCATTATCAAATCACATTTCATTTCTAACTAAATTTGGAGGCAGGGTAAACCTGTAATCCCCAATTCTACTATTTTTAACTTTCTTTATTTTTTTTTCCTTTTTTATACCTAGCTCTTATTCAGATCACATCAATTTCTTTTTTGAAGTACCAGTAGAATTTTGTAGGAGAAGCAGCTGAAGTAATTGAATCTAAAGGGATTTTATTAATGTAGTTTGTTGATTTTTCTGTTCATGTGCAAAAGTATCTTCTGGTCTTTATGGGAACTCCAAGCACCCCAGTGTAACAAATCTGCATGCTTACGGTTTAGCATATGTGGGAATTTTTCAGAAAAGACCTGGGTGTAATTCCAAAATAAAAGTTAAGAAATTCTTCCAGTACCGTCAGATAACAGGGAAAAAAGAACAGTCCTTTAAGATAGAAACAGGGACTGCAATTCTGCTTAGTTTGCTTGAAGGAATAGGAATAAAGGAAATAAAAGTGTGGTTTGGCATCATCACTACTGTGTCATGCAGGTTGCTGAGTTCCTGACAAGGAAGATTTTTGGTGAATGTTAACTGATCAAATAACATGACTTTGGATATCCAACTTGTAAGAACTTCTGAGTTATCTGTGTTTCAAAGAAGTGCAAGCAAACCAAAATCCCATATTTGAGTTCCTTTCCTGTTCTGTCAGCTGCAATGTACAACTGTATGTTGATAAACCCTCACAATAACTTTAGCTTTCACCAGGATTTATTTAGACACTCTTAAAATAATTAATCAACTAAGGTGGATAATTGTTGCATGTATTTCCAAGTTTTTATTGAAATGTGTGATAAAAAAGTCTATATTAGGTGGTATAGTCATATGGAGTCTGGAGAGGTGTTCTAATTGTGACACCTACACATAAGATAATTGAGGGAATTTAGAGTTCTTTTCCTTCAGATGGTCAGATGGCAGAGTACATAAATAGGAAGAAAAGTTATGCTCTGTCTCCAAATCATAAATAGAACAGATCCATCCAATAAAAAGTTTCTGTCAATTAGAAAAAGAAGACGAAAGAAGAAGTCCTGATTCTGCAAGATGATAAGCAGAACTGTTCTCTTCATCTGCTCAGACCCCCAGTGACTGTATGGGGATGGTGTGCGGGTTATTTTCTGTGCTCTGGATCCTTCCAGCACTTCCTGTGCTTTCAAAAACCTTTCCACTACTTGCAGGGATACTGAACCAAAAAAAAAATAATATATATGATAGCAGTAAGAACACAAAAAGCAAGCAAGGGAAATGGATGTCTGGAGTTTACTTTTAATTTTAATATTGTTGGCATTGATAATACCTCTTTGAGGGAATAGATGGGTATCTGCTTTGCCTATTTAACAGGCTGTTTGAAATGTCCTTGAGCTTTTCTTCCCTATTGAAACTTGCTTAAAGGAAGAATGTTTCAAAACAACAGCAACAAAAATACAGCCAAAATATATCAGGAATACAGAAGACTACAGCTTAGTAAGTTTAAGCACTGAATTTAAATGTTTCACCACTGTTTTGAAACAGGAAGGTTCACTGTTGACAGAATTTTTATTTTAGCTAGATTTCCAGTGGGCTGTTTGTTTTCCTTCTGAGGACTACAATGAGTTATTGTGAGAGAGCATTGTTGACCAAGTTTCAAACAAGCTAGAAATTTGCAGCAGCCCTCAGTCGAAATCTGAACAGTATTTTCTCTGTGATTGGAAAAATGATAGATTTTGCTTTTCAGAGTCTAATCTCAGCTTTTGCAAAAAAGCTATATGGAACTTACTGAAAATTGCTGTTGGTGCTTTCTTTTGTTGTGCCAAAAATGTTTAATGGGCAACAAAGACTCTCCAGCCTGGTGATTAGGGTATGAGCCTGGGCTGAGAAAGATATGATTTTAGGAATGAATGGCATGGGATAAAAAACTCTGCCCAATCCCATGTGAAATACAGACTTGATCCTGTGTCTCCTGTAGCCCTGGCCACCGTCCTAAACATCTGGCTATACAGAAAAAGTAAAAGCTCAGCTTTCAATCATCTGAAAAACACTTTTTTTCTTTTTTTTTTTTTTTATAGTGCTGCTAAACAGGTGTGGGGAATCTTTTTGCTGAAATTCTTAGCTGGTTTTCATTTCAAAAAATGCATGGAACATTTGTGAGATTTGTTAGAGAAAAGAGTTGCCTGCTTTCAGACATTTTCACTGAAAACCAGTGCACGCAAATCGGTCTATGGTGACCCTCAAGTATGTTGTCCATCAGAAAGAACTGTCAGTTCACGCAATGGTTCATCACAAGTTATAACATAGAAATAGGAATTATATTTCATAAAAATAAATTCTTAAGAGAATGCAAGCATTAAATATAAACTAAACCTTTTTGGGGGGGCCAGCACAGGAAATAGTTATATATGATTTCTGTAGGAATTTGGCTAAACTGTTAGTCTTGCAGTAATAGTACAGTATATTTAGTTTGTTTCACTCAATTACTACAAGCAATAAGATTGACATTAGGTTAACTTTTATGTGCATAAAGAGGACTATATCTGGAATTTAGAGGGTTGTTATGTGGGATACCAACAAAACTAACATGCTAGTTTATTTGGGACCTTTATGAAAATCAATACAGAGAGTGAGCAACTGAAAGATAATCTTTCAACTCATTGGTCTCTCACACGATCATTGGCATAATCAATCAAGGAGAGGGAGCTTGTATGTGACTGGAATTATTTTCACTTTCATGTAACATTACAAAGGATGAGACCACGTTGCTAGTCTCTCCTGACATCCCAAACCTTCTCTTTCCCAAGGGTACGTGGCATTCTAAGAGATAGTTCGCATTCTAGATGGGAAAAGAAACTTTTGTTGGCTTGAGAGAGAGATTCTGGTCTCTTTTTTTCCTGTGAAAGTTCCTTCCTCCTCTGTTGGATGACATGTTTGTGTTGTACCTGACAAGTATCACCATTAAGTCCTCCAATCTCTGTATTTTCATTATCCAACTGTAAAGAAACACGATACTGATAGTGAAGGGGGAGAGAAAAGGCAAATGAAACAAATGGCTGTTAGTGGAGATCTTGGAGAAACTCAGGGTTCCTATGAAGCTGGAACTCTCCATAATGCATTTGGTGGTGGGAAAAGATTCCAGCAAGGATGCTGAAGGCAAGCAAAACTGTTGACAAGGAAGACGCTTGGGAGCACGGGAGAGTTGTATAAACTTTTTCAGAATATTAACATCAGCTCACATTGGTAGCAGTTGTTTAAAAGCAAAAGGTGCCTTACTTTTCTGAAGCTGAGAATAAGATTCTCAGTTTTCTGGAAAAACACCCTGGCAAAAACATTGCATAAAACCTCAGTGTTTCCTAGCTTTGAGTTAATCAGTCAAACGTAATTTTATTTTATAGCAAATCAGCCAATCTGAAAAAATGAAATTCTGTGTTTTGGTAAAAATTCCTGAATGAGAAAGAAAACCTTTTAGAGAGCAATGATGCATCCTTCATACTTGTAATGTTAATCCATATTTGACATAAAGAAGCAAGCTTACTGGTTGTTTGTTTTGGCTTGGTTTTTTTTTACATACGGATTGAACTCCCATCTTCAAAATAGTCAATTGGAAAAATGGAAACAACTCATTTTAACTGTTGTGTTAAAGCACTCTCATTTAAATTGAAAGCAAATCGCCTCTTGCAAAGCTGCCTCCTATTTTCATGCCATTATGCAAATAAACACTAGAGATGAATCACAGATATTATTTCTTAATCCATTTTCTGGAACTGTGTTTAGTGCACACAAGTGAAAAAAAAGCACTTCAAAATCCTGCAAGGCTACTCTTGGTGACAAGCGACGCTGCTGGTGGTCAAGTTCAGCAAACGTGGCCCAGGACCTCAGGGAAGAAACCAGAGCATTCAGCCAAATTGCTTGCAGTATCACAAAAACCATGTTGTTCCTTGACAATCAAGGTACATAACTTTCTATTTTGAGCCCTCACCTTCAAATGAGTAACGGGACTTGCATTTCAGATAGAAAGCATATTCAGAAGCTTCTTACTTAGGGCCTCAGCCAAATCTCTCCTCAGGTCATTGGAAAGACAACCACTGTTCACTCATGTGGCAAACAGATCAGATTACTTGGACTACTATTAAAGCTCAAGTATCAGACACATCCTCAATGTGTAAGTTCAAATAAAAAGGATATGTAGGGCTTTTGAAGCTTAACGTGCTTGTCCCGGTCAGTATGTCATCCTCGTGCCCTTTGTATGTAACTTTTTATGTGGTTCTTGCTACACAACTGTTTGCAGGCTTGTGTTAGGATTCCTAAATTATGAATGACATCCATTCATGTGCAAATTGGTAACGAAGCACAGAAACTGCTAATGAAATATTAATTGAAAAGGAAAACCTCAGATTTCCTCCACCAGTGGTGGCCAGGGCATTCTTAACTCTGTCAGAGTAACCTGTGTTAAATTTCCCCTCTGTTCATTATGCATTTAAAGTGCAATCAAACGAAATTCATTCAGGGGTCAACATTTTGAAAAAATAATAATAATGCTTTGTGTATTAGCAAGGGGGAGGAAGCCACTGCCGTTCACAAGTCTTTCAAAGTAGTCTGGAAGAAAAAAATATGTAAATTTGAACATATTCAAACCAGGTGTGGGATCCTGCTACTAAGAAAAAAGCAGCTGCGGAACTCTCAACTGTGAAGATGAGGTCTTCTTTTATGAACAAGAATTAAAAGCTTGCTTCTCAAAGTATGAAGCTCTTTTTGAGTTCTCACCATATTGTTTTTCACTTATGTCTTTCTTTTTCTTTCTTTCTTCTGATGCTGCTTTGCTACCAGGGCAGATGTCAAGGTAGTCTCTTTTTTTTTTTTTCCTCACATCTCTAACTATGAGATATTAAACCTTCTCTTTTCAGTAACTTAATGAGGGAGTTGAGCAGAAAACTTATTTCCCCCTAGGTCAAATGGAGCTGAATTTTAGGTAACTGAGGTAACAGGAAATGCTATGAGTTTGAGACCAAGTCCCACATTTCTAAGCAATATTGAATTCTAAATATAGAATAAAGATAAAGAATAAAGATAAAGAGCAGAAATAAGGTATGTGAGTTTTTAATGAATAGGAAGAAAGAGTTTAAGTAGATAGCACAATGTGAGCAGGTTCCTAAATTTTTCAGGGAAACTCTACTAACATTAAACTGAATTTCTGACTTTTTCAGCAATCGGCACTCCTACTTCCAACAAAACTAATTGCTTTTTGTGATCTCTTTTCACATTTTGTGACAGGATAATAAATACTGTGTTTCAGGATATTAGAAAAGCTCTAACTTAATGCTTTCTCACTTCCCAAACTGTTAAGAGACAGCACTTAATATGTTAATAAGTAAAATCTGAAATAAATCAATATAAATGCATGGTTGAGAAAAAAAATCATATAGGGAAACAGAAAACAGCATGACACCTGGATTGACTAGTTTCCCAGAATTCAGTGTGTATAAGGACATCAAAAACTTATTCAGCAGATTACTCCATTCAAAAGTCCCTAGAAAACCGCTTCCCATTGATCAATGTTTTCATTTTTAGGAAGAGTTCTCTGAGGAACAGCATGTCTTCAGAAAGCCAAGAAAGGAGCTAGGAGGGACATTGTGTCCCTCAATACAAGACAAATACACAGAAAAACCTTTCAGTATGGGTAGATTTTCTAGGAGACAGTTTGGGCTTCATGTGATTTTTAATGACACAGGCCAAAGATAAAATACACCTAGGTTACTGTTGTTTTAGATATGACCATCTTAATGGAAGAAAGAAATCCTGTGGAAAATCTCTCAACGTTAGTGGGTCCAGGATAATGGTTAGGTTGTGTTTTCCCCAGCAAGAATTAAATCCTGTTCAAATGTGTTTGCTGTTTTTATAAGCGTTTCTATAAGTTCAAAAGATAAGTGAACGAAATTGAAATGCTTCCCTATAGAAAATTATAATGTTCTATATTAGTATCTTCTGTGAAACCACAGACCCAGGAGAACAATTACACATTCACGTGGAATGTTATAGGAAATGTTCTAAAAATACTATAATATGAACTTCACTGTAACTTTATGAAAGTGTTAAAACGCTTTATAGAAAAAAATCAGAGAATCAGATGCAGCAGTGGAAAATAACATGTGAATGGTAATGGACTAGTGAATTGAAAGAAAAGAGAACTAAAATTCAATAGTTTAAAAGGTACAAGAGCAGTCTTGATGTTTTGAACAAACAGTGAAAGACAAATAGAGAAATAGCAATCATGCACAGTTTGTTGGTGGGTTAATAAACCTTTAGGTTGAAATATAGAAAAAACAAAGTGCTTTGGTTAGGAATATCAGATAGGAAAAAATCATTGAGATATAGTCAGTAGAACAGCTGAACTGGAAAATGGGATCATAGGATGACAAAAATCACACAGCAATACAGGTTAGAAGGGAACTCCGAATGTCATCTAATCCAACATTCTACTCGAAGCAGGGACAGCTTCAAAGTTACAGGAGGTTGCTCATGTTCCATTGAATTTTGAAATATTCAAAATTCAGCCAAATTTTGACAGACAAATTTGTCTGAACACAGATCAAAAAAGAATTTAAAAAAAAAAAAAAAATTCTGGGAAAACTTTTCCAGTGCCCAGCCACTCTCCTTGCATTGCATGTTGGATCCCTGCGCCAGGGCAGAATTTCTCTTGCTGCAACTAGTGACTGTTGCCTCTTGCCTTCTATTTTATATGAAAACTATGTAAAACCAAGTAGAAAGCATTTCATCAACAGTGCAGACTGCTTCTACTTCCATCAAGACATTCCATGTAGTTTTCCTTTTTTTTCCAGTTACACGTTTTCACATTGTACCTCTGTTCCTGTTGTCTTGGTCTTTTAAAGCCCACATGATCCATCCTGCTTTTTGGGGGGTGAGGGAGCAGGGAAAACAGAGGAATCATATTAATTCAAATTAGGATTTTTTTTTTTTTTTTTCCCCACACCGTGTCAGCCTGTCCCACAGATCATAAATTGTGCAGCGCTGATTTATGCCTGTAGTGTAGCTGGTCTTGCTGGGGCTCCAGAATAGAGCCATTTACCCATCAAGGCACACACATTTCACTTGGTGCTGTTTGTTTACGGGAGAGGAAGGGAGGGGGGGGAAAAAAAAAAAAAGAAAAGTCTCTGCTTTACGATTTCTGTTTTAAATCAAAGTGCCATCTGCCGTAAATGCTCTGGCCCACCTGAATATTAGGTGGAGCATATTTCTGTAATCACTGGGATTTTTATTCAGAGTGTGCTACAGCTTTGATTACACGGTTGGCAATCTGTCTCTGCGTGCCTGGCACAGAGCAGGGCAGCAGCCTCCTCCGTTATTTCCTAACCCACTGTCTCAGCTTCTCTTTTTTTTTGTATTGCTGCACTGTTAATGTGTCTTTTGATCTCGCCAACACTGTCATAGTAGAAGTTGCCTTTCTTGCTTCCACGCAAGTATTTGAAAACCTGTCAAAGTGCTGAGGTTTTCATTATACGCTTTTCATCATTACTCTGTCTACGCTGAACAAGTTTATTTCAAAGGCTTTGCTAGAAAATGACAAGAAACATGACAATTTGTTTCCTTGTCCTTTCATTAGATTAGAAATGACACAAAAGATTTAGAATCCGTTCATTTTTATTAAAAGGCATGATGCACTTTGCTTTACCAAAAAGAAGACAATGGGAGAATGAGAAATATTAATTTGGGATGTTGCGGTGATTGAGGGGCTTTGAGTCTGACATATTTGAGTAGAAAATCTAGATATTTATGGTTCACAAATACAAACGTTTTAATTACATTTTTAAGAGATGAATTGCTGGGAATAACATAAAACAGCACAGGATGAAGAAAACACTTTTGATAGGATGCAGTAACTGTCGTATAGACACTTCTTTGTAGTCAGCCTTGGAAAAATCCTTTTTCTTTTGCTCTGAATCACAATTTAGTGTGCTATTTATCACCAGGCTATTAAAGATGGTAGTGCAATATAAGCCATAGGTTCTGTTTTCTTTTACTAATATTACATTCAGCACAGATCAAGAGGTTTTTACTTAATGCTCCCACTTAACAAAGAAAGATGAATAAAACATGCAGTATGAGCTGAGAAGCATCCTGTTTGGGAAAGTGCTATTAACAAAAGAAAAAAGAATTGTGGAAATATGGGATATATTTACAAATTCATCTTATGAACTACAGTTTCAAAATATTTCAGGCAACCCAAAAGACAAATCAAGGTGCAGAATTTTCTGCAAAATTTCTTTGATACTTTGTTTTCCGTGAGATTACTAAGCAGTAAATTTTTCTTTTAACAAGACCATTAGTTATGCTCAAGATTTCAGGTTTTGCCTACTTAAAGTGATTTGCTTCCTCCTTTATCAACTCCTTTTTATCATAGATAAAAGATATAAAAAGATACATTTTTAATTCTATAAATGTTCACTATTTTATAGAGATGAACAACACTATTACAAAAAGTTGAAGTTGGTTTTGTGTGTATGCAAGTGGGCATAAAGGATGACATTTTAGGCCTGATTAAAGCAAATGGGAGCTATGTCATTGAATTTATCCTGTTATCTTTAAAACCCTGTCTCAGATTTTCTAGAAGAGAAGACAAGGTAGAAGAATGAGTGAGTTTTGGATGTTAGAGAGTATTTTTACTGGCTAGGGGAGGAGGTTTGTAAATATTATGCTTTAGGAAGACCGCTTTAAGTTAACCTCCACAAAAAATGTACAGCGAAGCTCCGTCCCTCCCAAGACTTCTAAATTACTTGTTGATACTTTGCACCCTACGGATCTAGCCCAGCTGAAGATCTGGGTATGTATATAAAGTAGGTATAGCCAGATCGTCCATCGTGAGAATAAAGGTGCTCCTTGAAGGAGTGAAGTACAAGAAGAATAAAATCTAGTATTTTTAGCCAGAGGTTCTTCATCCTGAAGTTTAGAAAATTAAAGTGGGTCAACTTTTGTTGAAAAAATACCTTCAATGTTAATTTACAGTAAAAATATCAAACTGTAAAGAGTTGATGTAATAAAAACACTGAGAGAATGTCACTCTAACTGGCAGTTAATTTGCACATTCTCATTAAACCAGCATCTTGAAATAAGACTCATTTAATTATTACGAGCTGCTAAGTACAGATATAAAATATTGACCTTCTCTTTAAAGGACATCGGTCATTTTTACTTCATTTCATGCACCTGTCTCTGGGGTAGCAATTTAAAACTTGAAGTGATTTCTGTTTGAGTTGCTTTTGGTAGGTAGGAGAAAAGGGAGAGGGTGAAGTGAAAGTTAGATGAGGCCACCAGTACCAGGAATTATCCAATATCAGGAATTAGTTAATAAATTTCGTATCAATGTGTTCGTTTCCCAATTTAGAAAAAAAATGCATCAGTCTCCCTGCTCAAGGGTTGGTTACATTTGTTCTTGGAGTTGTATTCTAAGGTAAGGTATGTTTGAGCTAGTTAGTGCCAAAACATCAATAAAAGCAAATGAGCTTATTTGACACATAGAACATCATGAATTTTACAGGCACAGACAATTGTATGTTTTTTCTCTTATTAAGTACATATCTGACGTTTATGCACTGACTTGTTTTTCATACAAACAAACATGATAAGCAGCACAACTGGAAGACAGGTATTTTCCATATTTCATGGAGCCGTTTGAAAAATGAAAAAGTCTTTGAGAAATCTGAACATTTTATTATGGTCTTATTTGGCTCTTCCGTATTTTGCAATCTTCCCCTTTATTTATTAAATAAAATTGAAAAACAAAATTTAAATTGTTTTATGAAAAAAAATATCAATTTAGGAATCCAGACTGCAGATTCGTCAGACTTGTTTTCTCTCTTTGAAAGAGTTGGTCATAGAAAATGAATTATAATTATGGAAATAATAAAAAAAATACCACTTCCAAAGGCTATTGATGTTTATTTTTCATGGGTTTGACTTTTTTTCCCCATTGCTGTATTTAAAAAGAAAAAAAAAATCATTACTACTATTTTATTTTCCTTAATCTATTTGAAGATATTGTATGATCCATTCTTTTTAAACAAGAATGGTTCACTGGGAACACACAGCCTGTCTTATTTATTGCCCTAAACCATCCTGAATTAAGTCAATTGGCGTGAAGAATTTGGCAGCACTGTTTATACAAAGTCTGTTTTTCTTTACTTACAAGTGTAAATCAGGAATAATGCCATCCAAGTTGAAAGAGAAGGAGTGGGAAGTGTGTTTGTGATTTCAGATATATGTTTCACAGCAAGCGGCACGTGGAAGGAATGCATTCAATATTATTCTTAGTAACCCTCTACAACTGTCAACTTTTTACTGACTGAAGAGACAAATAAAAATCCTGAGCAGACTATTAATAATGCTTCTCTAAGACTGAGCATTTGTAGAAATCACATCAAAATTTATAATGTTAGAGTCAGACTTCAGAAGGCCAGATCTTTTTGATCGGCGCTTCTGGGAATGAGCAATGCGTAGCTTGCTCAAAAGAGG
>VXAK01022435.1:0-23435 GCA_013399435.1 Arenaria interpres | reverse complement strand
GGAATTATTTACATCATGTGTCAGCTTTTCAGATGTCTAGAAGGATCTAGATCATGTTATCTCTTTGGTTAGTTCTAGATAGACTTTTACACATAAATTAACACAGTTTCTAAAAAGCACTTGAGTTCATTTATGTAGCTGTTGGATTTAGAAAATCCCTCTCAGCTGTGCTGAGACCTGCTTATAAGAACCACACTCTTTGCCCTTTTTGAGGATGCTGAAGGAGCTCTGCAGCTGAACCCACCCCTTCCACAAACCACGAGCTTGGACTCCGTACCAAAAATGTGCCTATAAGAGCAACAATTTTCCAGCATCTGGGGAGGTTGCTTATGGCTCACATCTATATNGCATCTGGTGAGGTTGGTTGTGGCTCACATCTATATTGTGTTCAGAAAAGTGGCTCCTTTTGCTGTGCTGGGGCCATAAAGTGATTCTGGGTAAACTTATTTAGTAGCCTGGAAGAGGGAGCCCTTCTTTCTTCTCTGTGTTGCCAGCCAGCTAGCCAAGTCATGAAACTCACAGAGTGGCTGAGACTGAATTTTAGTGAATTGTGTTTAAAATAAACTAGATAAAAAATGATTTAATAATTTAATGTAGGTAAAACAGATCTTGTTGCTAGAAACCTACCGTTTTAGATGACAAAATGCTGACTAAAAATTTCTCTTTAGAGGAGCATCTTGAGACAAATATTCAAGAATATTCTCTTTGGAGAAACGCTCACTCTACCTGCCACTCTGACCTAAATTTAAAATGCATGGGCAATCAGTATCTCCAGGGACTAATGCAGAAGAAAGGTTATGCATTGTAAATTGTAGAATTGAGCTAATGATACATACTCATTCATGTAAATCTGTATCTGAATGGCAATAATTAAATACAATAATATTAATGATATCGACTATTACATAAATATAATATAGCAATTTCACTTAATTTTGTTTAATGTCTGCTTGTCTCTTAGAAGATTAAGGTAGTTTATATGCTTTCTCTGGATCCTACATACATTGCGTGTTATTCAGCTTGTGTTCTCTTGCTGATTCATTTGGTTGCATACCTGATATACAGTTACAAAACATAGTCTCCTGACTTCAACAGGATGGGATCCAAATTACAAAAGCCCTAGAAGATTAGGGGGCACTGTTCATCCTTCTGCATTGCAGCATTCACTGGTGCGCACTGCTCTTGCACAATAATTGAAGCAAAAGAGAAAGAAAAGAAACGAATATTCATTTATTTGCAGAACAGCTTATGCTAATAAAAATGGGATTCTGATTAAGACATCCAGATGGACTCACTACATTAATTACTGGGTTTCAAAAAGTGTCACTCTATTATTTTCTTTAAAAAATATTCTTTTAACTGACTAGCTATTTACTGAATAACAGTCCCTACTGGTATTAGTGGAGAAAATAAGACAGGGAGATTTTCAGCCTCAGCTGTTGAGTTTCAACATCGAAGGTACAGTAAGAGCTGCTGCTAAACCTGCTACAGGGGAGAAAATTCATGTATCTCTGTAATGTTAATAAACTATTCTAGAATTATTTCAGGCACTTGTATAAAGATTAAAGTCAGACCTCGCTAAATCACAAATAAAATTTCTCTCCCCTCCCTCCCTCCGTCCCATTTCCCCCAGCCCTCAAGCTTTCTCATTTATGCAAGGGAATGAATCTTTTGTGTGTCTACTCATCTTCAGGAAACATTTCAAGTGGCAGAAAGCTATGTTATGAAAAATGCTGAGTTTCAGAACTTTGGTACATGAGTTTTAAACATTTTTGGTCCTCTCTCTTGTGAGGAACAGGTAAGGTCTTCAAATCAAAAATAATAAATTTTTAAAAAGGATTAACTCCTGTGTGATTGTTATGGCTAAAGTAGCCCTTAAAGTGAACTAATGTATATTTCATTATTTTGAGTAATATTCCCATCCCAGTGAGCTTTGCAGTACTATGAGATGTCCAAACTAACTGGGGAAAAGACAACTAGGGCAACATCTTTTTTCTCCTGAGGGTTATCGCAACAACTTCATGCCAGGAATATAACGATGAATATAATGAGCAGCTGAGGAAATCTTTTACACAGGAGTATAAACAAAAAGAAGTGAGTGTAGTCCCCTACTTTCTGCTAAGAAGGCTCGGAGCTCTCCCCCAAACCTCCCCTGAGTCAGCAGAGCAAGGACACCCCTCCATCCCCACCCTTTTCACTCTGAATTATGCTCACACGTCTTACCGTGGCTGATTTCACTGGAGGTTGCTGCACAGCCTTAGGTAGCTCTGCTGTATTTTGGCAGTTCTGAGAGCCAGCAGGTGCTGTGGTCGGTATCACTCATGTCCAACCTCTCATCACCTCCCTCTAGCACCTATGTACAAAAGTTATGGGTTCAAATGCCAGCATTTCAGATATGGACATTTTAAAGTTACGTGATGAACAGCAGTGATCTATTATTTTTTTCCAGCTCCATAGATCTATTTATTTTGAGAAAGAGATACATGTGGGAGGAAAGAGAGGGCCTACTACTGTGGTAACACCTTTTCTGTTTGAAAACTTTGCTTTGTCTTGCTGAAAGCTACATACAAGGCAGTTTTTTAGGGAAAGAGACTGTATGTTTTCTGGCCCTCCATGTAAATAAGGAACTTTCTCCCAGATGAAAGAGAAAAAGCCATATTTACTCAATGGTTGTTAAATTGTCATGAGTCAGACTTCCTGAAGAGCATTTTATTGTATTTTTTATGTTAATACGGTTTGTTCACCAAAGCCAAGTCTATTGACTTCTTAGTGATTTTAAACCAAGTAAATCTCGTGAGACACGACCTGGACCACCGCCTCTAGTCCTGGCATCCCAGCACAAGAAAAACACGAGCCTGTTCAGTTGGGTCCAGAGGAGGGTCACCAAAATCATCAGAGGGCTGGAGCACCTCTCCTATGAGGACAGGCTGAGAGAGCTGGGGTTATTCAGTCTTGGGAAGAGAAGGCTCCGGGGAGACATTATTGTGGCCTTTCAATATATAACGGGGTTTTATAAGAAAGGTAGAAACTTAAAGTGAAAGAGGGTAGATTTAGATTGGGCATAAGGAAGAAATTCTTTATGATAAGGGTGGTGAGATGTGGAACCAGGTTGCCCAGAGAAGTTGTGGATGCCCCATCATTGGAAGTGTTCAAGGTCAGATTGGCGAGTGCTTTAAGGAACCTGATCTAGTGAAAGATGTCCCTGCCCTTCTCTGATTCTGAATAGAAGTCAAGAAGTCAATACAGAGTCAAGTCACTTTTAGCCAAGGACAAAATATCTTCTCTGAAGGGGAAAACTGAACCGCAAATATATCATATGTTTTCATATGTATATATATTTTCCATCTATGTACCAAGAGCCCCTGTATTCCTGTTGTGATTTCTCTTCAGGATTAAAAGTAAAATTAGTTATTTTGAGGTTTGGTTAGTGGTGTGATATTCTACAAGTCCTATTAACTCTGATGCTTACCTTATCATGTTACTTTAAAAATAAAGGGCCTCATTTCTCCCCGTTCTGCACAGATTAGCAAATAGTATAGTTTGCTAAGTAAAAAGTTTTTTCTATTACATCTCTGCACGTGACCAATACAATTTTTAAATTCAGAGTCTTTTATGAAATTCAGAGGATTTCAAACAAAATATTCTTTAAGTAGTCCTAAATATGAAGTATGAGTTCTTGGAGTCTCACTCCTTGTACAAAAGCCTGAGAGCCACCGTGTTTGACTCTTAGAAATGTGCAAGTTGGATTGTAGAAAATTGACAAACTGACTTTCAAAAGGAAAAAAGAATATGGTTAAAAGCTATATCAGTGCAGCTATCAAACCAATGTCTATTCATCAATATCTTATATCTGTGTTTTGTTTGAATTTGATGGGCATTTCTGTGTTCTCCTTACCAGCAGCATTCAGTTATTCCAGGATTGGGAGGCCCCATGATCAAAGCTGTTAAATTGCAACACAACACGGCCGCAGAGCTCCTAAAATAAACTCCTGCAACTATTTTGGTAATTAAAACAGAGCTGGGAGAGATGTTAATGCACTGGCCTGTGACCATCCACACTGTTTATTTGTCAGCATGTCTCCCAGCATGGTCTTGGTTCCCATCAGCTGCCAATTTCCCAGACAGTGCCCAGATACCATTCAGGGAAAACAAGCAATGGGACAATTTGCTGCAGTGCTCTTTTGTTTTTTTTTTTTTTTGCAGGCAAAGAGAATTTAGGCTTATGGATGTTATGGATGCGGGTAGCCTACATCTTGTTGGTGGGTCTCTCCTAGGAGGCAACAACTGTGAAATGCTGTGAGATGGCGTGATAAAATTCAGGCAGAAAGGAAGTGACAAAGCCACTTAAAACTGTTGTCTCTTTAGACAGGTCTCCTCTCACTCCACTACCTTTGCCTCCTCAAACGTCATTCCTCTAGATTCTTTCTTGTTGAAGCACACTAAGAAATGCTGCAGGGCTAATAGAGCAATAATGCTGAATATTTTTAACGTTGCTCTTTGTGAGCTTACTTACTAATTTTTCTTGAGCTTGTCTTAGAAACATGTTGAGCCCTTGAAAGTTTTGAAGAATAGAAAGATACATTTGATTTATGTATATGTTTTCCTTCTGTAAACAGAGAAAGAAAAAAAATGCTTATGAATTTATTTTTCCCTGTAATTCAATAGAATGTATGATTTCACCCCGCTGACATCATTTAAAGAATAATGCAATGAATAACATGATTAATGTGGTCAGGGAAAATTCAGCATTTTGCAATTTTTGTCATTATTATTTCCAGTCATGACTCCACACCAGCATTTGTCTTTATTATTTTTCTGATATATTGGATTAGCCTTGGAACAGAAGTCTTTGAAAAGGAGATAGATCTCTTGAGTACTGAAAGTATTGCATCAATCTGCTTACTCCAAGAACTACAATTTCATGGTCTGGAGAATATAAAACTACTGTATAAGGAAAGTTTATTTAAAATAATAATAATAGTAATGTTAATGTCAGGGACTCCTAGGTTGTACCAGCATTTTAGCGTTCTACCACAGAGCTGTAGGGAACTTTAAGTTGAAAATATTATAAGAAAAAATTCACAAAATTTGCTAAGACTAAAAAATAGATATTTTTAGATGGTGTTAAGGAAGACAACAAAAACACTTTTTGAGCCAAATGCTTATTTTCATTACACTCTGTAAAAATAATGCATTATTTCAGTTGATTTACACTGGGAGGAAGAGACGGTTGTGTGTTTAGACTCAAGCAACCTTTCTCAATTTACTAGTTTGCTGTCTTGGCTGGGAACTTAATTTCAGATTATTTTGAATCAAGTTACTTGAAAATGCATGGTTAAGAATAGTGAAATGAATTTCTCAAGCACTGTTTACTAAAGCCACCATAGGAATGAAAGATGCTGAAACTTTTATCACCAGATATAAAAGAATGCCAAGTTTTGGTGCAAACGCTTCTGAGTATCATCTAGACTGACTAATGCATATTCCCTCTTCCCAGATAATCCTCCCTTATCCATCTCCTGAAATATCATATAAATCTACCTTTTGCAATTTTATGGTCTGCTGCTGGAGTATATTAGCAATTGCTTAGCTTGTTCTATTTGTGAGTACTTGTCTTGAAATTTGCCTCAGTGCATGCAGAGGTGCTTATTGGCAGTGATCCTATCACCAGCAACATTCAATTAAAACTAGTTCTTGATTTTTCAACTTCTGTTGTCTTCCATTTCCAGAAAGAATGCTCTCCCATATTACTATTATAGAACAATTTGTATTAAAAGACAAGCTAAATTTTTATTTTAAATGAGTCAAATTGGAACTCTCATGGTTTCATTACGTACCAAATTATACAAGCCCAAGAATTAGATTTAATCCAAACATACAAAACTTACTTTTTCACAGTCAGCTGAGGTTTATTTTCATTTTTTTAGCTGTTAAAAGAAATACTTTTTATGAATTCTGATTTTAAAATTTGGGGCACATGTGAAGATACGTTTGAGCTAGCAAACAGATGAGTTAATGATGAAATAGCTTCATGAAGAATGTCAGATGGAAATACTGGAAAGCATGTAATGAAGGCTGTGCAGGGCAACCTCTAGAGTGAGAGTATTTGCTCCATAGCCACAATCTTGCAAAAAGACTCAGGTGATGATAATTTTGCTCCTGGTAGACTTCAGTTCTTCCTCTGCTACTTCTCTTTAATTGCATTTTACTGTTGTTGCACAGTTGCAAAAAGTAAGGCTCTTAAAGATCATGACAAAGCTGGCTTTTTTAAAAAAAAGTGCTCAAGCTGAATTTGGATTTTTCAAACTATGGTTTGAACTTTTCGAGGATTCCTTACCTTCAATAGTCAATCAGTTCAAAGAAGGACATATTCTTTTAATTGTGTTCTTCATTTTAATTACATTATATATCCTTAACAATGCTTTTCCCAAGTACAATCGTTGTTTTTCCTAACGGGTATCGCAAAAGCAACTATTAGTCAAGATAATGCCACTCTATCTCAGGAAGTGCATTTACATCAAATTAGTGGTATTAATTAAATTACATCTTTACGGGAACTTCAAATATTGTTTATCACAAGTAACTGAATTGGGCACCAACCCTGAGTCTATGAGGTGCTGTTTGCACCGTCCTCTTTCACAGGAAGATAAAGAACACACATGGGTCTGAGGTAGCTTCTGGTGCTTCCTAAGATGGAGCTCATAAAACCAGCTAAAGCATGGGTAATTTTCTCCTGGAATTTACATAATTGCTTTGGATATGTCTCAGAAAATAGCTTGGAAAAGCGATTCATCTCTGTCATGCACATGCAGGTATCACAGGCTCACTAATCCTTCCCTTACGTGGTGGGGAAAGGGCATGAGAAGCTCGGGTACCGCCACTCTCCAGCTGGCTGTCATCTTCACATCACAGAGTGCCTTCTCCTGCGTATCGGTAGGAACCCATACACAGTGCTTCAGGTGCCACAAACTCTGAGCTTAGTCTCAGTCATCTGTACAACGTTGGGTTAAAACGGGGTGGGGGGCAGAAGGGGGAGCTCAATGGACTCACCAAAGGCGGTCTTGCTCCTCTTCAGCTGTTTCTAGGCTGTTTTGCGGGGGGTCTTTTAAGCAGTACTGGCCTATTGTAGTCACTGCTCTTGACTGCAGGACTCAAATCATTGGTATGATCTTTCCTTTCTTTCTCGTTACCTTCACCTGTCTCTTTATTCCCAATTTCACGTGACAGAAAAGCAACCGTGACAACTGTCCTGGGGAGAGGAGCTGCTTCCTACATTGTCCTCCTTAGTTTTGGTCCCTCCTTTGCAGAAGCAGCTGGGTTGCCGTGCTGCTTGTGCTCAGCAGGCTGGGGGTGTGAGCACCACGAGAGACGCTGTCTGCAGGAGGCTCTGCGCCTGCAGGATGATGGGTTTGGAGTTCGTTCTCCTTGTCCGAAGGCCTGTGCCTCTCCCGAATTAAAAAACATCAGGGTGAAGGGTATTTTACAGAATCATGTCATATAGCGCGCCAAATCCTGCAAATGCAGTGGGCTATTGAACTTGGACTGTTGTATTCACAAGGCATGGCTTTGACATAGGGATTTTGGTTTTGCCAGGGAAATAAAGAAACTTATAGTAGGTGGTGCTTATTTTCTTTTTTTTATATTTCTCGAATTCAGAAAGAGGAGGTGGAGATGTTAATGTTTCTAATTTTACTGCCAGTCATCCGCCCTTGAAGTCTGTCTCACTTTAAAACAAAACAAACCCAAACAACAAACCTTACCTTTGAATCAGTAGCAAGTTTAAGATATAATCATTTTAACTAATCTTTTTAAATGACACCTTGTTAAATTCAACTGTTTAAGAGTGAAATTTAATTAAATCCTACTGCTTGCTGATCTGAACAATGTTAGTACTTAGGAGCTTTTTGATTTCAGCATTGATGTGCCTCTCCTTAGTTAACACTGGATCATATTTTGATGCCCACTTTAACTTGGCATCTTTTTATTTAGTTTGCAAAGTAAACCAATGGCCAAAAAAAATGGTAGTCACAACTATACATAGTGTGTGTATATCTAGTTAGGAGATTTTCCCTTTCATCAAAAGGCTGACAAACACAATTACAAGGGAAAGGTGGATAATAGAAAGGGATGACATTACTAACCAGACAACTGGAGCACATCTGAGAAATTATTCCTTAAAGAATAATTGCCACAACTGGGAAATAAATGTATTTCAGAATATTTTTTTTATCTTTGCCCAGTAAAACACGGACCCAGACAGCAAGGCAGCACATTTTACACCCACAGTAATTGCCTAGTTGTGAAATGCCAAAGCAGTGGAAATGAGAAACTTTTTGCAGAATGAAACAATCTAGCAGGCTGATCCTCTGCGGAGACATATTCTGTAAATTGAAATGTTCACTGACAGCAGATTTATGTTTGAAGTCAGCAGGTTTTTCAAAGGGATTGTGTTGTACCATTCTTAGCTGGATTAGAAATGGTCATCTTGGTTTTCTGTAATGTTTGATAGGTAGGTCTGTAAATAAGAAAGGTAAGTTGAGCAAACCTCCATTTGCAGAAACTACCTGGGGAACTTTCTGCAAGTTACCGATACCTCCCAATGTCCTTTTGAGATAGTGGGTGAGGTTTATAATGAATTTGGAGGTTCAGATAATAAGTAACATAGCCTCTATGAAGGATACATTTTTTGAATTTGTCCAATATATTTGACTTTATAGACATGGCATAGTACTGTGCTTACCTAAAGTGAATAAAAATCTTGATCTTACTCCTGTTCCTGGAAAATTTCTTCAGCTAAGTGCTCATCAGCTGGAATGCTGGATATGTTTTGATGCATAAGTAGTTTTATTTCTGGTTACCTTTGTATGCTTTCATTATCTGAGCGTCTCAGCCAGCAGAAACAGTTTCACAGTAGTAACATGAACTTTTCAGTGAGGATTGACAACATGGAGAAGTATTTTCACTGACAATCCCCATGACCCTAAATACTTTGATTCCTGTTTCAGTCAGCATTGTAAAGGGTACTAGTTCACTCCTGGAAGGTGAGAGCAGTCCATTAGGTCGTACAGAATTTTTCAGACTTTGGGTCAGATCATCTATTATTTGCACCTTTTGGGGAGCATTTCCTCTAAGTGGTTTGAAGGCAAGTGGCTCATTGCTCTGTTCTGGTGAGGGATTGTACCTGGTATTCACCTAAGCACGTCGTTATACCAAATACAGTGCAAAGGAGAGCTGACTCTTCTTTCTGTCCATTTGTCCAATTAAGTAAGTACTCAGAGAGCCTAACACCAGTTGTCTGAAAATAGGCTGGGTAGGAGAAAACGGGACCCAAGCTCCCTTTGTATGAACACATCTATATAGGAAAAGCATGTGGATACGTTGTGCTTCGAGCAAGCCCACTTGGTTGCTTCTATCAAGAGGTCTAATTACAAAAGTAAGAAACTGGCAGATTAACTCGTTACAGGGCATGTCAAAGGCTCCCTTTGCCCATGACTTTGTTTCGTTGCCGAATGAAGGAACACAGTACTAAACCCAATTTAGCAGAGCTGTCAGCCAGCCATAAAGCTCTCATTGCACAGAAGCAAGAGTGAGAGCACAGTTCCTTTTTTACTTCCAGCCTAATCATCAGTGCAGTCCATTAAGAAAACATGAGCTGAGTTACTGCCCCTCAGTTTCCTTGGTCAATTTGGAGGCACAGAGCACGTGAGATGGGTTCAGTTTTATTAACAAGATATGTAAGTGTAGGTCGAGAAAGCACTGTTGGGGTTATCAGGCCCTGGTGGCCTCCCTCCCTCTCCAGCTGCAGGTAATTCTGCAATAATCATGATGGTCAGAAGAGCCTGTTTCGTTTATGAAAATCACACACCTCTCGATGCCCTGAAGAAAATGTCAATTTTTAGTTGGAGAGACTAAAAATCACGACACAAAAGAAATCAGGGATGTTGTCAGAGGAAGACATTCAGCTGCATGGAGGAGAATGCCCCAGTAGTCCTCAGAGGTGAGGACTTTGTCCTCACAGGACAGACAAAAGCCAAAACTCCAGTATTCTTGTGTCCATCTGCAGGGAACTCCTTCCCCTGGCTTGTGTGGGCAGGATACAGTAGCTAAACATGCAAGATGCTTTAATTTCATAGCCTTTAACATATTTTAGTGTTAATTACTGATATCTGTGAATGTTATATTGACTTAAAAAGCTTGAGAAGTAACTTGGAATATGTCGAAGCGTAGTCCTTCTCTGAACTGGTTTTAAAAGCTGTATATATCTGAGTATTAAATCTCTGGTGTTGGGATGTTTTACTCATTCAACAGTTTCTTCATTAATAATTTTAAGACCTCCACTAAACAAATTAATTCTTTCTCTACATCTACAGTCTTCCCTAGTTACTCAAAATAAAGATTTCATAATGGTCTCAGCATTTGAAAGTAGCTTAAACTATTCATACTGGCATCCCAGTCCATCCTAAGAACATGGACCACTAGGATGCTTTCTTTAATCATTATAAGTGTTTTTCAAGTAGTCCTTCTAGACTCAAAAATATCGATAAAAATTACTAGGGAATAACTTTTGAGCAGTTGTAGTTTGCATTTATTACTTTTTAAGAAATTAACCTGTGGCTTTTAGAAACAAACACAAAGGCTCTTTTCCATGGTTTGAGGCACCCTGAGTTATTTGCATTGATCCTGGGTTAGTGTAGCTGAATGTTCCGCATTTGGACTATCCGCATTTTCCAAATCCTCCTATCTAACAGGAGGAATTTTGGGGGGATGGTGCATATCAGCGCAGCACACAGCAGTTCTATGGAAAGCTTGGGTGCTGGAAACATGCTTCCACTGACACAGCCTATCACTTGAGCTCACTTGAGCAAATAGCTCCACCGAAAAGCAGGCTATGATCAGTGTGGGTGGACCTCCACGCCAGAGAGGCTTTATCAGCCTTGCTGCTTTCCCCGTCCTCCTTAGAGCCTCCCCATTTCCTCAAGCCTTGTGCCAGGTCTTGGAGACAGCTGCAGGAAAATGAAGTGGCTCAGTCCCACTATTCTGAGTACTAATTGTCTCCTATTTGACAACTAGACTCTCTAAAATACGTTGTCCAGGTGCCATCGTCGTTTTGTTCATCCTTAAGACAGTAGGACCTTTGCTTGGAGCTTGCAGGTGTTATCGGAAGAAATGAGGCAGCAAAAAAGATGTTTGACCCAGCAGTTTTGAGGCTCAGGTTTTCCAGTTAACATCCGGGGCACGACCTTTCCAGGGCTTTGAAAAAAGTATTTGTGCAATGCTGTGAAATTCAAAAGTGGCATCTCACAGTAGGTAACGAGGGCGCTGGGCAACGGGCAGGTCTGAGCCCACCAGCGTCTCTACGTGCAAACGATCCCTGCTGACACCTGTGAAAATGTATGGCTGACAAATTCATTCCTCTTTCAGGGGGTGCTGGCAGAGAAGGCTGTTAGTAGGTGCTGGAGCATGCCTGAGGTTAGGGTGAAAAGTATCCACCTACAGAAAGCTCCCTTTCTAATAGAAAAATACGTTTGGTATAAATTAGAAATGAGTTAAATGTTAAAGCCAAGATGTCATGTTGTGTCTATTGTGTGTATATCTATAATCATAGAATCATAGAACTGTTAGAGTTGGAAGGGACCTTAAAGATCACCTAGTTCCAACCCCCCTGCCCTGGGCAGGGACACCTCCCACCAGACCAGGTTGCTCCAAGCCCCCTCCAACCTGCCCTTGAACCCCTCCAGGGATGGGGCAGCCACAGCTTCTCTGGGCAACCTGGGCCAGGGTCTCACCACCCTCACAACAAAGAATTTCTCTCTGGTATCCCATCTAAATCTCCTCTCTTGCAATTTAAAACCATTACCCCTTGTCCTGTCACTGCAGTCCCTGACAAAGAGTCCCCTCCCCATCTCTCTTGTAGCCCTTGCAGGTAGTGGGAGGCTGCTATAAGGTCTCCCTGGAGCCTTCTCCAGGCTGAACAACCCCAGCTCTCTCAGCCTGTCTTCACAGCAGAGGTGCTCCAGCCCTCTCATCATCTTCATGGCCCTCCTCTGGACCTATTCCAACAGGTCCATGTCCTTCCTGTGTTGAGGACATGATTCTATATGCTTCTATACATATATCTGATAGATAAAACTTCTACAAAAGCAGTATACAGTCCATTCAAACAGTGGAATCTCCATGAAAGGTTTATTAAGGACACTGATGTTCCAGTTCCAGATCTTTTTTGATGCCTCACTTCAGTCTGGAAATTTCTGTATCAAAGTATTATGAATACTGAGCATGGTGTAATGGCTGAGAGTGACGGCTTGGGTCTGATTCTGTCAGATTCTGGTAAGGTACAGCAAAAAGCTTTGTATACTTTATATCTGCTTACGCCCTTGGGGGTAAAATACCTCAGGACCTCATTCTGAAGTGTCAGCAGCACTAAAAGGATGATGTTCCCTGCGGCAGAGGCCAATGGGAGTCTCCAGGACTTCATTATGCTGCTTGGTTTGTCTCCAAAGGCTGAGCTTCATGCTGGTCTTCCACTCCAGGGTGATTTTTCATGCTGATGGGATGACAGCGCGCTCTGTGTTGATCAGCATGCCAGGAGTGTGAAAGTCTCATCAACGTCTGCTGACAGCAGAGACCGTGTGAGACAGGAGCACCAGGCTAGGTCTGCGCTGGCAAGTTAACATGGGCCAGGGCTTGGGCTGGCACCACCAACATGTGGTCATCCAAGCTGTGAGCATGACTGTTAGTGACGTTTTGGTTGAAGCCTGCTAGTACAGTCCCAAAACATGCCTTGTCATGGTTTGAGTTGCAGCAAACATCTGTCCCGTCACCCCAGGTCCTCTCAACCAACATCTGCTTGTGTCAAGGCTTTCTTCTACCTCATTCAGTTATTAAGCCTTGGAATGGGCTGCCCAGGGAAGTGGTTGAGGCACCATCCCTGGAGGGATTTAAAAAATGGATTGACAAAGTGCTTAGAGACATGGTTTGGTGATGGTTTTTTTAGTGAGGGTTAGGTTGATGGTTGGAGTAGATGATCTTAAAGGTGCCTTCCAACCTGGACAATTCTATGATTCCTTTTCACTGGAAAGGTGCAAACAGACAAACAACCTTCTGATGGCGGGACTGGTTTGCCTCTGCAGAGCAGGGCTGTGAATGAAGGTTGGTCGTCTTCGCCTCGGCACGCAGACGGCAGCAGTATCAGCGTCAGCGCTTCCAGAGCTTGTCCCCATCACCCATCCTTTTCAGAAGGTGGTGAAGCTGTTTGAGTTCTAGCCATTTCCAAACAGGGGTGTCTGCACAGAGGCTGTCAGCTGTGTCCAAGGGGACCACCGCAGGCTGTAGCCACCCAGGAAAGGCATTTGGCGGTACAAGCAGAGCAGGGAACGGGGTTTGATGTGCCTGGGCACCGCGGTGTTCAAACCTTTTAAGTGCCGCCAGTATCAGTCTCACCTGAACGCTCTGACTGAGCTGGTTAAGGAAATCTGAGTTCCCGCTGTTGGCTATTTCTCCAGCTGGGCTAAAAAGGGAAAAAAAAAAAAAAAAAGGGATTTTCTTGGAGATGCCTGCCTGGCTGTGCAATTTCCAGAGCAATCCAGATAGACGTTAATGCCTGGGGGGGCAAGGGGGAATAGTCGCTTGAGCTACTTTGAACAGCCTCATATCTATCCTTAAAACAGAAATGCAGTACATAGGTTGTCATATATTATTTAGGTTTTTTAAACAAAGTCAAATAAGGTGGGGTTATTTTTCCCCCATAAATGCTATAGTAGAAGAAGGCCCCCCTTTTAATTAAATAGAAGTAAATTTCAATGAAGGCAAGGAAGAAATGCTCAAGCAAAGTATGTATTATATAATAATATCTAAAATGGATTTTAAAATAGAATTAAAAATGATAGGTCCAGCAATCAGTAGTTACAAGGTAGTACATTTTAAAAGAGCTCTCAAAATAACAAACATTTTCTTCGGAAAGATCTGGTTTTATTTTAGCAGAACCTTTTTAAAAAGAAAATAGAATTCTAATGGTAATGAATATTTAAGATAATGGGCTGAATCATTATGCCCAAAGAAACTGTCTGGTTACAAGTTTCAGCAGCCCGTGTTATCAGCCCAGAGGGCCAAATGCAAACCACCCCTCATTAGCTTTTCCCTCAGTGCAGTTAGTCAGCCAACGTTAACATTTTAATGCTGGTTCATCTGTGAGAATCTGAAAGAAGGTCTTACAGGGAAATAATGCAGGCAAATCCTACCAGCCCTTCTGGAACAGTGGGGGGTTGGGGATGTTTTTGTGCTAGTTTTTTCCCCCCCCTGCAGAAATGTTTTCTACCCTGAACTTTATTTTGGAGATTATAAAGCTTTCTTTGGTTTTGCTTTAGTTTTAAAGATATTCAGTAGTCATCTTGCTATATGTTTATATATATATATATCAAAAATGGTTTAGATTTCAAGTAGCAGCTCTCTGAATGAAGAACGAATGAAGACTGTTTGAGGTGAAACAGGTTATGGAGGATGGCAGCCTGCATCTTAAACAGTCAATTTTCTGCACTGAAAAGAGAAAGTTCGTATAAGTAGTTTTCATTGTATTAATTTGTTTTTAATTTTACCATCCTGAGGATCTCTTAGCGTCATGGACCCAAGACATTAGAATGCACTGGCAATTGCAAAAAAAATCACTTTCTTCTTCACCTTTATCTTACGCTCCTTTTCTGATATGATACTTTTAACTGGTGGCATGGGACGTAACAAGGCTAGAAGGTCTTTGGTGTGACCATGTGCAGGTGTTCTTACATACACGAAACACTTTTTTCTAACTCAGAACACAGGTTGCTAATTTTTTCCTCCTAATGTCTTATTCATAACTTTAATCCCTTATGTAATCCATATAGGTTCTAGTTTGCATGTCTGCTTAAGGCGTATTCCATATGTATATTTGCTAGATTTTTCCAAAGAATATTTTATTTAAACTTATTCTTTTCTTTGAAAGTTATTTTCTTTTTAAATTGGTAAATTTAAACATTAATGATGTCTTTCTTCAGAGAAAAAAATGCCTTTTAAATCTTTTTCATAGAAGTCAGCAGTTGGCTGGATGAAATTAAGACTCTTATCTTCTAGGTCTTTAGAAGCTAGTCATGATATAATAGTAAGTGTTTCTTTCACTTTAATAAGCTATTAATTTGATCATTAGCAATGTCTAAACATATTAAAGAACCATACGAACACTGTAGAGTCTGTCCTGTGATCAACACGTTCATTCAACATTATTATTTCAGGTACGATGTTTTATTGAAAAATGCATACTTCAGAAAACTAACTACTCCTTTGGAGCTACATTATCAAATCAACCTTTTTTTGCATAACAACGTATATCTTCAAATCCATTTCTATTCTTGAAAATGTATGTGTTTACTAAGATGGGGGAGGTTGTTGGTTTGTGTTTTTTGTGTTTTTTCTTTTTTAAGTAAACCAGTAATTTTAAAAAAATTCTGCAAAATAGCTCTATAAGAAAAAAAAGGAAGACTGTATCATTCATACTGTCTTTGAAAAAGGTTAAGGCATTAAGAGAAGCTTTAAAAGTTATCCCTTGATGCTGAGGTCAGATTGCCAACTGTTTTATCTTTTTATGTGTTGTACCTGTTTTATAGCCTGGGTCCTGTTTCTTGTACTTTGATGTTGCACTACACTTCTACCACAGCAAGGTACTTATTGCTGTGGAAGACAATGAGATACGTTATGAGATAAATGAGGTTATGAGATAAACCCTGTGCAGAAGCCAGGACACTAGAGAGTTTTGATGGAAAATTAGGGTTTCTTGTTGCTTTCTCGTGCTTACATTTTTACTGTGTTCTTCTGCAGCCTCTTGCTCTCATTTTTCCTGGATTTGCTGTCATGTGCAATCCATGTGTATAAATATCTGAGAGACATGCCCAAAGGCACAGCTGGCAGACTTCTGTGGTGGCGTCCAACATCTGCAGTACTCGGAGTGGAATGAACCCTCTCCCTGGAAATGCTGTAGCGGGGACCAAGGCTGAAACTGCAGATTGGCTCTGTGAGGTGGTTTGCATGGTTAATCTGGGCTTTGTTCTCCTCACGGATTTCTACTGGAACATTATCTTTCTGCCTCGTTGACTTACTTTCTCATCTGGAGTGCAGTAGGGTTCTTCTCCCTCATCCTTCTCATGAAAGTGTAAGCAAGGAGGCTAAAAAGCTTAGTGAGGAGATACGGACCGAATTCCTTCTTGGGTGCTGATGATATCCAAGCGTATATCTCTATCTCCTCCTGATAGGAGAGCTAAGAGGGACTCAAGCATCTTGGCAAGCAGCAGCTCTGATGTGTTTTATATGCTCTGTATTACACAATGCTGATAACACTGTCTTGTGTGAGAAGAGCTGACCTTGGTTTTTCTAATGCCAAAAGAAGTCAGTGCTAATCAGAAAGCCAGCAGGTTCGATACCTTGCATGACAATAGAATATTAAAACTACAGTTCAGCCACTTTCCTCCTTTTTTTCCCTTACGGTCAGAAGAGTTAATATGATAAATTCAGAGAGAGTTTTCACACTGACATTTAATTAAAATGAAATTACCTATCATTGTTATGGGCTACACAGAAGCTATTATTTATGTTGATATTATTCTAATACCTTATTAGACTAGGTTTGCATTTGCATCAGTATGTTAGCATGACTTGAATTATTTTTTTCTGTACTCCTTAAGTAGCAGCAAGTGCAAGATGCAATGTTAAATACTTACAGAGAAAGATATTTCAGTCTCCTTGGAAAAAACAGGGACAGTGTTCAGCCGGAGATTTCTTTTTTCCTCTGTTTTCCATTAATACTTTCTTCTGTTTACTCTGATACGGCTGCTCATCACAGAAGTCAGCAGGATGGTTGCAGGACTCTCATAGAATTTTTATCATGCTAGCTAGTAAGATTAATTCCCTCTGCATCAGAGGAAAAGATCATCTTTTAATGCAGGAAGACTTTTGTGTATTAATAGTTTTATTCTATAAACTATTAAAATATAGCACGATGCTGTAAGATCACTTAGGGAACGGCATTTATCAAATGTACCATTTTCTTTCCTTTGAAGCAACAGGAATAACTGAAGAAGAGGTGATGAGGTTATGACTTTGATTGTCTCGATTTTTTCAAAGAGCAAAATCATCTAATGGTCTTTTTCATTCTGCACTTTGTAAATTTAAAGATGTTTGTGTAAGACTGGTGGTTGTGTCAATCTGAGAGCCGCACAGTCAGATGTTCCACTTCCAAAACAGCTGCTCCACAATGTCGTGCCACTTCCCATCTGGACCCTGCTGCTAAATGGGGACCTCCCACTGTCCCTGATCCTTTTCCCCCATTTCCAAGAATTCCGGTGAGGCTTTTGGCAGACCACTGTGACTGCGATCACTGGGATTGTTTAATAAAGACACGTGTTTTCAAGGAGAGAAAGTACAGTGAGTTTCCTACCAGCAGAAACATCCTGCTCAGGCTACTTGCTGCTTTTCCTTGAACCTCTATAGCCACAGAATGTCTTTTGACCACCTGGTGTTGGTAGTGGCCTGGGGGCTATCAGGGGGCAGCAATGGTGGGTGCTGCTTTGTAAGGGAAGGCAAGCTGGGAGCCGAGTGTGGCACCAAGGCAAGCAGGGACAGTGAATTAAGCAGGGACAGTGACTGAAGCTTAAAGAGCAGTCTCACCATAGGGGCAAGCAGAGCAAGTGATGGCAATCAGCTTCAGCTGAGAGCCCAGACTGGCAGACAAGTCCCTAAGTTTTGAGGCAGGACTGAGATCCAGGCATGAGGCCAAGTCAGGACACGGTTTGTGACTTTTCCCCCCTCCTAATTTCTGGATAAATAGCTTCCTTATATTTTGCAGACCGCGTGTGCGTTTGTTAGCCCATGACAAAACCGCACAAATTCTGCAGGCGGTTGAGCAGATCGTGGAAGGAGAGAGGAGTGTGTGCTTGCCTCTCTGGGCTTGAAGGGCAGGGGCTACAGCACAGGAAGCCCCTGGGAAGCATTTAGAGAGAGAAAAGGAGAGAAATAAAAATTATTCCTGTTTCAGCAGGAGACTGACAAAGGAAGGAACCCTTTTCCACAGCTTCAGTTTATATGTGACAGCATAGAGTGTTCTTCTGAGGACAGGGTACCAACAGGGTTTTCCTATCTCAGTGTTGGCTCAGACCAATTTGTATTAATTCCTGCAGGCTACAGCAGTCAAATCCTGTATGGCTGTGTAGTGAATTACGACATATATCCACTTAAATCGTTGGTATAACAATATATTTGGAGTTTAATTGGGGATGACATGAATGTAGATGAGCTGTCAAATTGGCTGGATAGGTTGCATCACAATCAAGTGAACTCTCTTTAAAGAAGGGGACTAATTAATGAAAAATAGTCATTCTTACTGCATTTGCAGTAACTGCAGTAACAACATGAAGCTGATATTTTAATTCTATAAAACCCCAGTGAATGACTAACTAGGTCTAGGAGTGCATGAACCAAGGATCCTTAATTGCCTAGACTGAACATGGAAGTGGTAGAATTCTTTATTTACAGAGGTGGAAAATTCCAGATGTGCTCACTTCGGTAAACCTAGCTTTCAGCTAAGTATGACTCCTGGAGTGTTTTTCACTGTTGAGAAGATCAAGATCAAGAAAAAAAAAAAAAAAGAATTAATGATAAACTGCGTATGAACTAATTTATGCACTAAACTTGCCCATCAGGTAGAGGCAGGAAGGTTTGTCTATATGCATGGCTTTGGGCTAGGGAGGGAATGTAGTAGGCTATATGAAATGAAGGATGGGAGATGTGTGGGTAAATCTTGCAAGTTTTATGGAAGTTACTGCCAGAGCTGCTTTGGCTTTAAATGTCAGATACAAGCACAGATGAATTGGTACTTATATACTTTAACTGCAGGCACAGAAAACAAGTAAGGACATTTAATCTGCATATTCTTGGTAATAATGTATTGAGATAAACTGTAGGACACTGAAGCTGAACATCGCCTATTGCTCAAATGCTCACCCAAAACCAGGCAACCATTTAGTAAGTGGTATGTGTGAAAAGCCAAAATATGGAGCCAAATTGTGATTTAAAAGCTTCTGTATGCAAAGAGAAAGCTCTTTCCTATTAAGTCTTCCTCCATAGCCTTGTATATTAGCATTTTGGTAGCATACTTATGTTCAGCTTTATTTTTCTTAAATTTGCATCTGTGGTACTCGCAGAGTTGGTAGCACTACCTAGGTTCATTAATGCAGCATTTATATTCTGCAACTGTTTGTGTAAATACTGGGTTTCAAGGCAGCATTATGAATATTTCACGTGCTTTTGAAATACTAGTGAGGCATTTTCCCTCAGGAAGGAGACCTTTATTGTTAGTATGCTGCTTATCTAAAATGTTTGGTTCAAAAATATTTCAATTATATTTTCCTTCCTTTGGCAAGCTTGCTGCTATTGCAATATTCTTTAATTATAAGATTGTGGAAATTATGATACAACGTTGTCTTAATCTTAGTTGTTTTAATGTTATACCTGCTGAATTAGGAACCCTGGCAGAGCAACTGGAAGCTCCTCCTGCTGCAGAGCAGGGCTATGTGCATAGCTGGGGCTGATGTGTGGAACTGCTGATGCTACGGCACCTCCAGCAGCCTCTTACTTGGAACAATGTGCAAGACAAACATTTAACGTTCGTTTGATTTTCCGGAGAATATAACAGACAGGTATTCCCTATTTTGATTGTAAAGATATCCATAAAACCCGTACCGCTCTGGAATACGCAGTGCAAGTAGCTTCAAGGTGTTTTCATTGACTACCTTCACCCAGGGCACTGGAAATGGCACCCAAGGGAGGCTGTGTCTCCAGCCCTGTAGCTCTACTCGCCTTCAGCCCAACTGGAGGCTGGAGTCCGGTTGCCAGAAGGCTTCCTGGCTTCTGCTGGGCCAATGCAACAGTTGTATTTCAGCCAATATTTTTAACTCTGTCTACACTTTCTCTTTGATAAATAAGTAGTTTCCTTGGGGTGTTCTTTCTGCCTTGAGGAGATTTTTCTGGTTTAATCTGCATGTCCTGTACTGTTCCCTGTATATAAAAAACCCCTATGCTAGTATTCTGAGGGCATGTTGTAGACCTCAAAAGTACATAACCTTTCAAATTATACTGCACATAGTAGGGATTGTTCATGTCAGAGTCAAATATTTAATTCCCAGGCACAGATATCTTTCCTGTAATGCACATATGCTAACTATGGATTAGGTAAACAAGCACAAATGAAGGTGCTGCCAAATACTGTTAGGACAGCCCCTTGGTCAACTCTCCAGAACTTTGCCTTCATTGTAGACAAACAGAAATAGATATTGCCATGCTTTAGATGAACCGTGCCGTATGTTACTTAATAAGTATCCAGAAGACTCAGGACTTCAAGACAGTAATCAAAGAGAAATACTATATTGGGGTTACAGTAAGGAAGGGAGAGATATTTTTCTGATAGCAGATGTATTTCTCAAACTTCAACTGGATAAGGACCTAGGCTTTGGTATTGCTGACTGCCAAGAAAGAGACCTACTTTGTTTAAATATTGCTGAACAATTTAGGTCTTTGTTGGAGACTAAAGATATTATGGAAGAAATTTAGACAAAATGATGCTCATATTCAAGTATTCCTCTAGCTTAGTCCTCAAAAATATTTGTAATTGGAAATGGTATTTGCAGTAACTGGGCATATTTCAATGGCCTTCTAGTAGAGTAAATTTCAAAAGAGTTGTCAGAAGGTTATCTTAAGAAAAAAATGAAAAAAAATGAAACTGTAAAAAAGAAAGAAACTATTCTACAGATGTCCACCTTTGGGTGTTTATGTCTCAAATGTCTATTCTGCTTAATTCTCATGTAATTATGTAGCACTTGGACAGTATTGCTGCATTGTTTGAAGTTGAGTTTTGTTGTGAATGTTCCAGTGCTGAAAATAGAGTGACTAAAGTTACCCAGAAGAGGCATTCCCTTTGCTATTTAGTTAAATAAGGGAGGGGAAATAAAATAAGAAGAAATGGCTAAGAAACCATATGTATTTTCTTGAGGTTTAAAACTGGGTAGGGAAGATTGGGTCCTAGACCTGTGGTCTTACTAGCTTTTACTTGTCTGAACAGAAGTAAAGAAGCGATATTTTTCATAAAAGGTGATAATTTTCACAGGGAAAAAATAAGAACATCCTTCTTAGGAATAGACATTCATGCTCTAAAACTTGTCATTTGTTTTCTTTTAAGTTTTTTTTGTGTTTTCTTTTAAGTTTTCAAGAGGTGGTTGCTGGAGGGTTCAGAAGGAAGGGGGAAGTTCTCTAAGACACGGTTCCAGCGTAGACAGAGGGAAGGCTTTGACTCCACGCGGTATCTATCAGTGGAGTACAGCTCTGTAGAAACACACGGACAGCTGAGCTCCGGCTGCACTCCAGCAACAGTCCGGTGAGGATTCCCCTGGGGCAGCACAGGGCCTGCAGAAAATGTTAATGTGTCCCACAGCCCATATTTCCCAGCTTTGAATTAAACTATTCAAGATATGAGGCTTGAATAATTTCCCCATGATGTATCTCCCCCAAGGAAATTATATCTCAGTTAAAAGGCCCTAAATACATCTTGCACTCTAGGACTAAAAATTTATTTCTTCAAGAATCTATTGGGAGTATGGTAGTATTTCTGAGATCCTTGAAGTACCTATTTACATTTGAGTTCAAAAAGCCTTTGTAAGACTTAGCAAACAACCTCCTTTTACAGAGTGTTGAAGTGAACTTTTACAAACAAGTGGGAAGGGAGAGCAGGAGTGGGAGAAAATCTTTTCATCTCTACAGAGCACCAGATATTACCATTGCAGTGTTACTTGTACAGAATCAATCTTTTCCAATGAGTATTTCGACTGCCTGCGGCACTGCACCTCTAGTCGCTGAATTTAATAGTCTGGGTCCTGGTTCTAAACCTCGTTCACTACCAGGGGAAAGAAGTTATTACTGTCAGGTTATTCATTGGTCTAATTTAAATATTAACACAACGATCAGGCTGTCTTGCCCAGTTTTATTCTAAAAAGGGAGCATGTGCATTTGCTGTCGTGCCTGTTCTGACAAACAGGCTGTTGGAAAGCCTGAAGGTGTAGGTAAGGCTGTGTAGCAACTGCTTCTCCTCAGGTACCGTGCAGTAATGTGGATCAACCATCCTGTGGCATCTCTTCTAATTCTTGTGTTGTCCCTCCTCTCGCAGAGCACATTTGCTAAATAGCTGGACATTTACCACAAGGAGCTGTACACAGACAGCCTATATTCTGCCCAAGTCCTTTCCCTATAACCAGTGGGATTTTTGTACTCTCTGTTCTCTGAAGAGTATTTTAGTGGCCTAAGATAGCCAGGTAGTAAGGGGCTATCTGGTAGATAAAACCCCAACCAATGAAAAAAAAAAAACCAACCCAAAAAACCCCAAAAACAAAAACCCCAAAAAACCAAGCACAAAAACTTCAAGGTTAATTTAGGCAATTATGAAGATAACTGAAGATATCTGACTTCACAGTACGCATGACATGCTGTTTGCAAACCTTACCTGTGGGCAGGGGACAATCTCTGAAATTTTCTTTTGCTTTTTTTAAAATAAGAAATACAAAGGATTTTGTTAAAGTCACACTCAAGGTTTCAAAGTTTATCCTTACTCTGAATTCTCCTAGCCTGGAGTTTTCTTCTCAACAAGACATAAACAAAGGATTTCAGATACCATATTCATGTATAGCAAGCCTGAATTAGGAGATGAATATTCAAGATATGATGAAATTAGAACACTTTTTAAAGTGTTCCAAACTGGGCAGTTGTCCAAAAATAGTCATTTAAAGTTTGGGGGTGGAGGGGAAGTCTTGGTCTCCACTTTTCTCATTTAAAAAAAAAATATTTAAACCCTGTTCTTCGTATTTAGGCCTACATTTTGCTTTCTTTAATTTCCTGGAAGCAATGCTGTTCATGCAGCATTCCCATAACAATTTTTCAGTGTTTCAGGTTGAGTTATGGGCCAACCCAGAGAGTGATGTGACTGACGCGTGACTTGGTGAACTCCTCGCACAGCACTCGGCTCCTGACTGTCAGGATGTGTCTTGGGCAGAGTGGTCAGGGAGCAGAGTGAGGTTTTAGGGCACTTTTTCCATACTGATGATGCCTGAGAGTCACAAGGGGGGCAGGGGTGCTGGGGATGGAGAAGGAACCACAGTCTGGGGAGACAATGCTGTAGAGATGAGAGCAGAAGAGACACAGAAAGGAGGTTGGATAAATTGATTAGGATACATTACTAGTAACTGATAATTACAAAACCAAGCTATGCACAGTGAATAGAGGGATACTGAAACCATCCAGAAAGGAGACAAGAATAAAGCCTGCATGACTGGTGTAGAACTAACAGAGGAGTAATTTAATTAGTGCAAGGTCCTGCACCTGGG
>VXAK01022434.1:0-22671 GCA_013399435.1 Arenaria interpres | reverse complement strand
AATTCAGTGAAATTCAGTGATCTTCTTTTCAACTATGTTCCTACATGGCCAGAGTAACTCCTCAGTAATTTTCTCCTTGTCCTGGAGGCTCTGGCAGCTGGTAGCAGTGGGAAGTTGTAGGGTAAAACATAACAATTCTCAGCAACTTTCAGCTGTAACATTGTCATGTAAGACACCCTTGAAGAAACTCTGTCAACTGACCAGCACAGAAATTGTCCGCTGAGAGATGCTCAAAAGAGCAAAAATTGCATCAAAAGAGTGGTCTCTCATCTTGAGCTTTTGATTCCGGAAAAAGAAAAAAATATTAATAACGAGGAAGACATAGGTTATTAAGGCTCCTTGCTAGCGATTTGATATCTCAGTTCTGGTGAGAGTTCACCCAGATTTGTCTTAATCCACTAGCAGATATTTAAGGACAATGTATACAACAGAAGTCAGTCATTCTTTGATCTGTGCCCAGCACAGTGTTGCAACTCTCTCTTGAAAAGCAAGCAAATGTAAATATCAAGTCTTTCTATTCTCTGTTGCCAGTTTGTGCTTTCAGGTGTCAATGAGATGTGATTGGTACAAACCGATATGGATGTTTTAGCAGACATGTCTGAAAACCCCTTCATTCCCACTATTACTGGGTCCTCCTCTGTGCTCTTATGTATTTGTCAGTGGTTAGTCCTGCTAGACTGACAGTTTGCTGTGCAGAGCTGGGCTGTCTCTACGGATTTTGCTTTGAAGTTGTAGTACTGGGCAGCTAGAAACAAACAGGTTCTCTTGAGCTCCTGATGGCTTATTTGTAATTCCAAGAAGCCTTGTGACATCTCCTAAAAAGGATTATGTGGAGGATAAGTCACTATTTGTTATTAAAAAATAGGAAATAAGCAAAACAACACTCTATAAATAAAACCACTTAAAAATTGTAGCAGTTTTTCAAATCTCAAAAAATAATCTTTCATATGAATGTTACAACGGAGAACAAATTAAATTTTCATTTGGCTGAGTACTATGTATATAGTGCAAATGCTGTATGCCTATTTATCAGGCTGTCTGGAACATGACAAATAATAAACTTAGAGACCAGATTCTTGTTATTACAGTATGATGAACAAAAATTCTTTCTTACCTTGCTTTACGCTATTTTTCATGAAGCAGAAAGAAAATACATTTTCATTTGGTTATCATTCTTTGTTCCCCCAATCTCTTCTTTACAAGCTTATCAGTATTTCAGAGAAACTGTTGAAAAATTGAGTGCTTGGAAAACTAAGAGGAGATTTATGCCAGAAAGAGATAAGCTGCCTCCAGGTCTGTGCACTTCATTTCTACAGGTTTTTTTAGAAAAAAAATCACAGGTAGTCTGAACATCTCAACAAAATATCACATTCCTTGGACAGAACTTTCCTTTTAAAAAAGTTTCCACATTGTTAATTTCTCAGAAGGAGCGGGGTGGTGGTGTTGCTTTTTGGGTCGGGGTTTTTTTTATTCACCTTCCATTCCCCTGCCCT
This sequence comes from Arenaria interpres, assembly GCA_013399435.1. Lineage (NCBI taxonomy): Eukaryota > Metazoa > Chordata > Aves > Charadriiformes > Scolopacidae > Arenaria > Arenaria interpres. The sequence continues at coordinate 21,178 of VXAK01022434.1, read as the reverse complement.
ATGACCGATCTCAAGATGGATCCCTGGTGTGGAGCTGAGGAACTACAGCTGGCTCGCATAGCTTTTGCATGTGACTTTTTCTATGCTCCTCGGTCTGTATGACTGCAGGTGCATTTTGTTCTGTGCACCTGTAGCTGACGCTCTGTGCACGACATGTGCACAAACAAGGCAATCTAAAGGTTCCTGAAGGACTTGCTGCAGCCTGTCCATGGAAATAAGCACAGATTAGGCTATTAGAGCCAATCGCTTTAACAAACTCTATTTACTGCCTGAGACATCTCTGGCCTACCAGCAAACTGCTCCCGGCATCTGCTTCTCACTTGTTTGCAATGTGCCAAACCCACTCTTCAGAGCTTTACAAAGTCAAACATCTACTCTTATACTATCCCGTGTTCCCTGTTCTCTAAAAAGTAAAAGTCATTAAAAGCAATTGCAAGGATCTAGGAGGTCAACTTCCTTCTCTTCTAGAGCTGAATTAATCTCTCCTTATCGTCTGGAAAAATAAGGAAAAAACACCTCTTCGGAGGCTTTGCTTGGTATTTTCATTTGCTATAACGTTTAGAATAAACAACTAAATGGACTTGCAACAGCCACCTGGCCTTCTCAAGATGGAAGTTTTGCCCTTTTTTTTATTGAATCCATGTGCATTGGTTTTTTGCCCCCTTCCCTGATCAAAGAGCAGTAATTTTTTAGTAACGTCCTCGCTTAAGCTCTGCTTCTAGGCAAACCAGAATTCAGAGGTGCCAGCACATGCCATCAAAAAATTTATTTCACTGTAATGCAGCAGCAAGGAAGAAGTATAGCAGTCCAGCTCAAGTATATATACAGCTTTCTTTTTCAAGGAAGAAAAACCTCTGTACAAAAGTTCATCAAGTCAAAATGTCAGATTTCAGAGGGAGGGGAAGATTCTAGCTTATTATATATTCTATGCTATAGCTGCTATGTGTTCCTGCTTGGCATAGTCCTGATAAAGTAAATTACACTGGAAGCTTACTGTACCTTAGAGAATTCACCTAGGCTTGGAAGCACAGCAAACTGCTCCAGGGATGTACTTAAAATGTATTAGATTTCTCTATACAAGATTATTTTATTCTTTTAATAATTACACTAGCATTATGTCCTTTACCAAAGTGATATTTTTTTCCATATGCTGTCCCTCTTTTAAATCAATTTTGTTAACTTCTGTGACAGCAGCCAACGCGTCTTGCAGTAAATACTAAATTTGTTATACTAGAAGGCACGATGAGTACTTGGTAATAGATAACCAAATTATTTAAAACATTATTTTACAATGTAACACATCTTCTTTACAAAATGAGTTTTTCATAAAATTTGCCAATGCTTTCTACCACAAGGGACTTTCCTAAACTTTAACAGTTCGGTGATCACAAGAATCATTGGAGCAGAGACCAGAGCTTAACCTCCTCTCTTCCTACCTACCTGTAGGACAGCACAAGGCTCACTCCTTCTTGGTCTTTCTGTTTCCCTCCTGTGCTCTCCCAGTGCGTCCCTGGCACTGTGCTGGCTCTCATGACGGAGTGATAGGGGTATGCAGGGCCAGAGCCTGAGCACTGCGACTACACCTCTGGGTGCCAGCTATTAGGTTCACCTTGCTTTAAAGAAAAACTGAACCCTCCGTTACTCTTATGAGAAATAAACTGGATTTGAAGCAGGCCTTGTGCTGAGCTCAGTGCTCTTGAAGCCTCAGGTGCCTGTGGGTGCCAGAGGAAAGCTTGGCACTTCTCTTCCCAAGACAGCAAAGGAGGACATGGATCTAACCATGGCCGTAGATGTGGATACCTGGTGAACACTTGGTTTTTATGGGAAGTCACTCAACGAACTGCAGCTGTTTCAAAGCAAAGTACCTACTGGTGCAAGCTCTTAGTAAATCATACCAAAATTATTGTGTAATTAGTAGCAAGAGGAAGGGAGATAAGCTAGAAGTATGGAAGACTATTTAGGTGTTAGAGATACCGAAGTTAGCAGCACCTGCCAAATCATCCCACTGGGTACTCGGAGCAGTAGCCAGAGCAGTCTCAGAACTATTAGCACTGATTCCTGAAGATGCTTAGAAGACAGTGAGATCCCAAAGGACTGGAAAAGGGCTAAAAGAAAAACCTTTCTCAAATATAAAAAATTATATATCTCGGGAATTAGTGACTATTCAACCTATCTTCAGTACCTCAAAGGGTACTGGAATAAATTATCAAATAATCAATCAGTTTGTTAACACCAAGAGGGTAATAAGAACCATTTAATGTGTATTTGTCTAAACCAAATTGTGCTCGTGCAATATAATTTCATCCTTCAACAACATAATTGATTAAGTGGATGAGTGGGAACCATGAAATGTGACATATCTTCTCTTTATTATGGCTTTTGACACAGACCGACGTGACATCTTCACAATCAAACTAGAGAAATACATTCCAGGTAAAACTGCTGTATAGAAAGTTGAGTACAGAATAGTTCAAAGTCTGTTTTCTATCAAAAGGAGATTAAATGGATTCTCACAGAGATAGGGCCTGTGTCTTAAATTCTTCAATTAAGATGAAAAATTATATAGAGAATATATTGGCAAAATTAACAGACGACACCAAATAGAAACCTCTCCGGATAACAGACTTAAAATTTAAAATTACCTTAACAACTTTGAGAAATCATCTGAAAGAAAGAGGCTGATATATGATGTGTTACATATAAGGTACACCACATGAGAAGGGAAAAGATAGAATGCATAAATGAAAAATATGGAGTAAAAAGTTTAAAAACTACTTTAGGAAACGATTAGAAGTATATTGTAAATCATAATGCTGCTTCAAAAAAAGGCAAATCCCTATATAGCATATTCTAAAGGTGCTTTTATAACTTAATCATTTTACTATATCTGGGACTATATGTAATATATTGAGCAAGGCCTCCATCTTTTAGCATTATACATGAACAAAAATCTAGACAACACAGAAAATTCAAAGGAAAGGAAAAACTGTAAAGTATTTCAGACATTCTGGAAAAACTGAAGTAGTGGAAGTTCATCAATGACCAAGAATAAAGAAATGGGCTGTGGATTCCATTTCACACAGATAAAAAGTTGATAAACAGCGATACATTATATGCTATGGGATTGGAAAAGAAGAAATTACTATTGATTGAAAAACATTGATGTTTAAGTATATTTGAAGGAGTGTGTGGAATCATTGAAACGCTCTTAATCAGAGATTTCAAATCAAGGAGTATGGTTATCCTCACCTCAGGGACATAATTTACCCCTGTGTAACCAAACTTCACTAAAAATACACATGGTAAATCAAAAAGGAGATATTTGCTGCTCACTAAACTGTCTGGAGATCACACCACCACTGAACATCCACAAACTGATAGAGCATCTCTAGCTCTGTGGTCAGCCCCCCCCTCAGCTCCTCACACCCGAGTGTCGAGCAGTGGGAACCGGCACAGAGACTGTGGGAGCTGAGTGACTTTTCAGCTAGCACCCACTCACTGGAGAAAATAAAACCACCAGCCCAGGAAAGAGATTAGAAGCAGAAATTCCTGGGGCTTTCCAAGGAATGCGACCAAGAGTGGCACAAACAGCTTCAGACAAAGGAAAGCCTGCCTGGGGCTGCAAACTGGCTGCTAGGGCTGCAGGCTGCTCGCTTTGCTAGGCAGAAGAGAGAGATCTCACCTGTTACAGCAGCAAACATCATTCAAACTGCGGATTCCCTTTGCACAGTTTTCTACAGATGCTGCTTTTAGTCATTTTCCCTTCCACCCCCATCTGCCTTCCCTCCTGGGAGCAAGAGTCGATGTCCAGAATTTTTCCCCTTACGCTGGAGCCCTACCAAACCTCTCTCACACAGCCCCTAGAAACCCTAATGCCTTCCCTACTTCTTTTCCCTGCCCACACTTCCCTAATCCTTCTTCCTACCCTCCCAAGCACTGCGTATGTAGCTCCAGTGCAAATAGTAAGAGGAAAAAAGATCAAGATGAGACTTAAAAGACTGCAGAAAAAGAACAGGAGACCAGAAAAAAAGAGTTTTCTAGTAGAAGGAAGAGATAGAAAGCTGAGAAACACAATCAAAGCCACATTGATAAAAAAGCAAAGAGGAAAAACAGGTGATAAGATCATTTGGAAGAGCAAGGCAGGAAAAGGTGAAGGAGTCAGATGGTGGCAGCATACTTTCCTTCAGAGCCTGCCACTGGATGCAGCATTTCCAGGGCTCATCCCTCCTCTTTCTAGTAGAATTCAGCATAATCCACTAGTAAAATGTTTCTTTTCCTTCCTTCTAAAGACAAAGTGGCATGAAGGCTAACATTATTATTCCCATCAGTTCCCCTAATTGAAAACATGAGGGCTTGTTCTGTGTCATTCCAACAGACAGACATTTCTGTTCTCTCGCTTAATTTTAAAGTAGGAGGAGGTGCATTTTTTAAAAGTTATTGGAAGGTCCTAAAAATGCCTTTGCAAATTTGAAAAATCAAGCACTCTGGTTAAAAAACAGCAAAATTAAAGAAATCTGTTCATAGGGACCTTGCTACAGTTTCTTTAACTGCTTGTTAACCAATCATTAACCTTCCTCTTAAACACTTCTTTACATTTTTTTAATGTAAGCTGCATTTCCTTATACAACTGCTGTCTGAAGGCAGAGGAGGAATTTAGCCTTATTATTTAGCCTTTTGTTCCTAAACGCTATTATAATCTTCCCATTCTATATATCATCTGGATATAATATCTCCATAACGTAAAAGGAGGCAGCACAATATCTGATATTAAGAAACTGTAACAGTAAATAAAAAATAGTACACAACGCACAAGGTATTCTGATAGCATAAATTGTTGGGGAAATATTTATCCATTTAGTTCATAGTTCTTTTTCCATCATATATCTTATGATCCCGAGAGGAGCAAGGCCAACAGAATTTTTACATGTTCTTTGATTTTTGATTTAACTGTCTTCTGATAAGAGCATAAACAAAGTATCTTCTGTTCTCTCTGGTACATTATCCTACCGTTCCCTGTAGCTGCATTGGACCCTCTTCCCACCAAAGAAAATGTATACCCCTATATTTTAAAGATGACATTATCTAGGTGACAGCTTGAGTGACTTCTGGTCTGAAATATCTCTCCTTGTCAATGCACCATTGGCAAAGGCACTATTCATTCTCACACTTAAAATACTGCCTCTGCACAAGAACATGCCCAGGATTAAGGCCATAAGAGGTCAGGGGAAAATAAACTCTGATGGTCAAGAAACTAGGGGTTCTTANTGACTTCCCGAATGCGTTAAATGCCTTTCTTAATTGGAGCCTCTGGAGTCTCTGCAGTCCTCTATAACTCAGAAGTTTTCATCAGACGCACATACAGAAACACTGAACCAGCTGGAACATTCCAATGAGTTAAAAGAAACTTCATTTTAAAAAGATATTCAGGCAAGGCTAACTTTGTAGTGCTTTAGGACCATCACCACCAACAGAGAATTCAAAGGACCAGCTTCTGGTTTGCAGACACTGGCTCTCCCTTAAGAGATAACCCAGTAGAGACTTTGCAAACACCACAAAATTTGCCAGAGTGTTAAAAAACAGAACAGAGAAAACTTCACCTATAAACATTCTAGTTGGTGATGTTTGTCACAGCAATATCNAGAGACTGTGGGAGCTGAGTGACTTTTCAGCTAGCACCCACTCACTGGAGAAAATAAAACCACCAGCCCAGGAAAGAGATTAGAAGCAGAAATTCCTGGGGCTTTCCAAGGAATGCGACCAAGAGTGGCACAAACAGCTTCAGACAAAGGAAAGCCTGCCTGGGGCTGCAAACTGGCTGCTAGGGCTGCAGGCTGCTCGCTTTGCTAGGCAGAAGAGAGAGATCTCACCTGTTACAGCAGCAAACATCATTCAAACTGCGGATTCCCTTTGCACAGTTTTCTACAGATGCTGCTTTTAGTCATTTTCCCTTCCACCCCCATCTGCCTTCCCTCCTGGGAGCAAGAGTCGATGTCCAGAATTTTTACCCTTACGCTGGAGCCCTACCAAACCTCTCTCACACAGCCCCTAGAAACCCTAATGCCTTCCCTACTTCTTTTCCCTGCCCACACTTCCCTAATCCTTCTTCCTACCCTCCCAAGCACTGCGTATGTAGCTCCAGTGCAAATAGTAAGAGGAAAAAAGATCAAGATGAGACTTAAAAGACTGCAGAAAAAGAACAGGAGACCAGAAAAAAAGAGTTTTCTAGTAGAAGGAAGAGATAGAAAGCTGAGAAACACAATCAAAGCCACATTGATAAAAAAGCAAAGAGGAAAAACAGGTGATAAGATCATTTGGAAGAGCAAGGCAGGAAAAGGTGAAGGAGTCAGATGGTGGCAGCATACTTTCCTTCAGAGCCTGCCACTGGATGCAGCATTTCCAGGGCTCATCCCTCCTCTTTCTAGTAGAATTCAGCATAATCCACTAGTAAAATGTTTCTTTTCCTTCCTTCTAAAGACAAAGTGGCATGAAGGCTAACATTATTATTCCCATCAGTTCCCCTAATTGAAAACATGAGGGCTTGTTCTGTGTCATTCCAACAGACAGACATTTCTGTTCTCTCGCTTAATTTTAAAGTAGGAGGAGGTGCATTTTTTAAAAGTTATTGGAAGGTCCTAAAAATGCCTTTGCAAATTTGAAAAATCAAGCACTCTGGTTAAAAAACAGCAAAATTAAAGAAATCTGTTCATAGGGACCTTGCTACAGTTTCTTTAACTGCTTGTTAACCAATCATTAACCTTCCTCTTAAACACTTCTTTACATTTTTTTAATGTAAGCTGCATTTCCTTATACAACTGCTGTCTGAAGGCAGAGGAGGAATTTAGCCTTATTATTTAGCCTTTTGTTCCTAAACGCTATTATAATCTTCCCATTCTATATATCATCTGGATATAATATCTCCATAACGTAAAAGGAGGCAGCACAATATCTGATATTAAGAAACTGTAACAGTAAATAAAAAATAGTACACAACGCACAAGGTATTCTGATAGCATAAATTGTTGGGGAAATATTTATCCATTTAGTTCATAGTTCTTTTTCCATCATATATCTTATGATCCCGAGAGGAGCAAGGCCAACAGAATTTTTACATGTTCTTTGATTTTTGATTTAACTGTCTTCTGATAAGAGCATAAACAAAGTATCTTCTGTTCTCTCTGGTACATTATCCTACCGTTCCCTGTAGCTGCATTGGACCCTCTTCCCACCAAAGAAAATGTATACCCCTATATTTTAAAGATGACATTATCTAGGTGACAGCTTGAGTGACTTCTGGTCTGAAATATCTCTCCTTGTCAATGCACCATTGGCAAAGGCACTATTCATTCTCACACTTAAAATACTGCCTCTGCACAAGAACATGCCCAGGATTAAGGCCATAAGAGGTCAGGGGAAAATAAACTCTGATGGTCAAGAAACTAGGGGTTCTTATCTAGCAAACACATTTTCATACAGTTAAATAGCCCACTCATTTTTTTCTCCAGTCTTTTGTATAATTGTTCTGCGGTGCTCCACCTCTTCTTATCAAGGGATTTAAGAGGGCTAAGGGACGTTCAGATGTTCATATTATCTCCATCTGAGGATTTTCCTGCTTCTGTAAATGCCAAGGTCTCTCTCCATACATCTTTCTGCTGTAATATCAGATGGTGTCTTGTCTAAATGGCAAAGGAGAAATTTGCAAAAACTATAATTTCCTACAAAGGAATGATTATGCTGAAACAAACAGAGTTTAGAGGAAGAAATGGTGTCTTTTATTAGCCTGGATGATACAGCTGGAAAAGACAGATATGTTTGGAGGTTATCAACCTCTGAACTACGTTAGTTCTTCTACTAAAAGCTACTATCACCCTAAAACCTTGTACATATAATACGTTAAAGCATTGTTAAATTTGAGACCATTTTTACTGGAAAAGATTGCATAATTATTTGGGATAATCTCCTGAAACAAAGGGTATACCAAGGTAGTTTACCAGTTCTCGTCTGTAATTTGAAGTATTTTTATTTTAAAAGCTGGAGTTTATTTAAGGATATACTTCAGGTTCCCCAGCTTCAGTAGAACCAAAACTCTTCCTCTGTTGACTTCCCGAATGCGTTAAATGCCTTTCTTAATTGGAGCCTCTGGAGTCTCTGCAGTCCTCTATAACTCAGAAGTTTTCATCAGACGCACATACAGAAACACTGAACCAGCTGGAACATTCCAATGAGTTAAAAGAAACTTCATTTTAAAAAGATATTCAGGCAAGGCTAACTTTGTAGTGCTTTAGGACCATCACCACCAACAGAGAATTCAAAGGACCAGCTTCTGGTTTGCAGACACTGGCTCTCCCTTAAGAGATAACACAGTAGAGACTTTGCAAAAACCGCAAAATTTGCCAGAGTGTTAAAAAACAGAACAGAGAAAACTTCACCTATAAACATTCTAGTTGGTGATGTTTGTTACAGCAATATCTAAAAAGGAAGACATTTCCCAAAGTTTTATTAAACTCTGTCTTAGATTACTGAAACAAAGTCCTTTTCCATTGAGGAAACAGGCCTTTGCAGAATAGTTTTTATTGGCTGTAGTGCACTTACACTAATAATACTGCCCAGTTCCCTCTTTATAGACTTACGCCTGCTCCTCTCCAGCCCTCGGGCAAGATAGTTTGCGTTTATTTAAAGGACCGTTACTAACCTCCTTTCTAAAATACATCTTTGATCAGAAGTCACCCTCAGCTACAGATAGCAATGAAGTACATGCAGTACTAAAAACCTTTCCGGTATCCTTTCTTACAGGAAATTAAAAGAAAGAATTCAAAGATCTCTTTGCAGACATTCGTCTTTATCCTGTACCGTAAAGATCTGAGCGAGCAATGAAATAAATCTAACATAGGTTTCCGGTGCTTGAAGCTTGTGGAATAAGTATGAAATCAAATGATGAGCACTATCTATCTCATTAGTTCCTTGCCTTGCATAACAATTGCAGGTGGCAACTTTGCGTGGTAAATTTGAAACTATGTCCTTGGGGAAAAGACACAACCTTGTCTGACTTTCAGATGGTTGCTACGTACGGCTGAAAAAGTTATTTAGTAGACAGTAAGTGCCATTCACACTGCAGTAACTTAAATACATTTTAGCTGCAGTAAGCATCCATTTACCAAGCAAAATGCCTCACACAGAAGAGAGAAAGGTGTAGGTCCAAGGAAAGAATGAAGTCTAATGCAAACTTCATGGTGCAAAAAAATGTACTGAGTCATGAGTGGAAGAACATATGAAAATTATGCTGCTTTACTTTTTCCATGTCCTGAAGTCTTCTGCTTTGAATTTGGAACAGAGAGGCACTGAAAGCGAGAGGAGTACACTTGCAGAGCCGAGATCCGAGGAGCAGTGCAACTCCATATATTTTCCTGACATCCTGTAATTTCACTAATACTTCAAACAGAAGTTTGGTTGCTCATAAGGAGAAAAGTGCCTGGTGTCTGTAGTACTCAAGTTGTCAAGACAGTCAAGCTGTCTGTTGCTAAATCAGAGTTCAAAGAATGAAACATGAAAGATAGAGAAAATTTCAAACTTTTTCTTTGAAAATAGAGAGGCCCCTGGTACTCTCATCTCTCCCTGCCAAGAATCCAAAAATTGTGTATCTATTATTGCAATTATTAAAGAAAACCTTGCAGAGTCAGGAAGCTTTTCAGGTAAGTCTTATTTGGCGTCTGTAATAATGGAAATCCCATTTGTAGCACACCATCATCTCAGCCATCACACACCAATCCTTGAAGCAATGCTGTATATTGGAAGTGATAAAATACACTTTAGAAATAGCTCTTGAAGCATGGCCAGATACAACAGAGTCAAATGTGGCACACCAAGTGTATTATATTATCATCAGAAGGCATGCATAACATACTCCTAATCTTTAAGTCTCAGGTAACTTAAGAAGCAATGTGAATTACATGTTCAAGCATATTTTTTTTTTCTAAATAGCCTTATCAGGTGATACTCATAGATTGGTTTTAGTCAAAATCCATTGCATAACTGATTTCCAGTGCGAGATAGATTTTAGGTCCTTTTAAAGATCTGACCTATTACTTCCTTACGTACTCTTTGTCAATGAAAAATATTGCTGTTTTAGTTAAATACTAATCTTATTGCTGCAAGACTCAAGAGATGGCTCTTTTCCAGCAACTTGCTGGGTAAATTTTGTGTCTGGAATATTATCTATGGTTTTGACACAGCAAGATTTTCCTGCTTCATTTGAGCATGTTTTTATGCTCAGTTCAGCTTGAAGACTGAACGCATCATCATCTGGCATCCGTATGCAAATATAGATCAGAAACACTTTCAAAAACATTCATATGAAAAAGGAAAAACTTGTTATGCAGATGGATTAAGAAAGAGGCATACACAGATTTACTGACCCTGGAGCCTTAAGACATAACCCTGTGATTTCCTCCAAGCTGTGGAGCATTGCCCTTGCTCCCAGCAAAGCTCATAGGCAGCCTGGAAACCCACAGACCTGGGGTTTGTGGGTCTATTTCTGCCCTCCCTTTTCTTCAAGCACCAAAGTTCCCCGACAGTACACCAGTTCCCACAAGATGCTGTTGACTGCAAAGAGGCTTCTGAGAAGAAATAAGTGATTTTTAACATGTGGCTAAGAAGGAAAAAAAATAATTTGAAAATTCTAGTGAAGTATGTGTACCTGATCAAACTGATTTGTATTACTCTTTCAAGCTTCATCCTTCCTCATACATTACTGTTGTCACCTTAATCTCTTCTACCACCATGTATAAAACTAGGTAAGGACATTGCCCTTTTTTTTTTTTTTTTAATATTGTTACATTTTATCATAATAATTTATAGAAACCAGAGGTTTTTGACCAGCTGTAAGGAACAACTTCAATATATGTGGGCGCAGAGGTACGCACATACCTACCTGTGACTTACCTCACTTTGAGTTCCACAAATCAAACACAACATAATATAAAACAGACAATAAAATAGATTCAGAAATGTTCCCTGTTGGCCTTACTGTGACCTTCTTGTTTGTAGTTTGTCAGAAATCTGAGAAAGGTAGCAAAGTTTTATTATTGTGGCAATTATAAGGGGCACAGTATAGGTGTTTGCCAGCCCTGTGTCCAGTCACTCACTTCTCACCTGCAATTAGAGTTAGAAGACTGCTGCCTGCAGGGTTCATGTCTCCAAGCACAGACAAAGCTCCTCCAGTCTGCAGGCAGAAGTATGAAGGAACACGGTGTGTCTGCAGCCTGAAGACTGGCCATTCTTTCTCCATTACCACCAGAATGAAAAGTTCATGCAGTATTTCAAAGTCCTCTTCTCTTGTCCCTCTCTCTTGTCAGTTCTCAGCATTCTCCTTCCAGTGAAACCATGAAGTCCTCATTTTCATATGATCATCTGAACCAAAATAAACTAATGACTTTTCTCCTTTGGATCATTATCCCTCAACAAGAAGCATAAACTTTTCCTTTCATTGACATTTTGAACATGGCATGCTCACTTTCAGCCCATCTGTTCCTCCCCTTTCCAGAGTACAGCTGTGACTGTAGAGCTGCGTATTGCCTAAGCGCAGGAGAACCAGTGAGCTTCACTGCTTGCACGTGAAGGGTAAGTCAGTCTGCACAACGCTGTGTCAGGGAGAGATACCAAAGCAAACTTGTAATAGATTAACACGAGGATGGAAAACAGCACTGCCTGCATATTCCCTGCTGTATTACTTATAGCCAACACTGTTGTACTGCTTTCAGGACTCGAGCCAGCATCCAAGAGCTACTATCTGCACATGCAACTGTGCTGAATTAACATGCCCAGCTCAGCTGCATCACTGGAGTCTAAAACTAATCCCATAGACACAGTGGCTGGAATGCCAGCTAATTATGTGCAAAGATGAAGTTTCTCTACATCTCACATTTTCACTGATTCATACTCCAGTCATGGAGCCCTCAGCACTTTCTTCTCTCTCCCCCAGCAGCTGCAGAATAGGCAGGCTGTCCAGCATCCTGGTGAGTGGCTCAGCAGATCCCCACTAATGGTCCCCAGGCCTCTGTGGAGGCAGTTTGGATGAACTGTACTATTCCAAGTTTCAACAGCACAGTCATAATTTTCTCCATCACTTTATCCCAATATCTGCACTGTCTCATCCTTTGAGAAAACGCTGTCCATCCCACTGGCAGTGATTTCCAGTCCGGAATATTAGACTGCAGCTTTCTTGAAACAAGCTGTAGGAATTTCAAGTACTTTCTACATCAAGGCATTCTGATTCTTTTTCCCCAAGAGAGTCAGTTGTCCCTTGTAGCATTTTCCATCTCTTAGTATTTGCAACACGAAAAGGCACTGTGCTTAATGGTGGTGGGCTGCTTTATTAGCATAAAGACCGTATAGAACTAATTCTCTGTAAATTTGCTGGCAAGGCAGTGCCAGTGACTTCAGAACTAGATCATCAATACCCTGATCAAATGAGAATTTCCCCTGGACCGTGGAAAATCTACTCAGTCCCTTAGTGGATCTATTCACACATAAAAAGCAACCCAGGAGCCCGAGACTGCTCTAGCCTGATGTTGTCAATAGACTATGTAGATAAATATTGTAATCCTTGTTATGTTCGTTCAGCAAACAGCACCCACTCTTCCTTTCTGGTTCATGGCACGTTATAAACATTAACTTGCTCATTAGCCTGATTTCACTCTTACCTTTTGGGCTATCTTTTTACATTTCCTAAGACTAGAACATGCTGTGATTACCCAGTAAATCCGGATGACAAGCCACAGGGGCCTCTAAAACAGTCAGACCTAATGGATTTGGGTGATTTCTTGTTTGCTTTGTGACCTCAGCCTCATCTCTCTAACAAGTATATTTCTTGTGAGATAAAACTTTTCCTGTGATCTTGAAACTGAAAGACTTGTTTCTGTAATTGCACTAATTTATTTCAGGATGACAAATGACTATTCCATCTTTCTAATATACATAAATGAAATACCAGGTAGGTATTACACCAGAGGTGTGTGTAACATCTCGGCAAACCACCAGTACACATCTTTCAAATCTTACGTGTTAAGAGCCGGTTGTTTGGTTCCCTATTCTTCTTCCCTCTGCCCAGGACCAGGCTCTCTTGTATGCACCCCCAGAGCCCATCCAAAGCAGCAGTCCTATGTCCCTTCTAGACCAGCTTCTGGAACATCTAGGATGCCTTGAGGCCTTCTCAATGCTGTAATAACTGTTATAAACTAGGATATACCAAATCTGGTGCTCTCTTTTATGACTTTTTTTCTTGTGGACATGGAATCTCATTACCATGTAACTCTAGCTATTCTGAACATTTTATTTTAGTTCTATGAATTTAGCTCTCTCATAGATTTTATGTAATTCTACGTATTAATATAGTTGTTATTAATTCATGCTGAATGGGAGGGTCTCAATGAAACAAGTTTTAGTCCCAACAAAGGCTCAAGCTTAAAATCAGCCATAACCTTACCAGAACAGACTTAAGTAGTCTTTGTGAAAATTTGAGATCATTTTCTGAAATTTCTCAAAATTTTCTTTGTGAAAATTTGAGATCATTTTCTCAGTTCACAACTTTGTTTTCATTGTGCCTGTGGAATTCTCTTTCTGGAAGAGGTAGAGCAAGAAATGATTGTGGCTTATTTCAAATGCATTAGTTAAAGCTCACAACAAGCTGCAAAAGAGAAAAAAGCAAAATAAAACAGGAAAGTAGAATATTTATATTATAGAAATATGGTCAGGGCATTACAGTTCCTGCTGTATCAGCATTTTTACTGCAAATGACTGTCAAGGGTTTAGAAGTCAATCACCGTATTTTTTTTTGCCCTGAGAAAACATCCCAGGAGAATGGCTTTTTGATTTATCTGAATATTTAAGCAAAAACACACATTTCATATGGTTTTGTCAGTCAGCTCACTGTGAAAGCCATTGTAAAATAAATATAATATTAAAAATGGATGTACTTAAAATCTACTCAACAGTTTGATGACACGCGCTTTAGTCATTTATACAAAGACAGAGGAACGCCATTATTTTATGTCACTTTAAAGAGTAAGGCTTGTAGAAAAATAGAATTTTTCTGAGATTTCAGTCTGGCACTTGTCTGAACCATTTTACCGTAGCTGGGAAAAACACCATAGACAGGAAAAGTTAACAGCCATGATCACGATGGCTTCACCATTGGCACATGGCAGCTCTTCCAGCAGGTGCTTCACCTGGACTTTGAGCGGTGCCTCACTGGCAGCATCACGCCACCACTGCCAGGCTGTATCGTCAGTGGCTGCTTTACACCCGTTTGTAACACGGCTAGACACAGTCAGTCATCATAATTGCTAGCAACTTGTCTGTAAGTTAATGTAATATCTTTCCGGCACACTGTCCACCTCCTCAGGCAATCTCACAACTTCAGGACAGGCTTTCTGAAATTCCTTTTACGACCATCGCACTGGCTTCCAAAAACAAGGACAATTGTAGTTGTCCAATGGGAAAACTGCATTTGTACTCATTGCCCTTTGTTATTTCAGTTAGGAAGTAGAACTAGAAATTAGTTAAGATTTTTACTTTGATTCAGAGAATAGCCAATTTTTTTTTCACTGTTAGAAGCCTATCACCTTCAAACTGCTTGCTTAAAGAAGCTTATCCACCTTGTGCTGGGTGATATTCTTAGGCTGTCTTTCTAAGCTTATTTTGAATAATTACCTTAAATAAATAGATAAATGACAACTTGTTATATTGTCATAATTTATAAAATTAATTTTTAAAAAATTGTACTTCAAAACGAAAGTTTTGAAGAGGGAATAAAGTTTGGAGGGCCTTACGGAGTTGTATATTTTAAATCTTACTTCTTATGGTCACTAAATAAGATTTTCCCTATTCATAGTCTTCATTTGGATACTAACGCCCAAAGTTAGAGTCAAAGCTCTTTATAAAACGTTAACGTGGGGTCTATCCTTATTGACACGCACTCTAGGCAAACGCTTCTCTGATGATAGCCAGAGCCAGCTGAAGGCACAGCCTCCCCAGTGAAGAAGCTGAGCACAGCATCCCAGCAGCAGCGCTCCCCAGGCGAGCAGCCAGACCTCTGCCCAGGTCCGAGGGACACGCTGCAGAGCCGTGCCTGTCAGATGGCAGGCATCCTTCCCCTCCTGGTCCCCAGTATGCACAGACATACCGTATGATAGGCGTGCCGTAAATCCAGGGTGGCACAGAAACAGACACCATGACATTATTTTTCCCTTACTTTTAAATTATTGTTCTTTGGCTGCTGATTGAATCTGGCCGACTGCTCATCGAAGCTCACCAGGAGAATTTCCTCAGCTCGCTCTGCCTGCCCTGCTGCAGGGACAATAGCTTCCAGGCAGCCACACGAACCTTTCAAAATAACACAACAATTTCTGCTTTGGCCATCTGTCCATGGAATCAGATTAAAGTGCTTTTATAGAAAATAATTCTTTGCCTTATATTTATTATTATTATTCTTCATTCCATGTTCCCTCTCCTGAGCCAGAGGCAACATGATAGGTCAGATTTCTCATACATCTCCTATGGTTTCAAAACCAAAACCGCCTCTTTCTGAGCCATGAAAAAAAAAGCTTTAATCCTTAAGCTAACAGTGTAATTATAAATCCATATCCCACAGAAATGTTCCCTACTAGCTACCACTGTCAATAGTAAATAATTCACATGGAGAGGCTCATAATGGCAAACACTCCACTTAAAAGCTCTTCACAGCAGACAGCAGGATAACAGTGTAATTCAAACCCAGAAGTGAGGAATGTTTGACTCTCATGCAATTTCCCCACTGACAAAGTGCAAACAAAATTCCACGGGTCTTCCAGCTAGAGGAAATGGGCTCAGTGGAACAGCGCTGTAAGGGCGCGGGCAAGAAGTTTAAGTGCAAATACATTACAGGCTGCTAAAATGAGCTCTGTCTGGCACTGCGCTACGTGATCCCTCCTGGAACAAAGCTGGGGAAAATTTTATGAATGAGAATACCCCTACCCACAGGGACTACACAATGTGCATGAAAATCTTTATTCACCCCCTCAACAGAGCAAGGCAGGAGCCCCGTGCTGAAGCAGCCGACAAAGACAGGGGAGGCACCAGCCCTGCATGCCTGGAGCTCACCTCATCCCGAAGGGCGCAGCATCATATGGATAGGAGAAGGACTGAGAAGCGATGGAAACAGAGTGGAAGGACCTGCTTTTAAAGAGTAGCAGCAAAAATAAATACATTTTAAAATAAAGCTGCTTGCAAACATCTTTGTGTTTAGTACTGGCCAGTTGTCTCGTCCTGCTGCGGTGTCACCACCCTCCAGGAAAGTGAGCTGCCAGCGCCTGTGGTCTAGCTGTCCTCCCAGCATGCCAGGTTAGGTATGGAGAGCCAGGACAGGTATAGCACAAAATTGCAACTACCCTGTACCAAATGAAAAGAGAGTCACTGTTATTAAACCTTGAAATCAGCAAGAACCCTTTGGTATTCAGCGCTGCAAAAAGTCAGGACCTTCATCTGTCTGCCTCAGATTAAAACTTCATTTCTAAACCCTCCTTTATTATAAGCTTTGGCATCTTCAGTATTTTCTCTTTGAAAGAACCCATAACATAGAAGGCACAGCTGAGAAAAAAAGTCAAATGTAAATTGAACACATTGAACAAGCTTAAGGCAATAACAAACCAAAAATACTCTTTAAAAAACATAAAATGTTACCTACAAAGTTGCTTATTACATTGCCTTAGTCTCACCAGACATATATTTCACACTGCTATTTCATTAATGTTCTCCAGATGAAGTTGTACAATCAGCAGAAAACCATTAAAGAGACAAAGTATTGCTGCGCTAAATAGCTTATTTGCTCTTCCTGCTTGTCTCCAAGCTACAGCTTTTTATCTATCTTTTTTCCATTCCTGAAGACTGATCCAACGTGATCAAATTTCATGTTAGTAAAATACATTAAAATGAGAGAAGAGGACATTTTTAAATTTCTAATTTGTTATTCCTAAAAAAAGTCGTATCAGCAATAGGGAAATTGAATAGTATATATTATTTGCTTGATGCTTGGAGCTATGAAATATAGATTATTTCCTGTTATGTAGTCCTTCCTCCCAAATATAATGTTATTAAATTCACTATTACGTTTGCTATTATTTTTAAGGAACAATAAAAAAGCTTAACTGCTTTAATATGTCTTATGAGTAATATAATACCTCTAATTTGACAGGTAGGATATTTAAAATTACACTGATTTCAGGCTGAACAAAAAAGAGAAGCAGGATGGAACAGAGACATCTGTGTATGCAATATTAATGGAAAATTGTATATGTAAAATGAGCTGGGCAAATGACACTGTGACTTCCTCAATGTTTTCTAGAAACTATAAGCATACACTCTAAAAATGGATACCAAATAAAATTACGCACAATATATATAAACATTCTTGCTTTTACTACCCTCTTAAAATTGTGTATAATGAGGAAAGCTAGAATTAAAATACCTGGCTTGTCACAGTTGTCACAGCACATTTGTGCTGTGATTCAGTCCTCAGATACAATTCTGCCTTTAAATATAAGTTTCCATGCTCTTCTAAGGGATGTCTGTCTTGTTCTGTGCACAGGAGGAGGAGCATCCTAGGAATAGCCATGAATATGACTATTGTGCATAGCATTGCCAAGTTTTTTTTCTTTCTTTCTTTTTTTTTTTCTTTAAACAAAATCCCACAATCATTCTGAAACAAAATTAAGTTTGACCCACCCCTTCTGGAAAAAGAAAAAAAATAAAGGAAGGCAGCTAGCTAACATTGGACGTTCTTTCCATTTTGTTTATTTTCATGCTTCTGTGGGTGGATGTGTACATATCAAAAAAGAAGAGTTGCAGTCATTTAATGACTAGCTTTCTGGGACAGACCACAAGTTGAGAAATATTGGTCTTCTTGTCTTACATGCGGCAAATGTTTCTATTGGAGATTTTGAATTTAAATGCTCAGATTTTGGCATAGTTGAGCAGTTTCACCTGGCAACAGAGAAATAATCATGAACCACTCTTCCATCTTCTACCACAAAGGACACAGATAATAAATGCTTCTCATTTAAACACTTTTAATATAAGCAAACAATATTTTCCATCTATTTTTTTTTTTAAATGCTCGGGTTGGTTTTGATTAATCTTTCAGACTATAATGAAAACCTGACTATATGGTATATCCCTGGGTGTAGACTTACAGAAGCATAAGAGAAACTGAAAAAAAATTTTACAATGGCAAGTGACATTGTGAATCTTAACTAAAGGCAGAACAAGTAACTTGAGAGAAATTCACACAATTTGTGGAAGGCACAACGGCTAGAGCTGAGCAAGAGGAACAAGAGTATTTTCCTTCTAAAGCTATAGATGGTTGTGACACTTTATAAACAACACAAAGGCCAATTCTCTCATCCTGTAGCTTTAAGCCCTAGTTACACGTCTGGTTTAAATTACTAAGCAAATTTTTCTGCCAGCCCATTAAACATAGTAAAACCAAAATCTCGTAGCTTGATTAAGCACATGGCTGGAAGTTGCAGCATGGGGCAGCTCAGCCTTTGCTCTGCCTGTCCGATGGCTTGGGCTCCTCTTACTTTTGCTTGTGTCCCACCCTGTCAGTCTCTGTTCCATGGGAAGGCATTTGAGTCCTGAACATGAGTGGTTAAGCGTATAGCTGGCCTGCATCAGCCACCGTATCTGTCTGCTCAGTACCAGGCAAAATGCCATATGCTCATAAAGAAGGTAACTTTAATTAGAAAATGAAAGTATCACAAGAAAAGCCCATCTTTGATTTGCAGCTGCTAAGATGTTTCAGGTATGCTCCTGAAGCTCTTAATGGACAGAAGGCAAAGAGCTCTGGTAGATGAACACAATGACAATGGGAAGTGCATTCAGATGCACTGAGATGAAGAGCTGGAAATGCATTCAAATGTGTTGAGATGAAGAACTTTACTTACTGCTTTTGCTTACCTCTTTCTAATGAAAGTTTTCTGGTGGCAAGGACTCCCATGCAGATTTCCTCAGCTTCAGGGCCAGGGCGGGGGGGGCTATTCAATATGTATTCACAGGAGGGTAAAAAAAAAAAAAGAAAAAAAGAAAAAAAGAAAAAAAAACAGATGACGTTTAGAAAAACAGGCTCTTGTCAGTACAGCTGCTTTGCAGCAAACAGAATAGACCAACCCAAACACCCTTCATCCATCTTTAGTCAATACGAAAATGCAATAAGGACTTTGAGTAAAATTAAAGTAGTCTGAGGTGGAAAGGAATCTTTGGCTTATTCCTTTCTGTAGGCTGAAAGACCTATATTTGGAAACACACCTTGTGGAGATGGGAATTTTATTGCTTGCGATAGAACTTAAGAAGCAATTTGGGGATGAAACAAGATGTCTCCTGATTCACCAAGCTAAAAGGAGACAGGAAACAGATAGCCTACCTAGCAATACTAGCACTTCAACATTTAATCTCCACAACTAGATGTGGCAAATCACATTAGATTCAAGAAATATGAATCTAAAAAAATATTTTAATATTTTAAAATCTGTCATCTGTTTGACTCTCTTTGGTCACCCCATTTTCCACTCCTGAAATCTCCACAGTCTGAAGACTTCAGAGATTTGTTTAAAACCTCCAGACCTTCCACAGCCCAAACATCTCCATTGTTCGTGTAGAGGCTTGAAGCCAACCCGAGCTTCATCAGCCTTAGGCTTCAGCACGAAAATGGTGATTTACAACCCTGGGGATTCATATTTCTGTCTGGGATTTCTGAGACTGAAATATGTGCACAAGAACTGTACAGTGGCTAGACAGTGAGTTCATCATTGTGCGATGTCTCAGACTTACCATGCATGTGTTAAAGCAAAGGTCATCATCACCCTCATCATCTGTGCAGTGCATGTGGAACAGGGCTGATAGGAGCCAAGCACATAAACCCACTGTTTGTCCACGAACAAAATAGTCACGTGGATGGCTATGGGTGTATTTCGCTCCTTCCCACCTTAATTCCCAAGGCAGATGGTCTTGAGTTCAGCGTCTGACGTAAGTTACCTGGCCCAATCTCACACGTGGGTTTTGAAAGGGGTAATTGTCAGCATATGTAGTGTCAGCTCATTTTCTTGCTCCACCACAATTGGTGCCCCTTCAAAATTAAGTCTGGATAAATTTTCTCTTGTGAAAACATCTTTACTACTCTTTGAACTTCAGGCAGACAACTAGCAGCCTTAGGTATTCCCTAAACCAAGTGAAGAGCATGTTGACTGAGTTTAGACACTCCAATCCTGCAGCCTCCATCACCCATTTGAAACTAGAACAGATCCCCGTTGCTGAATGAAAGACAACGTGGGAATACTGTCAGAAAAGTCATTAAAATAGCTTCTGATAGCAGTCTCTCAGCACCTTGCAAACTAGGATGATGCTATGTATCTCTATATAATAGTCTTTCATTCCCAGGACTTGACTCATTTCAGACAAGGACTTATCAGAAGATAAGTGGAAGAAAATAATTCAACTTATCAATCAGGCCCAGCTTAAAAAGGCAAAAACTGGATTGTCAAAACTCTTTTTTAACTTACAGAAATTTACACCAATATAAGATTAATTTCATAATGTACTGATTTTAGTGGCAAATCTGGCTTAAGTAGCTCTTAAGGGTTTTTTCCCTTCCCACTCCCCTAACTTATTTTTGTTCCTCTGTTGACATTTATTGCATCCTCACAGATTGACAAACAGAGTGGTTTGCAGGGGTCACAGAGGAAAGAAGTTCACTAAATGATCTTGGAAAATAATTCACAGAAAAAACACATCTCTTTTACAAGTTCCTCCCACCTTCTACTTTTCCAGCTTTGAGAATGCTCATAAAAATGCAGCTCTTCACCAAAGAGTAATTTAAACCACAGGTTTCCTCAACAGATATTTCTTCAATGTGTACAGTGTGACTTCTCCCTTCTCCAGGGCCATGTCAGTTCTCAGATCTTTTTATTTTCATCTATGGCCTTTACTGAAAATTTTGCACATCTCTTCATTACCTTCTTAGGTTATTCCACTGTGGGCATCCCAGTCTGGATCACCATCTATATCTACACCACAGACACTTAGGATGCTTGCACAGCCACCCATGTACATCTCTCCCTATATGTATATATTTTATAACATAGAATCATAGAATTGT
>VXAK01022433.1:6599-39360 GCA_013399435.1 Arenaria interpres | reverse complement strand
GGGTAAGTGCTCTTCACTGGTCCCTTAGGTGACAGCAAGTCCAGCACATCTACCACAGTGCCCATCTGCAGTATAGAAAAAGCACATATATGAAGGTCAGTAAATTTCAATCCAAATGTAACAGCTTGCATATCCAGCTACCTAGCCGCATCTGTCCAGAAAGCAAAGACATTTTTTCTCTCTCAAAATCCACTATCAATTTTGTGTTAGTCGAGATGCATACAATATACTTAGTGCCTCACAAGCTCAAAAACTCAACTGCATTAGTGAGGAGTGATATCACGTAAGGAGTGCTAGGGTTTGTCTTCCCAAGTAACCATCACACATGACTGAGCCATGCTTTCCTGTGGGTGGCTAAACACCTGCCTGCTCATGGTTAGTAGTGAATCAACTCCTTATTTTGCTTTATGTGTGTGTGCAGTTTTTGCTTTACTTATTAAACTGTCTTTAGCTCAACCCCCAAGTTTAATTTCTNCTCCCTGAAAGGAGGGTGTAGCCGGGGTGTGTGTGTGTGTGTGTCAGTCTCTTCTCCCAAGTCCCAGGCGATGGGACAAGAGGAAATGGCCTCAAGTTGCCCCAGGGGAGGTTCAGATTGGAGATTAGGAAAAAATGTTTCCACGGAAAGGGTTATTGCACATTGGACTGGGCTGCCCAGGGCAGTGGTTGAGGCCCCATCCCTGGAGGTATTGAAAAGCCGGGTTGACCTAGTGCTTAGAGACATGGTTTAGTGATGGTTTTGATCAGTTAGGTTGATGGTTGGACTAGATGATCTTAGAGGTCCCTTCCAACCTAGACAATTCTATTCCCTGATTCTAAGAAACCAGGAGACCATAGGCATATAAAGGATAATGCCATCACTACCTGAAATTTAAGGCTGAGCAAGAAGGCTGTCAGTCAAACAATGGTTTGCAAAATTTGATGAGAGACCTTTGCTCTTATGTTTCAGTTTAAGCGTTGTACCTAAAATAACAATCAGCTTCTGCAGAGTAAAATTCCCCAAACGCTCTGGAGTGTGTATGTGCTCTATTCCTTACCCTCTGCTCCTCCAATAATAAGTCAGTAGCGTTAAAGCAATATGCAGGACTTCATCAGAGAGATTAAACTGCTGGGTCTTGTTACAACAGCTGTGAAGCAAGAGATGAGTATCTTTGCACATACACCGACAGAGTCGATTTATAGAGCTAAACAACAATTCTATGAGCATCAATCGTCTTGGCCCCAGGTAGACAACGAAATTAGAAGTGAACATAAGCAGCACTAAGACACACACGGTCACTAGAATGAGCTACTAACTGGCAATGAGTGCTGCTTTCTGCCTTGCTGAACCGAGTAGTAGCACCTTGTACATCTGCCTGTTTGATTTTTTTTTTTTAGGTTCTTGCAACCAAGGGGACTTCTGTTCTGAATACACCCCGACCACCTACGATTCACTTACGGACTGGGCCGGTAGGAGCTTGTTTCTTTGGAAGGTCAATAGATCATTTTTGTTCAGCTTTCACTCTTAAGTGGTGCACATGAAAAAAACCAACAAAAAAACCAAGCCAAAACAAGGTCTGCTCTTCAAGGTCTGCTCTTGCTGCAAGTTCCTGTTGACTGCTTCTTAGTGGACAAGCAGTATGACAACAAAAACCTAACAGTAAATTTGAAAACTACAAATACTATCAAGAATTTTTAAAAACTCAACCTGTAAAACAACAGCTGACTATTAATAAAAAAGAGAAATACTTTTTTTACCTCCACAGCAAGGTCAAAGCCAAGTCATAAGATCAAGCATGAAAAAAAAAAAAAGGAACAAAACAGCTCCAACAAGAATGATATCAACTACTGGCAGCATCCTGTTTGCTTAAGCCCTTTCTACCCCCAACTCACATCAGCATTGCTTCAGCTCTCCCCATCCCAAGAACCGAATACAACTCCAGAACCTATGAGTCTGCAGGTTGCAGTGCTGGGGGAGGCATTTCTTTGTGACCAAGCGCCCCTCAGGGCCCTCCAAGTGCTGACCAGAAACTACCACCTGCTCACAAGCCTGCACAGCCACGCAGATACATAGTAGGCATGCAGACGCATTCGTTTCCCTCTGGAAAGGATGCTTCCCACATTCTAGGTCTTAAATCCCTAATCCCTTTCATCTTGCTCACATTTCTTGAGTCTATCTATTGCTGTTCTGCCTTTGCCCGCCCTAATTCCTCATCTTCAATACTTCTCTTTTGTATCTATGGAATAAAACTTTTTCCTCATGGCCTCAGCATCCCCAGCATCTTTTAATAAATTACCTTTTTTCCCCACCCAGGAAAATTTTTTAAAAATAATTCAGTAGCTCAAAATGAACAACTGCCTTATCAGGGAACAGAAGGGGAGTTTTTTGTTATTATTCTTCTTTATTTCTTTTCCCTCCTTAACTAGCCTGGGTTGCCCAATTATTTTCATCTGGCCAACCAACTTGCAAACCTCCGAAAACCAGCAAATATGACAGGCAGCACTGCTAAGGGCAAAGATCTCTTTTCCTCAAGCATAGGTCCTGAGCAGCTGATCTGGTACTTACGGACTGAATTGTCATAGAGTATATCTTGTGGGGAAAAAAAAAAATTAGAGAACAGCCTGCTCTTGTTACCTGAACCTCTGTAAAGTACACCATAGAGTGGTTTGGGTTGGAAGGGACCTTAAACATCATTGAGTTTCAAACCCCCTGCCATGGGCAGGGACACCTCCCACCAGACCAGGTTGCTCAAAGCCCCATCCAGCCCAGCTTTGAACCCCTCCAGGGATGGGGCAGCCACAGCTTCTCGATGTGAAGTTCCAGCATCTCACCAACCTCACAGTAAAGAATTTCTTCCTATTTTCTAATCTAACCACAGGATTCCTGAAAATACTCTGGAGTCTCCTTTCCCTCTTTCTTCTCTCTGAAAGCGTCAAGGGAGCTGGTTCACTGCAGTAGGTTCAGTGCTCTGCATAGGTCTGACTGTTGGAGCTCAGCTGCACAGTGAAGCTTCACATAGTAACTTCTTTTAGTAGTGTTACTGCAAACAAAAGCGTTGGGAAGTTTACTATTACCAAAGCCAAGTCTCATCTTCTAGACTATTCCCTCTGATATTCACCCAAATACATTCAGGCTTCTCCATACAGCAAGGTGCACTGGACCCGGTCCCAGCAGGGGCTAGAAGGAATGATGGGAGTTGAGAGGATGGCTTTGGCTGGGACGGTACAGGCCCTCTGTGATTTGAGGCTCTTCCTGTGCTGCAGGGTAACCAAGCAGAGAAGTAAACTGCTGCTGAAGTTAAGCAGCGGGTTCACAGAACAAAAAGTAGCCTTCTTCCCAGAAAACAATTCTGGAGGCTTTCAGTGCAGATGGCAGTATATGTAAAGGCAATGACAGGAACCTCACACCTGGCAGTTTAGACATGCCATCTGGATTCCTAAAGCTGCTGTGTGGAGCGTAAAACACCTCTTCCCTAAAAAGCAGGAAGCGTAGAAGGTGAGAAGGTGCAGGAACAGGGCTCCCAGTGTGATCGCAGGTCAAAGTTTAGTCATCTGGCTCCTCCTTTGCAAGACAAGTGTCTGGGACAGGTACCCTGCAGCATTCATCTCTTGAAGGCACGACAGTTCACTGTTCCAGAGAAATTGAACAGCCCTATCTGGGAGCCACGACCCATGAGAAGATGGGAGGGTCAAAACCTGACTACTAAGCTCCCAAATGCTGGCAACCCAGGATAGGAGCAGCAGTGGTGGGTGTACTGATAATGGTGTATTATTAGTCACTACCGAACACAAGCCAGTTCAGTGAAACCTCATACTGCACCTCCTGCCCTAAAAGGTCTGAAGATACTCAAAGGTTGTTGAAAATGATATAGATCTGTTTCAACTTGACTGGTGAATCACTTTTATACAAAAAGTATTTCTGCCCACCGCTTGAGTGGGATGACTTGAAAAAGACTGCAAAGCCTTATCACTACCAAATTTTGCAATGCTTCAGCACGTAACAGATCAGATATATCTCTGACTGGAAAATTAAAAGTATAAAAACCAAGTATCCAGTACACCAACTGCAGTAATCTTCCACCTCAAGGAAGCGGGCAGTAGGTCGAGGGAGGTCATTCTCCTCCTCTGCTCTGCACTGGTGAGGCCACAACTGGAATCCTGCGTCCAGTTCTGGGCTCCCCAGTTCAAGAGAGACAGGGAACTGCTGGAGAGAGGCCAGCGTAGGGCAACAAAGATGCTGGAGGGATTGGAGCATCTCCCTGATGAGGAAAGGCTGAGAGAGCTGGGAATCTTTAGCCTGGAGAAGAGAAGGCTGAGGGAAGACCTTATTAACGCTTCCAAGGATCTAGAGGGTGGGTTGAAGGAGGATGGATCCGGACTCTTTTCAGTGGTTTCCAGTGACAGGACGAGGGGCAACGGGCACAAGCTGGAACATGGGAAGTTCCACTCAAATACGAGGAAGAACTTCTTTCCGGTGAGGGTGGCAGAGCCCTGGAAGAGGCTGCCCAGGGAGGGTGTGGAGTCCCCTTCTCTGGAGATCTTCAAGACCCACCTGGATGCCATCCTGAGTGATGTGCTCTGGGCAACCCTGCTTTAGCAGGGGAGTTGGACTGGATGATCTCTAGAGGTCCCTTCCAACCCTGACAATTCTGTGATTCTGTGAAAACCACTTGTCTGTACCCTGCAGAATTAATGTAGCCAAGTTCATACCTGTTACCTCTTCCGTTCCCCACTTAAACCATTCTCTACACTCACTGCAGGAACCTAGTTTTCAACCATATATTTCACAGAGAATTGTCGCTGGTCCTAAAAGATGGTGCTAGGGACAAACCCCAGCTATTCATGTGCTGACCAGTGATACCACTGCTGTCAGACAGGATACAGCAAGGCTGGGTTCTGCACGCTAAGTTCTGCCCACTTTCCCCTCGGCAGGAAACTAACAATTTCTCTCATCAGCTACAGATTTTCACAGATCTTGTGAAAAACCTTTCAATAAATTTCAAAGTCTTGTTGATAAATGTTCCATATTCAAAATTTAAACACCTAGAAGTATTTAAAAGATACACATATCCTACCTGCTCCTTCTTCTTCAGAGGCAGCAGCAGCTTTGTAGCTGCTGCTACAAAACCATGCTTTGCTCATAGCTCTCATGCTTGTATTCCCTCAGCTACATTACTCAGCGTGAGTTCTCAGACATCTACAATTCTGTTGTGTTAATAATACACTATTTTCAGTTTACTAAAACTTCAGGCACATACTGCATACCGTAAAAATTACCTTTTAATATCCAGATAGCACACATTTTCTCATTTTTCACTATTTTCTACTACCGGCATGATCACTAGCTCCCAAGCTCTGTGCCTTCTTTACTGAAAGTTAGCTTTCAAGGTTTTCTTCTTTATTTTGTATGATACCTAGAGACTGCTGTTACACATTCATAAACATTTTTTGCAAAATGCAAATATACAGCATTAGAGAAAGATACCCAGCATATTACAGATGTTAATTTACCTTCTGCAAGCGAACATTCCCGTATGCAAATTTGGGTGTTGTCGGAGGGATAAGACCTTCTGGTAACTGCTTATACTAGAAAGGGGAGGAAGAAAAAAGAAACAAAACAAATACAGACATGCTTTAACCGAGTTCTCACTTTTCATCTCACAACTTACAAAAGTAGAACTTTAACTAAAAGTAGATAATCTCACTGTGCTAAAGGATTATAGCTACATCTAGTCTAAGATGGAGGGTTTTTAGGTAAAAACATCTGACTTGCTCACATATGGCAAACAATTTTTAATAACTATTCAGTTTGAGGTAAAGGTAAAAAGCATAGCGAACAAACACACTGCCCAAGAATGACAGTGCCCTTAGGGCCCTCCTGTGGCTAAAGCTTGTGTTACTGTCTTCTACAACCCTCCTGCAGTCATCTCCCCAGTCCATGGGAGCTTGAGTTAACCTTTCCAAGTCTGCAGGGCAGCATTTCGACCTGATTCTTCCTTAGCAGCACTTGCACACAAGACTTACTAGCCTCTTGTGCCTTTCCTTTCAGTCTTACTATACTCTACCACCACCTGCTAATCCATTACTGCCTGGCCTGGTTTCTCCCTTGAGACCACAGTCTCCTCCACAGCTCCACAAACCCTTGAGGTCCCATCATTACCTCCCCTCTGGTCCTGGTCTACACAACTGCACAATCAATCATAGGGAAAAATGACAAGAAAACACTCTGCTGGGCTATTTCTGTTTACTTCTCATCCTATATCTCTAGGAAGAACCATCCAAGAGCAGCAGAGAGAAGGGCTGAAGGATGCCCACCACCTTCTTGGACACCTTTGAGTGGCAAGAATCTTTGAGGAGTGGCAAGTGTCTTTCTGCCCCATACCCTAGCCGCCTCCTTTCTGAGCCTACAACCTTCTTTACTCCTGGCCATCATCCCGTTCACCCTTTCCTGCCATTACTTGTCTCCTGTAACATCAGCTCTTCCCATCTGTTGTTTCATTTACTGAATGTGGCCCTGTCTACATGTTAAAGACAAAAAAACTTCTGCAGATGAGATACCCATGTGATCAAGCAATCTAAGCCTACATTTTAATACACATGCACAAATGATTGCCCTTGTGAAAGCTATCTTGCACACGCGGTGACTTCTGAGTGCTTACTTTGGCAGGTCCTAGTTATTTTTTTAAATTAATTTGGTGAGGGGCTGAAACGGTATTTTTCTTAAGATATTTTACTTTTATTTCAGCCTGAAAGTTTTAGCACAAGGCATGATTTGCTGGGCTTACACATGGTATATCCAGCACAGAACTCACACTCAATAGCTTGCCTCTGTACTAACACATGGTGGGTTTTTCTGTTTAGTTAGGGCTTTTATTGGTTTTTTTGAGAGATCACAGCAACATAATACCCAATGGCCTCCTGTCAAATATCAACTACATCAGGACTGATGAATGCCTGATTTGTATTTCCAGTAGCAAGTTCATTTCTTCCTCTCTGTATTTTAAAATAATCAAGATATTCAGGCTTAAAGAAAAGAAAAAACTATATTCACCCAAGAGATGAAGTCAAAAGTAGGAAATTTCAGCCCAAGTAGTAAAACTTACAGAATGCCGTCAGCAACTGAAAGAAGCTGTAGACTGAAACTCCTCTACTTTATTGGATTTATTAACTGAAGGAAACAGTAAACTTGTTAGCCTTGTAGCACAGTGATATGTTGAACAAAGTAATTAACAGGCAATTTAATTTTCTTTCATCTGCTCCACCTGAAACTGCAACTGAGTAGACAGACTGTTATGGGTTTAGAACCCACAGCCAAGACAGGAAAACTTCACTGAGATCCTATGGATATGGCAGGTAAGAGATAAACAAACCACACCAAAAAAAGCTGTACCATGACCCAACACACCTTAGGTTATACCGAACACTTCAGATCTTATCAAGGCTCTCTCATTTACTAGAGCACTACTTACATTTCAGATAGGGATCTTGCCTTGAAGAAAACAACTCAAAAACAGGAATTTCTCCGGTGAGAAAAGCTGTATCAAGACAGCCTTTCAAGGGGAGCTTACTATCAAAATGATCCCATCAATGGAAGGCTTAGAGATAATGGAAAAATTTAGGAAAATGATCCACAGCAGGCCTTCCACAGGTATGGAGATAAGCGTATACTCAATTCTAACTGTAATACACTTTTAGGAGATCTACTCCCATCAAAAAAATGTCTTCTAGTGAATAGGAATGTTGTTGGCACGCAACAGGACAGAGTGTGCAAGCCTGAGCCTTGGGATTCCCATGGAATCTGTTTTTAAGCCTCATCTGAATGGTCTCCAGTGGAAGGCTATGCAAAATCTAGATACAGGTTCCTCCTTTCACTTCAATCTCCACTTTGTACATTTTAGAGCAAAGGCGAAGCTGGTCCCACCCACTAGCTACAGTTTGGGGCATCACAAAAACAAGACACATTCATTTGGATAAGCACACTCCTCACAGAGGCCCAAAACCATAAGAAGCTTGAGACACAGACAGCCAAAGCACTAAGCTGCGGAGCATATCAGTCTGCCGTTGAGTGATGATCCTGAGCAGACTGAATGGCTGATCGATGCTGCAAGGGAAAAGCTCTGTTCACTCCATAAGGGCACTGGCTCTTAATCTGACTGAGCCACCCGATTCAGCTCACTGACTTGAACTCAAGTTCAAAGAAGAAAAATGCAGCAAGAAAGCAGAGCTGAACCACTTCAGTGTCAGACCTACACCTGTATCCCCAACTCTGAAAGGAAGGAGGGAGCCATCGGGACAAAAAGGATAGCCAGAGAGGTGCAGGATCGTTCCTCTTTTGTAATAGCAAGGGGTTAGGTTGGCCTAATCACCTTGTTCTACTTCCCTTACCTGCAGAAAATAGTAAATTAAGAAGCAACTTATACCAACAGAAAAGCAAGGGAGTTTCCAGGTACACCAGGGATGTTTCAAAGAACCCTTCTAAACATGTCCCAGGGACACTCACCATACCAATGACTTCCCTCACGGCAAAATATTTTTCTGTCAAATCCCCCGCTTCACTCAGTGGAGCATCATAGTCGTAACTAGTGGGCTGTGGCATATAGGGCATATTAGCACCTAAGAGAGGGGGGGGAAAAAACAAAAAGCAATGGAAACAATGAAAGAGTTGGTTTTTTTCCAAAGGTATCAACTCTCAGAATTCTTTCCAATCACAGCCAGACTCTGCTACATTTTCAGATTCAATGTAGGCCCTGGTATTTGGGATTTGGCACAGAGAAACTATTTCCTAATGGAGGATGTTTCTGAGCTCACACTGCTCTGTTCCACAGCCTTCAGAAATATTCAGAAGAGAAACAGATTTATCCATGTTTCAACCATTTCACAGGACTGACTGAAGCAGAAGTAGCCTTTCCGAAGATAAATAACGCGTGGGTTTAGTACAATGTGATGGCAATAGACAAAGAACAGCTAGTGCAGTCATCGTTTGCCATGTAGAAGCAGGCAAAGCTTATTCTATTACAGAATACATTACTACCTAATTCATAAACAGCTCCCCTACACCATTGGATGCCCCAGGTGTTCAAGGCCAGGCTGGATGGGGCTTTGAGCAACCTGGTCTAGTTGAAGAGGTCCCTGCCCATGGCAGGTGGGTTAGAACTCGATCTTTAAGGTCCCTTCCAACTCTAACCATTCTATGATCAGCATAATTTAAATTATTTCTTACCATTCCAATAGGCAAAGTTAGTCCCACCTATAAACATGTACCTAAAAAGGAAAAAAGCCACCCACTTAAATCAAGTTTTGTGAATTGGTAAAACAAAAAAATCCACCCAAAATTAACCTCTACTGAACACATACTTACAGGTTAACATTAGCACCACGTGCCAGGATTTCATCAAGTGTTTTAGCTACAGTTTGTGCAGGCACAACAGAATGACGGTGCCCCCAGTGATCCAACCATCCAGTATAAAACTCAGAATTAACCTTAAAGGAGGAACAGAAAAAGAGGAAGGGAAAACATGAAGAGGGAACAAGAACAGAATGCAATGTGATCAAAGGTTACTAACTGCAAGAGGGAAGGAAAAAAGGCACCTTGACTCATTTGAACCATTTTTAAACTGCTATAAATACAGCAATACACTTGGCCAGTCCTTTTCAGCAGATAACTGGTCAAATAAATTAAGAGGATTGCTTCAATAATTTTATAGGGACACTTCGAAAATAATTGCCTAAGTACCAAAAAGCATGGATTTCCTTGGAACCTGTCAACACGAATGTGATTCAGATGCTCAGCACTAAAATAAATGATGGAGCCATTATAATCTCTACAGAATAGCATACATAGACTAAATGTAATGGAAAATACATCTTTCCAATACTCAAATTGCATTCTAAACAATTTCATAGCAAAGAGATAATCTTGGACCCTTAATGGGTCATCTCCCTTTGTGAAAATGGCTACCAGTGATCTCACATCCCATTATAGCTTGCATAAAACCTCTAAGGTAGCTGAAAACAGGAAGCAACTTCTAACCTGCCCTTTTAATTTTGCTTTTAACTTCCACCCACACACCTCACTAACTCATCTAACCATACTTACTGTTTCCGCTGCTTTGTAAACATTTATCTTTGCAAGGAAAAATACTGACACAAAATCAATACCTTCCGAGACTAAAACAGTATTTGCAGAACAAGAGTTAATATGGATTTGACAAACACACAGAGAAGCTCCTCTGTTCAGTTTTTCTGACGGACTAATTATGTCTTCATAAAAATGTCCCTAAAACTGTCCAACACACTATTGTCAACTCCTTTCATTAATCAAGATTAGGAATGGAACAAGAAATTTAAGGAAAAAGACATACCAAAGGTCCCATAGGTTCACTGCTCCTTTGAGCTAAGAATGCTGCTGTGACATTGCCACCTATAAGCAAAAAGAAATAAAACTGAGTTGCTACATCCATTACTTTTTCAGTCCTTCATTTTATTGAAATAGCTTTCTTACCTTCCTTCGAACAGCTAGCAAAAAGCCAGACAATAAAGCTATTTCAGAAAACGCAGGGATCAATACCTTTGATGTCAGTGTTTAGGTTGCAGAACTTAAAATATATACATACACATATGCCTGCATTCATGTATGTCTTTGCTTTTGAGATACGTCTTCTGACCAGATTGTCTCAGGAATTAAATCCTGACAAAAAAAAGAGGTCTGAGATGTGTTAGAATTGCTACTTGGGCATTGGAAAGTATAGGCATAGGGTTGTGGTACCAAGACTACAGGAAGAACAGACGGCAGGCTATCTCTGAAAAGGAGTTTCACTACCAATCATTCCCAGTGGCTCAAGCCATTGGAAATAACTACTTCCATGAACAGCTCACCACCTCATGAGACACATGAAGGGCTTCACAATTTCAATTTATGCATTAAAAAAACCCAGATTCCTGCCAAGCCCACATATTTGAACCTAGAGAGACTAATGTACAAAAGAGGCCACACGTCAAAAAATATGTAAAGATCTGTCCTGGAGTTTGTTTCTTGTGCCTTAAGTCTATTGTGCCAAGTCTGTGCAGTATAGGAATGTTTACATCATTAACTCTCCTCTTATCAAAAGGGCACCTTCTGAACACACTGTCACTGTTCAGCCATTCTTCAGGCATAAATTGTGGCACTGTGCACATTTCTAAAGATTATCTTCAGCAGCAATTTTTTTTTCCAGTAACCATTGCCTTAAAAAGAAGTGAACTATGAGGGCTGGATTCTGGAATGGACACAGGACATTAAAAAAAAAATCAAATCAAACCAACAACAAAAAAAACCATAAAAAAATTGCATTAAAAAATAATTTTAAAAAATCAATGCCATCTATTACTGCTGATTTTTAGCAGATCCGCCTTATTAGCAGCGCAAATTGTTTATTCATGATTTCATGATGCGAGGAAGTGATTAAGACTCTCTAACTGGGTACTTGTGGGTGATTCTTGTACGTTTAAGAGTAAATCAAATATATAAAATGCCGGAGAGTTGGACTCGACAATCCTTATGCATCCCTTCCAACTTGAAATATTCTATGATTCTACCACCCCATTTGAGCAAAGCCATCAGGTTTGTCAAGCAGCCAAGTCAGTTTGCCCTGCCACAAACACACACACAACAGAATTTTTTGGTAACAAACCAGAGTCTCCAACCTGGGGCAAAGTCCACTGTTGCGTAAAGACCCTGAAGAGCTCCACATCTCAAGTGAAACTGGCTTGCGCCATCAGTTGTGAACAGCACCACCTCCTCCCCAAGATGCTGACGGAAGAGCTTCAGAAGGGAACGCAGATAGTCATAGTCGCAAGCAAAGTAGCTTCCATACTCATTCTCCACCTGCACAGTAAAAGCAAGTCAGTAAAGCAGTAGCCAATTTCAGTCTGCATCTGATAAGAAAAATGGAAAGCCCAAATTCAACTGTCCTCTTCATGGTGAAAACGTCATTTTAACTCCAGACCTCAGGAGTAAGAAAATACACATTTCTAGGCACTCATTCCTCTCACCTATATCTTACAGTGGAGCAATCATCATGTGGAGATAAGTAATTTTCCTATAAAATGACCCTCCACATAAGAATCCCTACCCTGTCCACTTAGCAAGTGATCAAACACAGTCACTTGGCAAGTGATCAAACACAGTCTCTATGAAAAATTGAGAGCTACGACCCACCTCCCAAGCAGAACAATAAAACCTTTGAACACGTTGTGACATGATCAAAACTGCAGCAAAACTGGACTTCCAGAACAGAGACACCTACAAAGGGCTCACGTGAAGAGCAAAGGCCTGCAATGGACTCAATGGACTGAGGGGAGGACAACCCTGCTACTACTGAAAAGTATGCATCTTGCCCTTTTCCCAAGGGGACAGACTTTCAAGCTCCAGATCCAATGCCACGCACACCTGAAGGTTATTTCTGCCAAGGAATAGTTCTGCCTGCTGCTTTTGCTCAATAGATATGACGCACTGTTTAAGAACAATGTTCTTGGGCATACTATAAGAAGGGTCTCCTATCCGATCCTGTGCCAACCAGGAAATTTAAGAAAAAAAGAGGAAAAAAAAAAGAAAATAGAGCTTCTGTTAGAGTCAAATACTAAGAGTACAGAACAATCACCACCACACATCTAGAAGGAGTTTGAGAGAAAAGCTACTTCCCATAAATGCACAATATTGTGTCCTGAAACATTTACAGCTTAAGTTAGCTGCTAAGAACTAAAAAGCCTAAATTTTGAGGCTGCTTTCATCACAAGTTTTATGCTTACTCCATACTGCTTTTGTCTCTATCTTCTGGTATCCTTATTCCCCTTTTTTTGTGTCAGAAGGTTCCAGGTAATTGTAATATATTTTGGCTTCATGTGAAAACTGGCATGAAACTCAGATCTAAAAAGCCAGAAGATTCTTCTTTTGCTTTCTATGGCTGTGGGAAACAACTTGGATGGAGCAGGTAAG
This sequence comes from Arenaria interpres, assembly GCA_013399435.1. Classification (NCBI taxonomy): domain Eukaryota; kingdom Metazoa; phylum Chordata; class Aves; order Charadriiformes; family Scolopacidae; genus Arenaria; species Arenaria interpres. Next base: position 26,411 of record VXAK01022433.1, on the reverse strand, counting down.
TGCATCTGAATTCTGGTAACAGTGCATTCGGTTCTTCAGGATAACAGATTTCATCAGAATCTTTCAGCTACCTGAAACTGTTATGGAACACCTGTGACATTACCACCCACCACCCATGGAGTGTCTGGAAGAGCAACGTGAGCATCCATGCTGCTTGAGTACATTTGATTTTCAGGAAGTTACCTGCACCATGATGACTGGTCCTCCATTGTGATAGAGGTGAGGCCTCATCTTTGGCAAAAGGACGCCCATCCATTTCTCTACTGCTGCCAGGTAATCTGTGATACACAAAGTATATATTGCACAACTTTTCTGCTTTTTTCTAGTTTTTGTTTCAAATTATTTATGGGTAGATTTTACCTAGTGTTCTAAATATGCAGAATATAACAGAACAGCATTTAATGAACTGATGTCCTATTATACTTGCTCATAAATGTCAGGTTCCAGTACAGTCTACTACCAAATAAAACATTTAAATGCTGATGAGCTTTGAAAAATCACCAGAGAGACTTCGACATGCCTCACGCAGGTTGTCCTAATACATTTCAACAGGAAAACAAATTCAAATGTTGCTATGTGTACTTTTTTTTTTTTAATAGGTAATTTATGCCACAATGAGCAGAACTGAAGCAAGATATATATCTTTGTCCCCCATCACAGACTATATAATAGCACATTAATCTCTTGTCTCATCTCATCCCTCCATGTCTGGTTCATGACCAGGTAGCACTTAAGAATGTTGTACCTAGTTCTGGAATTATATGCACACTGAGCAGCCAGGAAGGACCCTCCATGATAAGTGGCCAGTTGGCCACTGCAAAATCAAAAAAACTCAAAGCTGAGAGCTATCTCTTTTTTCCTCAGTGGTGACAATGATTTCTCTCTTGGTGCCAATTTTTGTGAAACTTGCCAATAGCTTGGAAACTTTCCACCCTACTTTGCTCATTCTATATGCTTCTTGAATGTACACTTCTTATTAGAAGTACTGAAGATTTTAGTCACAAAATAACTTAAGCTGAAATATGAATTATCTAGTAATGGCCTCAAACAGTAAGTCACCTTGCTGCTAAAAACGTATTTCTGCTAGTACCGTTTGATGCCTCTACCTGAATCAGAAGACCTGAGAACAATAGATTTCTTCTCCAACAGCCATGCAGGAAGACCGCCCTGGGAAAAGAAAGGGAATCACTTCAGTGACCATTTTTAGAAAATGTAAGAAGAATGTAGCCTTTTAGCAAAACATATCTAGATCCGAAGATTTATTTTCTACAAGTAACTAATAATTCCCAATGAAAAAAACAAATACAAAATTAAGCTTGTGTTGTAAGAAGTCACTTAGGATGCATGGACTTTAATATGCTAAACCAATAGTCGTGTCCAAGGACACACCAAGTATGACTACTTTAAGACACAAACACTTGTATTAGATTTACCCTAGAAATGAGATAACTGTTACAAAAGGCTGTACCATGTCCCATTCTGCACAGATGTAAGGTCCAGCTCGCAGGATAACCAGCAAACCCGTGTCGTTAGCAAGCTGCAGGAAATACTCTAGATCTTTGTCACCAGAAAAATCATATGCGCCCATCTGGGGTTCGTGGTAGTTCCACGGCACATACCTATAAAGACAGAAGGTCACCTTCCATTAGAAAATTGAACCAGAACTCCAAATAACAACTGCTTGCACTACATGCACCGGAGATCTGTAATGCTGAACCGCTCTTCAGATCAGTAAAATACAAGAGTAACTCTAGGGCCTTCCTTCTTTGAGGTACTTCACATGGTAGAAAGTGTTAAAATTAATACTGAAACAAGGCTTATACTTTGCAGTATGTCTGCAGGAGTCCATATCAACGCAGGAAGAGGTTTTGCTATTTAGAAACCATGATGTCTGTTCCAAAATTTAAGTAGTTAACAGCTTTGATGTTATCAAGTCACTTGCCAGTGGTACAGCGGTGGGAAGTTTGTGAAGAGAGAATACAGTAAACCACCCACGTAGGAGGTGGTCAAGAATGAGCTTGCCCAAAAGAGCACACGACTCTTTGCAAATGGATCACCCAGCTTGCACAGGGAATGCCAACTAGGATGACAGGTCCATGCTGCTACCAATACAAAGAACTTAAAAATGTCTAAGCCTTAAATGATACTGCGTCTAGATCCCGAAAGTCTTCCTTATCCAAGGGCACAGAGGTTCTGGAAAACCAGCATGGGAAGAACGGTCAAGTTAGAGGATGCTAAGGTGCCCAGGAGCCCGGGCAAAGTAAAACTTCATTTCAATCAAGTAATAAAGCTGCCAAACAAGCAGATAACCATTTGAGAGAATACCTCTCTCCTACTTTCAGGACTTATGAAACCACAACCTCACCACAGAACACCTCACAGAAGATAAAAAATACACTTGGTTGCAAGACAACAAAGAAACATGTTATCTACCAACTACTACTACACGTCGTATTGTAGCTTATGGCCCTTGCTTGACAACCATGCAAGTTTTGGCTTGGGGCAGTGCTAAGCGGCAGTCGTAGCACAGACAGACATTAAATTTAGGGATGGGTACAACCTGAGCAAGGATACAAGAGAACGGGAGAACTCATTCTCCATGCGTTTACCCTTTTGCACATAGGTTTGTAATCCCTCCAAGGGAACTGTTGCCAAGGTTCCAGAGAGGAAAAAAAAAATTGAGAGAAATTTGTAAAACCAAAACCGTGGTTAGTCAAGCAAAGACTCTGTCAGGCAACGCTTTTCTTACTCTCTGGGTTTGCTTGTATTTTCCAGAGTTAATTTTGTAAGAACCACCCAAGAGGGAAAGAAAGTGCAGAAAAACACTGCTTTCAATTAGCAAGAAAAACAGGAACCGTCACACGAACATACTACTGAAATGGGCACACTCGGAAATACATGCACGTGAACATCAAATACAAAAATGATAATATTTCAGCAAAATTAGTTAATATTGCAACCTCACAAATGCCAAACCCTTAAACCTCTGTTTGAAAAGAGAAAGCTTAAGGTTTGTATGCCAGGATGGAGTCAAACCAACACACTCAGACATCAAATTGCAGACTTCTCCCTCTATGTAGTATATTTCGGTTTTTTGTCACCCTGCTCTAATTGTTTCCAAAGCACTCAATTAACTCACTTATAGAACAAACTAAATATGCATTTAATGAACAGATGAACCACATAAAAATACATTCAACATTAATTCCGTTTTGTGCCCTTTGCCTAAATTTCAAGCAGGTGAGCAAGCTGATTGCTGACATCTAATATCAAAGTAGAGAAAAGAGAAAACTATTTAAAACAAATTACCAACCTGCCTCAGAGAAGCCAATCCCAGATGGCTTCCCAGAATTCCAATATTGGGCTTTGCTTTCCCTATTCCGTACACCATTACCCAGGTTATCACTGCAGGATAATTTTAGTTTGCTCTAACCCATAATAGCTATATTATTTTCAAAACTATTGCTTAGAAATACAGAATTCTTCTACATTATGCGTATAATGACTATGGATTTGTCAAAGACAGATAAACTGAACTCCATTTGTTCACAGGAAAACTTGCCTAAAAGATCAGCAAAAAGGAAAAAAGGTGATGTCTCTTGACCTAGCAAAGCTTTTGATACTCTGCTGTACGACATCCCTATAAGCGAACAAGAAAAAAATAGAGGCCAGTTGGTGCAACATTAACATAGAACAACAGAAGAACAACCCAGAATCCGTCAGTGAACATGGCCAGGGTTCTCCACGCTCTTAACTGATAAGCAACACAGTCTGAAACCAACAAGGAATCAAGAGTTATCACTTTTTAATTCTCTCCTGCACAGGAAATGGCAAAAAAATGCAAAAGGATAAAGACGACAAATGGAAGTGTTATTAATAGGAGAAAGGTCTGCAGGTTCCACTGAAAAGTACCATCTGATTATGAATCACCAAAGTGACACTGCAGTAGGAGACAAAGCTCTTTCTGGGACGAATTAACAACTTGTTCACTGAAAAATGCTTCTAGGAGACAGCCACACCTGTTTGAGCTAAATAAAGATGCCTAGATACTAACTTCATAACAGTTTCTCACTGCCTAAAATACTACTACAGAAACTGCTTATACTCAAGTAACAAATGCTGAGAACTCCTTTCTCTTAAGGCTACCAAACAAGTTATTTATAACCAGCAAGTTAAGGTTAATACGAGAAAAGCATTCTTCGTTGTAATTTAACTACACCTTGTACCCTGTTACTTACAAAAACATACTCAGTTACAGAGCTTTATGAACGTGTTCTCGAAACAAGTCTGAAGGTCTAAATATTCTTAATACTGTGTAGGTGAGAACAAAAGGGTTTTTCCAGCTCCCTTACACTCAAGATAGAAAAATTCTTCCAGAAACTGATTCAATTTAGGACACATGCATCTTCACAAGGCTGGAAAAAAAGCAGATTTTAGTGGAGAAGAAGGGTTTTCCTCTACTATTTCAGAGCGATGTCAATAGGCAAAAAAACCCCACTTTACTTACCTTAATTCTCTCTGTAACACCAAGGTGTTTTGTTTTTTTTTTAATAGCGTGTCCTGGTTTAAGCAACACAGGATTAATTTCGCTTTCAGTAATTTTACTTGACAGCAAAGTCTCCTCTAATGCTAGGGAAAACCGCATGTTTAGGAGACTCTTGTGTCTAATTTTGTGAACATATTTACTTTATAGCCAGCTATGGGATGTGGGTTTCAAGGTCTCAGTGTTTCCAAGCCGTGGCAGGTGTAGAGATGAGAAGAAGCGAGACCTGGGTGCTTGACCAAGGCTGGGGAACAAGAAAAATTAGAAAGTTTCCCGAGGAGTTTTCTTCTCGTTTATGATGGCTGCAATCATGAGAACTTCTTGCCCCAGTGCTGGACTCCTGAGCCCTTCCCTTCCTCCCGAAGCTGTAGCACTCAAAGTGTTCGACATTTGCTGTCCCCTGCTGGGAGAGCACAGCTTCCTGCTGGTAGAACAGGCTGAGTATAATCCTCCTATATTTTATATTGGAATTGGGATCAACAGTGGCTCTTTGGTATTATTTATGTTAATTATTTAGTCTTATTCTATTAAATCTGTCTACATTTCAACCCTCAGGTTTCTGTGTTGTTTCCCTGATTCCCCTTCCCAGGTGCGGACGGGTCATTGGGTGGTAGAATAATTGTCTGAACAGCAATAAATTGTGGTGGCTTCTTCAAGCTGCACCATAGTGTAACACTCAATAGCTTGTACTAATTTAATAAATAATAGAGCACCGTTTTATACATGCTAGCTATATTACACATCTACGAGTCTTTAGAAAAAGTAACTTGTGCTTATTTTTTTAATCAAGAGAAACTCTAAACAGCAGCTCTTTCTTAGAGGGAGTTCCTACAGGTTTATAGTTTTCTGCTCATTAGTCAAATACAGTAAACCAAACAAAATGCTCAACATTCTTTAACTCTCTATGAGCCTGTATGGTAACTGCTGATTTTTCCAGGAAGATTCTCCACTGATCTGTAAATCCCATAAATATTTAGCCCCATCTAGTGGTTAATTGTTTATCTCATCCATGCTCACCCAGAAGAGACCACTATCAGTCTTTTCCAAATGTCTTTGACAGCACTCATTTCTAGTTGGCAGACACAGTTCAGGAATGGAAAACAAGCATTAACCCTTGTGTGACCAGATGCCGATGTCTCTACACACTACCTGGAGAGGTCGGGAGTGGAACTCCTAGTTACACCTCCACCATCTTCCAGGATGTCACAAAACCACAACGTTGATTTTCAACCTGCTATTTGGAATGCTTTGATATTTTAAGCTTTAACGTAAGGTCAAGCTTCCTGTCACCTGTTTTCTCATATTCTGTTATTGCTTAAGATGCTCCTAGGTGCAAATGATTACATACATACACTGACTGCACCCATGCAAGAGTCCCAGATGAGCTGCTGACTCAGTCACTTGCTGAACGATGCATCAAGGCACAGCAAATCACAGACTGCTATGGGGTTGGAAGGGACCTCTGGAGATCATCTAGTCCAACCCGCCTCCCAAAGCAGGTCCACCCACAGCAGGTTGCACAGGAATGTGTCCCCAAGGGGTTTGAATGTCTCCAGAGAAGGAGACTCCACCACCTCTCTGGGCAGCCTCTTCCAGAGCTCTGCCACTATCGGAGGAAAGAAGCTCCTCCTCATGTTTAGGTGGGACTTCTTATGTTCCAGTTTGTGCCCGTTGCCTCTTGTCCTGTCCCTGGGCACCACTGAAAAAAGACTGGCCCCATCCTCCTGACACCCACCCTTGAAGTATTTATAGGTGTTGATCAGATCCCCCCTCAGCCTTCTCTTCTCCAGACTAAAAAGCCCCAAGTCCCTCAGCCTTTCCTCATAAGCAAGAGGCCCCTCATCACCTTTGTAGCCCTTTGCTGTACCCTCTCCAGCAGTTCCCTGCCCTTGAACTGGGGAGCCCAGAACTGGACACAGTGCTCCAGATGGGGCCTCACCAGGGAATCTTTCCAAATCTTTTGGAAACGAGGCTGCCGAGAACAGGAAGGAGAGCAGGTCTGGCTTACTTTGACCACAAGGTATTTATTATGAGGGCAATCCTATAACAAAAGCGTCCTGTTTCCCTTAAAGTAGTAAGCCTCACTAGAAGCACCTTGATATGAAAAAGGAAGGCTTCTATATTTCAAATTGCAGCAAGACCCTTCCCTTTCTCATGGGAAAAACCCCGAGCAGCAAAATCAGAGTCTTCACAAGTGGCCCCAAGGTTCAGAGTCCAACTACCACGTTCTGCCAGAAGGTCTGGCAGTGCTGCTGCCCATTCCAGAATGGCTTCACACAACTGGTATCTCAGTCCCTTGCTAATCGTTTTACTGAAGTACGAAAGAGTAGGCAGAGAAAACAAGAACATGACTAAATAATCATCTAGACCAATTTCCATTTTTACCAAAACCATACAAAAATCACAGCAGAGTTGTTTGGGGTAACATGAAAATGTATTGTTTTAACTCAAATAATCAAGAGCAGTAAGGCTTGATTACCTGCAAACTTCAAAGAAAAACAAAAGCGTTTTGGTGGATGGCTGGGGTGTTTTTTTTAGCAGAGAGAGAAAGGCAGAGAGATCAGTGTTAAATGGAAGGACACATGGGGGGAATGGGAAAGAAAAGATTCCTATCTCAACAGACCAGTGATGTAACAGAGACATGAACAGGCAATTTCAAAGAAAAAACGAAGGGACTGCTTGAAAAAGTCAAAAATTAACAGAGGGCACTGAATATATAGGGAGGTTGGGAGGAGGAGAAAAATAGTGTGACACACTATAGATCATAGGAGCCACAGAGCCACTATTAGCACCCAGCCTGACCTTCAAGCCAGACATCAAAAGGTGTAATTTTCAGATCCATTCGAAATTACTTTTATTGCAGCAAAAAATAATTGCATGGGCAATTCCAGCAACTCTGTCCTCAGCAAGTGTTACTTCATCCCATTGTTCTTATGTCGGGCAAGATAGAACATGCTTGCTTTATTAGAAAACAACAAAATCTACCCATCAAGAAGTCACTACATCACAACATAAGTAAGAGTTGAAGACATCAAAAAAAACCCAACAAAGCCTAAATTTGAAAAAAAAAAAACAAAACCAAAACAAAACACCAAAACACAACTTCTTTCCCTGACACCAGTTCCTCACATACAAGCCCTTACTGATCACATCCTCAAGTGCGCTGGGCAACAGTGAAACTTGCAGGTGAAACAAAATACAGATTTCAAAGGAGGGGAAGGAGAGATGATGCAACACTCCCACTGAGGAAAGTGCCTTGTCCTACAGGCTCTGTGCTGCCAGAACCACTGCTGCCTGGCAGTCCATAGCATACAAGCAGCCTGCTTCAAAGAGAAGCGATAAGCTTTAGGAAAGAAAAAACAGAAACCTTTGGGAGTTATAACCATTGCTTGAGAAGCTTGTGCCTTACGCTTTTCTGCTGCTCCTCTTCCCTTGTCAAGGAAGCTTTGGCAAAAACAAGAGTAAGCTGCATTTTCCTTTTTTAACCCATGCTTCACCTGTTGTAGTAAGTACACAACCAGGTAGGATGGACTAAAGGTTTGGTACACCCAACTGAAAGCTGTCTAAACGGTCTTTTCTTTAAAATAAGAAGTACACCTACTTCCCCCCCATTTTTCTAAGTTTAAACACTCCTGGAGATGTAGTTTAAATATTACTGCAGCCTTCACCAATACTTTAAAAGCATCAGGGCAACACAACCTAGGCTGTATTAAGAGGTTATTGTTCCCTCTCACCTCCTCTGCTTTTCGACCAGAGATTACAATGCCCTTGGTAGAGGCTGAGCTTATACAACCGTTCTGTAGTTGCCACAGTTCACAGTCCAACAATTTATTTCAGGTCATATTTGCATTCCTGGTTGTGAAGCAAAAGGTGTTGCCTATCAGCAGGGAAGTGGACTGTTCGGTACAACCTGCCTAGTTGCCCCAGTCCATGGTGTTAGAGGTCATCCTGTACCACCACTCACTTCTCTAGAGCTTTGTCATCTATTAGGTAAAAATGAATAAACCAATGGTAACATTCCACTTAACTACTTCTCATACATCTCCCAGGACTACAAATCACTTTGAAAGTCAACAGCTACTTACGTTTGAATGGCATCAAGTCCTGCCATCTTCATCTTCAACAAGCGGTCTTTCCAGTAATACCGTGGTACCCGTGAGTAGTGGATGCTACCTGAGATGTAACGGAAAGGTTCCCCATCCTTGACAAAGCAGCCGCAGTCATAATCAATCCCAAAACTCCTCTGGGGTACACTCTGTGCACAAAAAAAAAATAACAAAAATACACAATAGAATCTTTTTCTGCTTTGAAAGACACAGAGAACAGTCTATGGAACATCCGTGGGTTGTCCACAGTAGAAGGTACAGGGTGTTAAAATAAGTGATGGTGAATGGCTCTCTACTAGCTACATACAGCCCACCTGAACATAACACACCCAAAAACTACAATGCATCTGCCTGTCAGCCACTCAGCAACGACAGGATTCACTGCTACACCAAAATATTCCACATGCATTCTCCACTTATAACAAGTATAACAGTACCATCTTTCTCCAGTGATATACATTGCAGACGCTTACAGCAGTGCAAATAATGAGGACTTAATTAGGAAGATCTGATGAATGACAACGCTTTGTACTCAGCGTTCCAACTTACTAAACTTAACGTCACACTCACATCTAGAAGCAAAAAGTCCACCAGGAGCTTCTGAGGAACAAATACCACATTCTAAATGCACCAGGGCACCGATACATGCAGGTTGGAAAGCCTAATTTCTAGTAGGTATAAACTGTTTGGTACATCAGTCTGGCAAACTGCATAGGACTTATGTAAGTCACTAAAGACGAGTAATTTTTGGAGAAAGTTCTACTTGCAATACTTTTCCACCCGAACTAGTGAACCTAAAAGGAAGAAGCAGGTAGATTAAGAATATGCACTCCCTAGCCATAACAAAAACACCTTAACTTCAGGAGCATGGGATTAGTCTCAAGATCTTAGTAAGGTTTAAAGTACTATGACCAACAGCAGTACTTCTTTTGCTTGTCAAAAACAAGAAAAAACAGAAGTTGGTTTTTTTAAGTGCATGGTCCTATGCCTTCAAGAACCCTTAACTTAGTAAAGAAGAACCTTTTACTTAGTTAACTAAGTAACATCCCAAATCAGCAATTGTAATCAGTTAGTTTTCCATACCTGACAGAAAAAAAGTCAGAAGTCAACCAAACAAACCTCATGACTCATTAGACATTACACTAGTCCAAATGAAACAAAACATTTTCAATAGCATGAATTAAAAGCTGTTGAAGGACACTGGCCTTGTTCTTGAAAAGGTGAGCACAGGCCTGCCCCATATTGAGAATGTGGCATAATTATTAGGAAATTGACTCCATGAAACAAAAGTGATTAAATTAGAAAGGTAAGAAAGACATAGACCACCGTATAACCCCAGGTGACCTATACTACACGAGAGCCATCCACCATCTGAGGAAATCTGCCCAAAGGTTAATTAGGGACCAACAGACCACACATAGTTTTGAAGAGTCCTCCCATGAAACCACTTCTTTCTGTTAACTGATGAACAGTTTTGCTACAATAGTGTGTACAACTACAAGTAAAGAGAAAGGAATGGGAAAAGTGAAACACAGCAGGCACGTACAGCCATAAAGCTGCAAGTACCGAGACGCCTGGCCAACAATTGGACATGACTGCCAGCCAAGACCATACTCTTAGTGCCACAAGCCAGGAAAAAGGAGGCCAGTGCAACGTGTCACAGGCCAAAAGAATGACAGCACAAAGACAAAACACATTCTCCTGAAAACCAGAGGATGGAACTGCTGAGTAAACATGCCTGTCCCTAGACTGCCATTAAACGGAGCAACTGAGCGAGATAACACTCTTCAAACATTTGAAGACTACCAACTCCAAAAAAGAGGAAGACTAGTGTGTTGTTGCCATGATAAAGGCATTTCTTCACAGAAAGCCTAAAATAAAGTTGTGGACAGTGTCTTAAATGCAGATAGCAACCCAAAACATTCTGCCAACAGAGAGAAATTGAAATTGTCTATGTGGTGGACACATAATACAGATGTAAGAAGATACAGCCCTGAGCTGGCAGGGAAACAAGGACTGCAAGGCATTACAAAGCATTGCACAGGGGAAGCCATTTAAGCCCTCATCCCAAAAACACGGACCCATTCTTAACGTTACTTAACAAAGAGGTCCGTGAGAGTTGAAATAAATCTTGAACAAAGGTATGGATGTACCAAAAGTCCACAAGTCCTTTACAGACCTGAGAAATATAAACCAACCGCTCTGGAACAAAAATAACTCAAAGGTTGGAATTCTCTCTGTGAAATTATGCTGTTGTAGTAACTCCAGACTGTTAAACCTCAAGTAAACCGCTGTAGACGATGCACAGGTATCTACCATCTGCTTATGTTCCTTTCAGTTCAAATCTAAGTGACATTTTGCTGATCTTTAATTTATAACCTGCACACTGATTCCTGGGCACGCTGCACTAGGATGGAATTGCGCTGTGTGTATCCGTCCCCTAAGGAACCCATTCACCCTGAAGAACGCCAAGCAGCTGTTTCACATTCTTCGGATGTTTTTAACTCTAGGGCACTGTGACAAGGTGTAGCATTAACGCGGATCCGAGTGCTTCAAGATCATCATGACTAAATGGAACTCAGAACGCAGATGCAGCAACACAACTCTGCAATATTAAGAAAAAAAAAAAAGAGAGAAGCACTAGGAAAAAAGGGAAGTTAAAGGGCCACTATCCCTGGAAATAAAGGAGAGTCAAAATAAATTGCTGCTGTTTCCCTCTGAAAGAGGGCTTTCATCCCCTCAACTAGACTAACCATGTCAAGATGCTGATGGAAAAGACACTTGCTCCATTTATGGCAGATTAACTGTTGAGATATGCTGAACATTGAATCAACTGTTTACACAGCTCCACCCTCAGGGGACAGACATCTCTGACAGAAACAAGTATTTCCCGTCATTGTTTTAAGAAGATATTAATTACAGAAGCGATCATCATTAAAGCAGTTATCATTTAAAGGCCACACTTTTAAAGCTGTGACCATAACTGCCAAATCACCTTCCTTACACATACACTTCCTAACACAGTATTATCACGGGGGCAAGGAGAGGGAGGAAGCTTCCCGTGTACTTACTCTGATTCACTTCATTCATCGCCCGTCCTAAACAGACTTCCCTTCATGATCCACCACTCAACATTCTTTTATTGTCAGGGCCCGACTGCACCCATCAGACTGCACAGATCAGGGCTTGCAACAAGAGCAAACCAGTGAATATTGTACACCCATGGCTGTGAATACACAGCGGGAATGAATTCCCTGAATTTCCCTAGAAGATCGGGTAGTGGGTCTGCGAGTTTGTTAAGCAGCTTCAACAGACACAAACGAACTGTGTAGGATGCCAGATCATTCACACCACATCCTATTAACATCCAGCTGAAAATTCAGACTCTCACAGGCAATGGCATCATGTTGCATCTTACATACTCAGAACAAACTCACAGGGAAAAGGGAAGAACTAAAGAATTTGTCCTTTCTTAAATCAAGAAAGAACTACCTTTTGCAACCTTAACGCTCTTCCAGTATTTTATGACATGTGTCTCTCAGCATCAGAAAAAAAACCCACAGCTTCAACACACAAAACTATTTAACAGTGGCTAGGATCTCTTTCTCCAAATTTACAAAACAAGCCTTTTTCTTATTTGGAAAGCAAACAAATATGGATACAAATCCTCAATGAACCCCTCCACCTGTAAAATGCCCAGCATCTTTTATGTAAAGCATTCAAACATGGAACACCCCTTTCCAGGCCCTTTCTCTAATCCAAAGCTGAAGTATCAAAACTGAGAACCACAAATCACTCTTGTTTTCTTCTGCTCCTTCCAAAAAAAAAAAACCAAAACAAAACCAAACAAACCCAACCTCTTAGTATCCTTTCTCTGCCCTTGCAGTGCTGCTTTTCTCTACGCCACTTCCTCATCTCTTCAGCCTGCACTTTGTCCCCCTAATAGGCATTAGGCAAATTTAATAGTGGCCTTACCTTGCCCACATTCCACCATGCCTCGCTTACCAGCGTGGGTCTACGATTTACCAAAACTAGTCAGATTTATTGCCAGCAGCTTTTTGTTGGTAAATAGAACCAGCGTGTTAAAATTATTCATCACGTACTGCTACAATAAATATTGGTACAAAATAAAAGGTCATTAGAGGCATCTTTCTTGATAAGTGAATAAAGTTTTATTAAATCCCAACATTTAAAGCATTTATTATACCACAGTTTTACATATTTTCAAATCCACTCTGTACTGATTATATAATGTAATAAATATAACTTTCACAAAGTGATAATACTATTCTATTCTGGTATTCTGCTGACAGTGACAAACTCCCCCCTCCAATGAACTGGCCTTTTATAGGAAGAAATACATATTCATTTAGTTCAGTTCTCTGGATCAAATACATTCCACACAAACGAAAAAAAAATTTACAAAAAAAATTAAAAAATTACAAAATAAGCAGCACAGCAATATTGTTTCATCTGGAATACTGAACATAGGTCTAAATCAAGCATACTTGAGTCAAATTGGTAAAAGCGTAAGAAAAGCCTTAAAGGACAATTAGGGATGGATGTCTTTGAGAGATTTTAGAAAAAATTCATTCCTCACACTATCAAAAAGAAAGCTGATTTAGGATACCTCCATTCATACTTCTTGAGAAAAAGCAAAATAGCAAAAAGCTTTGAAGTGTTTTGGCACAGAAATAAAACATTTTAAGTGAAAACAAATCACCAGGCCAACAAGCTTTCAGAGGGAAGGAGTCAAAGAAAAAAAAACAAGAACTAAATTACATTGAGAGAACTCAGTAAGTTTATGAAATGATAATATGACCACTCCTAAAAGGATGTGTATCTGTTCCTAAAAGGATCTTCAAAGAGGAGCATGTACAAATAATGACGAAGTTACCTATGCCCCCCGGGACTGAAGGACCACTTCAGCTAGGTTTTTGGGCACATTTGGACAGAATGAGGAGAGAAATAAACACAGTAGGAGAAAAAAAAAAAAAAAAAGAAAAAGAAAAAAGAATACTAGCAACTCACTGGGAAACCAATGTCATCTAAACCAGTCCCACAAAAGCCTCCTGATAACAAAACTAGCTAAACAATTAGTCTTCTTAACACAGTAATAACCCTCAGCATAACAAATGAAAAGCTATCCTCCTGGACCAATGGTCTAGAGGGAATATTCTGCACTACTAAACCCAGAACACAGTTTTTAACCCAAGGCATATTGGTAAGTAAATAGAGGGTGTCAAGGTTATAATGGAAAAGAACCTCAGAAGGACCCCATTTGGGCACTGTTAAATACCTGTAGAAACTTTAAGATGCCCAAGTGGATATTATTGCACAAGCATAAAAAAAAAGTTTACAAAATTATAGGTGCTGGCAAACAGAAATTATAGAAATAAAAAGCCTGCCTGGTCAGGTGTTAAGTTTTCAGACTAAAAGATGACTGACTTCTCCAGCTTCAATTTTCCAGCACATATGACACATTTACAGTATTTCTCAATATTCCTGTGAGTAAAAATGCAGGATGTTTGTACAGACAAACAGGACACAAAAACAGCTTAGCAGTTAGAAACTCTGCCCGTGGGAGGGGCTGAAGGAAGTGGACAAAGTGAAACTCGAAGTTTCACTTACAGAAAAACCTCAGCTTTACAAAGTCTATGGTATTCTCAAATACAACCCCACACACCTCCTGCTAAACAAGAACAGGAGGTGAAGAATAAAACAAAAGCGTGCCTGGATCAGGATTACACAGGAAGGCAGGAAAAGACTGAACACTGCAGTTCTGGTCTTGCCATCCTCAGCCTCCTGTGTAAGCGCTGATCTCTTTTGCCCCTTGCCTGCGAGACCACCAGGTACTGGTGGGCAGAAGGGCAGAGCAAGCTACAGCTGGAGACCTCAGTCAGAGGTAGGATCCCCAGACTTGTATTGCCTGTGGAGTTTCATACAGCAACACTGAGGTGGAAGGGGAAGAGAGAGGAAGATGTACAGAAGTAAACTCTTTCATCAGCCTGGACAATATACACGCATTAATTTAAATCCTGGCTTGCTTAGATGATATGGAAGCAATAATGTTTTTATTAATAATTTCTAATCTCTCAAATTTCCCAGGACGACACTAATTTGTATTAAGCCCTTCTAGGAAAGACAGAACTTCTCCACCCCTGGTTATCCTGCAGCAGTTATTCTGCTATGTGCCTATCAGGCAACAAGGACACTGATGCACAAACGCTATTAAGGAAAGTCACCTGCCGCAGAGCTTAGTCTTCTTCAAAAGGACACTGTTTGCTTGAAATATTAAAATCTTAAACAAAATTCAAGCATTAACCGATCTAAAATGTTTTCAAATAGCATCTCCTTACTCTTGTAAGAGAAAAGTCACAGAATATAAGTTAAGCATAAACAAAAAATGCAGAATGAAGAGAAATGAGCCTGAGTATTTCAGCTTTGGATTTTGTGCTTTACATCAGCAGGTACTGTATAACCAGACAGCAACAGAAGTTACGTTAATGAGTTTTCTTTCTCATTTGCTTTTATTAGAGGTATTTTCAGTAAGTAATTACTAAATGCCCAGTTATTTTGGAGAAAATGCCAGCAGAAAGACAGCTGCTTTCACCCTTTGATATCACTCTACCCAGCTTTTTAACTGGAAAAAATTAAATTTGAGGAACTGATGCCTGGCACCTTACTGCACTGGTAAAAAGCTCAGACTGGAAGCCCTAGTGCATGCTGCAAACAGTAAGAAAAAGACACTCAGATTCAATTAAAAAAACAAACAAACAAAAAAAAAAAAAGCAGAACTACTCCCTTCCTGTTACATTTCTAGCACAAGGCTTTTAGAGTTGACGTACTAAGTGGAGCCTCTGTAGTCCCCTCCGCAAAACATGCGCGTGCTGTTTCACTGCAAGAGATGAGAACTTCACCTGCCTGAGACTTGATAAGGCAGCTGCCCGATGGATAATAACCAGTGGAACGGGAAGTAGCTGCAGACCACAGATATTACTGAACATGCACAGGACAGACATTACCTCCATGACATCAGTGTTATCTTTAAGTCCAGAACCTCAATAGCAATGAACTAAAATAAAGGATTTCTTCAGTATTTTAACAGCCCCAATTTGTTTCATAGGCCCAAGATACACTTCATGTTTTCTGCTCAAACTTAACAGAACCTGGTGGAGTCCACCCTAGCACATCTTCTCTGGCTTCCCTGAAAAAGCATTTACTTTCAGAGCAGAAGAGCCAACATACTGACCAAAAAGGATGGCAGAAGTCTGTCAAATGGAAAAGTCCTCAAGGAGAACGTAGAATTATCTCCGTTATTTCAGCTCTGCTGCCCAGCCTCATGGGTATTCCAAAGTACATTGTCCCTGGGCTGACGTAGACAAAGGTATTCTGCCCAACTTTGTACAAGCCAACAAAGAAGGGATTCAGAAAATAAGCCCCAGCGTTTAGCGGGAACATCTGCCCTCCGTGAGTATGACCAGAGAGAATTAAATTGATGTCTGGTCTCTCCTGAAGGGCCCACTTTGCAGCAATCGGTTGATGAGCTAACAGCACTATTGCACGCTCACTGCTACAATCTCTGAGAGCTTTTTTTAAATCCATGCCATGCCCCGAGTAGCGCAAGACATCTGCTTCAATATCATCAACGCCAGCCAGGCAGAACCAGTCATCAGTGCTCTTCGGTGAAACAATCTTCACATTCTCGTTATGGAGTGGCCGAATGTTAAATGATTTTAACAACTCAAACCAGTTGCTAACATCTGATGTGTAGTACTCATGGTTTCCTGTGACAAAGTACGTCCCCAAAGGGGAGTTAAGTTCTCCAAGAGGCTCGACAGCAGGTCGTATTATCTCTGCCTCGGAGTCAGTCAGGTCGCCGACAATCACGGTGATATCTGGTTTCAAAGCCTTAACCATTCTCACGATCATGGCAAGCTTGGTCTTCCCAACAGTAGGACCCAGATGGATATCTGAAAGCAACACCACTTTCAGATTATTCATTGACGATGGCAGCTTGTGAACTGGAACCTCCACTGAATTCACAGTGGGAGGCCGGGAAGCATTTAACAGCCCGACAATAGTCAGCACAACAGTCAGCATAACTGCCAAAACTGGTTTCATAGCCGTTCTGCTGTTCTTGTTGCCAGTACCTGCCTTAGCGCCTCTCCCAGCCAAGAGCTTGTAAGCCTGCTCTACAGAGCCTAGAGTGAAGAGGAAGAAGATAAGAATGATATAGGCCCCCAGGCAAGTGTAAGCAGCTAAAGAAAAGAAATAGGGCTCTTCCGCAACAAGAAATAGCAATGTAAAGAAGCTTGAATGAGCCAAAGCTAGAAACATGAACACAGCTATTTTCCATGGCAAGAAACAGAATGAGCTGGCAGCTGAAGACCTGGAGAACGTGGTGACCGTGCTTCTCCAAACATGAAGAGATCCTATCAACATGAGCGCGTTAGCAAATAGTGCCATCTGCAGCCTCAGAAGCCAACGCCGCGTCCTGAGCTCGAGCTGCTCTGCCAGATAACTCCGTGACAGCATCATGGAGAAGAAAACCACTCCTGCAGCCACTGCAGCCTTTGCTTCAAGAGGCAGTTGCTTGAAGGAGATCATCTTTGCTTCCCTTTGCTGGTTCCCTTCTGTTCTGCAGAATTCTCCAGCAGGCAATAGTGTGGTTATGAAGGGATGCCTTGGGTCAACGAAGCCTGCAACCAGGAACCAGTATCAGCCGTTTTGAAATATTACACACATTCCCGTTTTCCCAGACTGCAATAAAGGGCTATTACTCTGTATACACTACCCAGGACGCTGGGCCATGCAGAATCACTATCATAAAGACAGGGAGGAGATTTCCTGAGGTGGAATAAATCAGACAACTGAAAATACTGGATTCTGGCAGTCCACTTCCAAGCGCCCTGCCTGCCTTCTTCAGTGATTCCTCCTCTCCTACCCTTTTCTTTTTTTATATGCCATTTCCTCATTAAGATGTCCTTATAGTAGATGGCAATAGATCACAACAATGATCCAACGAGTGCCAGAAACAATCCTTATAATATTTGTAAACCCTGTGTTCTGTGACTAAGCTGCTTCTTCTGTTAACTTAGCACGTGTTTTCTGTTCTTCTGCCCAAGCAGTTGGCTCCACTTCAAAAGCATGGAGCACCCTACATCATTTTTACTGAATGCAGCAGGTTTTATTAACAGGTAACTACAGCAGCATTGAAATCCCCACTGGAATAACTACCAGATGCAACTGCAGTCCCAGAAACCGCAGATGATACTGGAGGATATCCTTGCCTCCAGCTGTGAGGAAGACTTCCCCAAAGCCCTCAAAAATCAGTAGAACTAGTGAAACACACATTGTGTTTTGCTACTCACTTTCTCATCACTTCCACCACTTGTACAGTTCCCAAGACCCGACAGCTCTGTCAGCATATCCTGGTCCACCAGGATGCAATTAAGTTGAAAAGGGATTAAAACATCACACACTGCACTCCTTCAGAAGTAAAGAGAGCACTAAGTCTAATGCACCTCTGCTCCCAGACCGAAAATAAATAAGCAAGCATGACTTATGCTTGAATCGTACCAGAATTCCATGTTCTGCTCAGAGTTCGTAGTCGTTCTACTCATGCCCAGTTTGCACACTACTATTTAAAATAAACCTACTGTTTTATTTAACTGTAGTTGAGAAAAGTTTGGATGGTCCTTCATAACATATAATAGAGACCAAATTTGAGACAAGAAACTACCTTATTTAAAGTAAGGGTATGTCACTGCATGACCTTCAAAACACTTCCTGTCTTAGTCCACACCTAACTAGAGAAAAAGCAAGCAATTATTACAGGCAAAAATATCTCAGAACTAGGGCATGAAAGCAGCCTTGCAGGACTCTCCAATGAGCTTGAGCTCAGAAGTCTACAAACCCCAGTTTGTCAGGTTGCTTATCTGCAGCATATACTTTCCCAAGGTAATTTAAAAGGACATTAGAGCCTCCGTGATGATAGGCCCCTGCTATATTTTCAGGACTAGACCAAGTTTTAAGAAGACCTCTTCCATTATTGCTTGGTCGGGGAACTGTGGGTTGATAAAGGAAATCGTGCCTCAAGGCCCTTCAGCTGTTACAACACTACTCTTAAAAAACAGTGCTGTTTTACACACATACCTCTGCCAAAAGTAAACAAAGCTAGGGAGATAAGAGTGTAAGAAATGCCCTACTGATTTGAGTCCACAGTTCCTCCAGACACCATGCCGTATTCTCGATAGACAACAGCAAGAAGAAATGCTGTTTAAAGAAACAACACGACCCTGGCCACTGTCTGTGGTCTGCTTCCTTCATACTCCTCCAGCAGACAAATTTGTTGTATTAGCAATGTTAGAAAGCACATCCTTGCCTACTCATTTTCAGATGTTGTTTATGAACCTGCTGTATTTTAATTTGGTTAATCCTTTTTAGGAACCTGTTCAACGCTGTCCACCCTACAACCTCCAGTAGCAGCAAATTCCTGAAATTCACTATGTACTTTTAAAGTATATTAACCATTTCAAACTAATCTACTAAATCCACCAAAGCGCTCCTCTTCTAAGGCTACCAAATTTGGTGACTATTAACTCTCCACTCCTCTTTACTCACCACCTTCAGAGTTTTGCTTCAGCCATAACCTCGTCCTTTACCGCCCTCCAAACTTTCCTTTGATAAAGGTCTCCCATGAGGCTGTGTCACTTTTCACACAGCTTTAACCACCTGTGCATCACCCAACTGCAACACAAAGATAAGCCTGACGCACTGCTTCAATCTCAAGGCATAAACGACAAGGCATGGTCCCACAAGCGTAAAGATTAAGGATTTGCCCAGAGCCCGTTTAGGCAGTGGTACAGGCTGCTACTGGATAAAGCAGCAACAGGAGTTGATGCTGAACGGGAAAAACTCCTCTCACACACCACAGGAAGAGCCAGTTTTTCCTAGGGCTCTGCTAATAGAGCGTCGGTACCAGGTAACTGCAGCTCGATTCACACACACACACCTCCCGCCCCACCACCCTGCATATGGGTTGCTTAATAATATAGTAATAATTGCCTTGGAGCCTATTGTTTCTCACAGCGGGGGTCTCACCGGCAAGAATACAGCTGGCAGCACCGCACGTCCCGGGCCTTCACCCACCCACCCCCC
>VXAK01022432.1:0-29800 GCA_013399435.1 Arenaria interpres | reverse complement strand
GCCTCCCATATCCAATAGTGGATTTGAAATCTAAATATAAGTCTTAATCTTGAACTGTGTTATTCCCATAGACCATTTAAACACTGCTAGTAGAAACCACTCTCTCTTCAGTGAAACACAAGTTCAGATCTTGGCATTACAGGCAGGCATTACAGACTTCAGTATCAGACTTCATTTTCCTATATGTCAACTAGGCAACTGATTACAGAAGTTTTTACTAAATAGTGGTCATTTACTCAGGATTTTCTGCTTGGTGAACTGAGAAATAAACCCAAGAAATAAAAATCTTGTGAATGTTTTCAGATAACTCAACTCTTAAATCTGTATTTGGTGTCACTGCAATAGCTTGTGTACATTGCATACATTATGGAGCCAAAAATCAAATATTTAATTTTGTTTGAGGCGAAAATTTAAATGTTACCTCAGCAAGTTGTCAACATATCAACTATATTTTCAAGGCTACTAACATTTGAGTTGAACACAGATTTTTTTTTAGATATTATACACTTAATGAAAAACGAAATGCATCCAATAAAATAATAAATACGATTAAAGCTAGAATTAGGATGCCTAAATTCACAGCTATTAGTATAATTATTTTAAACAACAAACTCCTTCAGTATATAAAAACTTTTTTCTTCTATGCTTCTGAGTTTTAGTGTAATTTACTTCATTTCCTGGACTCACATCACAATATTAATTCATCCTGAGTGTTCTAAATAGTGTAAACTACAGGGAAATTATGATAAATGTTAACTTACTGTTTAGTTTAACTGTAGACCTTACTCTTTTATCTTTTTGTAAAGAATAAAAATAGAACAGACATAAATACATGGAAATAAAAGGACTGTTGGATGAAATCAGAACAGAAATCCATGATAGTTTAGTGAAAAGTAGGTAGAAATATGTTTTTATTTATAAAATGGTTTGTTTGAATAGCACTACCCATCTCTCTATTACAGTTGGTGATATTACAGCAACCTGGGTTAGAAGTTTATATGAATACCCACACTGCAGATTGCTATGTCAAGCTAGACTAACTGAATCATCATACCCTCTTGATTATTAAGATAGCCTAATGTATCTAAAAATTATCTATCTAAGTCTTAGCTGAATAAATTTAGAAATATAACCCCATCATTTTTGGTAAAATCAAAAAGCAAAGCCAAGTATTTGAGGATTACATACTGCAGCCAAATTAAATTTCCTTCCATCTTTGGACAGTCTTCAGGAACACTTTTACTCTGTTTAAGAGTAAATCATGACTTACCCAGGATATATTTTCTTATATGTCAGGTTTTAAGCTGCACAATTAGGTAGAAGCAAATATGCAAACATTTTTTCATTAATGTGTAATCAAAATTATGTCTCCCAATAATGAGATTACAATTCTATGACTGCAAATCAGGATGAACTGTCAAAATTCAAACCATTACACAGAGAGAAGGTAATAGGATGAATGGCTAAACCAGCAGACCTTTGGTCAAGGAAACAAGCTACACACAGTAATAACCATTGCACCTGGGTCAAGGCAATCCCCAAAATCAGTACAGGCTGGGTGGTGAATAGACTAAGAACAGCCCTGTGGAGAAGGTCTTGGGGTACTGGTAGATGAAAATTTGGACATGAGTCAGCAATGTACACTTACAGCCCAGAAAACCAATCGTATCCTGGCCTGCATAGAAAGAAGCATGGCCAGCAGGTCAAGTGAGGTGATTCTCCACCTTTGCTCCTCTCTGGTACAACTCCACCCAGAGTACTACATCTGGTTCTGGGGCACCCAGCACAAGACTGACATGGACCCATTAGAACGAGTCAAGAGGAGGGCCACAAAAATAGTCAGAGGGCTGGAACACCTCTCTTATGAAGATGGGCTGAGAGAGTTGGAGTTGTTCAGCCTGGAGAAGAGAAGGCTTCAGGGAGACCTTACTGCTGTCTTTCGGTATTTAAAAAAGGGGGCTTGTGAGAAAGACGGAGTGAGACTTTTTATCAGGGTCTGTAGTGATGGGACAAGGGGTAATCATTTTAAACTGAAAGGGAGTTGGATTTAGTTTAGGTCTAAGGAAAAAAAAAATTATGATGAGAGTGGTGAGACATTCAAACAAGTTTCCCAGAGAAGCTGTGAATCAGTGGAAGTGTTCAAGGTGAGGTTGGACAGGGCTTTGAGCAACCTTATCTAGTGAAAGATGATCTTAGCCATGGAAGGGGAGTTGGAACTAGATGAACTTTAAAGATCCCTTCCAAGTCAAATCATACAATGATTTTATACGGTCTTGACCTAGGTATTTTAAAAGGGTGTGTGTGTGTGTCATTAAGTCACCTGCAGCAGAGCAGAGCAGAGCTCTCAAGCATGGTGTGCAGGGGGGTTTCTGAGCCGGAGAAACCTCAAGGGGAGCAGTGAGACCTGTCAGCATCCTGAATCTCATGCAACAGCTGATGAGGCCTGTATGGGCCCAGGAGCAACCGCAGCAGAGCCCCATTCTCCTTTAGAAAAGAAGGCCCTAAGGAGCACTAGCAACCTGTAGTGCCGTGAACAGGGTTGGCAAACAGAGCATGGTGCATCAGCAAGGGTGCATAGGGAGAGTGCTGAAGCTCTGTGAGCTCGACCAGGATGCAAAAGTGTCCGCCCAGCAGAAGGCTCTGTAAACTCTGCACCTGCCATGACTGATGCAGCTTCCCAGAGAGAGCTCCGGTGAGAACATGCTGTTACCCAGGTGTCAGGCTGTGGGCTGTGCCCTACTTTTATGCCAGTCCCAGACACCTGTGGGAGGTGCACTCAGGTAGAGGAACTCCTCCACTTAGTGACAGAGCTCTGGGAGGAGGTGAGTAATATGAGGAGTAACATATGGATGTTAATGTACATAAATAAATGCAAACTTTCTGAAGAAATTCCCAGATATTTATCCCAGTGTCCCCAGGCTCCTTGGTGTCCAACCAGTAGTTTCTGTGAAAATTTTAGTAGTCATAACATCATTATTTTTTAAGTTACCCATCTTAGTTCCACTCTGAAATGCTTATCCTGCTCACAGATAACCTCTTCTCGTTTCTGTCACATAGACCTCATTCTCAGTATTCCCTAGAGCCCACTAGCAAACAAGCTAACGAGGTTCCGTAGGATGCGCTTATTCCCTTTGTTTATGGGCTGCTGACTCTGAAGAGATTTTTAACATCCCTGTCTTGAAATAATCAAGTTTTCCTGTTCAGGTGAGCCTACTTTCTACTATGTTTCAAAGCCCTGCTCAGTTGAACTCTTGATGCCCAGTCTAAATCTGCTGAGGCGTCCATGCCTGATATACCAAGCGCTGTGGTCTTACTCATGTTATGTTGCTCAGCAGTCTTATGACTTACAGCCTTAAAACCTTCAGAGAACACTTAGAGAAGATTTAAAAAGACACTTAACCTGTTGATCACAACACTCAGAAACAATAGGTGTCGCCAGGAAGTAGAGATACTTGCAAACAACTGTGTAAAACTTTAAAAAAAAAATCTTCTTTCTACTGTGTGATAGAAGAATGAAAAAGGCTGATATATCTGTTGGTCTGAGAAAACATCATGTTGTCATAAGCAAATAAGAGCTCCTGTTCTTCCTTTAAGACACTTAGGCACTAATCGTTCAAGATATCCTGTTCTGTCAGGGATCCTTGGCAGATTTCACAGGCTGATTAACATTAGCCAGAGCGCTAAAAGTCCTCATCGTCTCTCTGCAATCAGTATATAGCAAACAGTATGAACCATACACAATTCAAAGTAAAAGTGACCATTGCTTAAGCTACTGTGACTTAAGCATGTGACTTACACCTTCAGTGGTTAACCATTAGAATATCTGTTAACATTTTACAGAAATATTTTAAAGATTACTCCACATTTTTACTAGGAATATTTCCAAATATTTCCCAAAATATTTCCAAAAAATACACCTTTTGTAATGCAGTAATGTAGTAGAATATGAAAAATAAATTATTTCGCAGTGTAAGGAGGAAAACTGCACATAACTAATCAGTTTTGTTTTTGTCTGTAAAAGAATAAATTAGTTCAAAACATAATTTGATGAAAACTTACAGATAAATAGCTACATGAAAAAGATTTTTAATTACAGCTTCTATGCCAGACACAATTAGCAATATCACATCAGCTCTGGGGAGACCTTATTGCCTCAGTACTTCAAGTGGGTTTATAAGAAAGATGGGGACTAACATTTTAGCAGGGCCTCTTGCAACGGGAAAAGGGCAATGGTTTTAAACTAAAAGAAGGTAGATTTAGACTAGATATAAGGAAGACATTTTTTACCATGAGAGTGGTGAAACACTGGAACAGGTTGCCCAGAGAGGTAATAGGTGCCCCATACCTGGAAACATTCAAGGTCAGGTTGGATGGAGCTCTGAGCAACCTGATCTAGTTGAAGATGTCCCTGCTCATTGCAGGGGAGTTGAACTTGATGATCTTTAAATGTCCCTTCCCACCCACACTATTCTATGATTCTATGAATTGTAAATTGCTATGAATTGTAAATTGTAAATAAATTCTATGAGTTGTAAATTTTAAGATATTGTTTTTTAGTTTTCATAAGATAAATATTCCTTCTTTTTAGCTCCATTATTCACTGTACGTGTTTCACTATCCAATCGGTGTACTCATTTATTGAGTTACTCCCCAATTGGGATTAATGCTTCAGAAAGGGACTACCATTTCAAAGACAGTGTTTGCCCTTTTTTACAATATTTTACAAATATTTCAATATTCTTTTTTATTTGAAATTATTGGTAAAATATTGAGTAAATGAAATTTATTTTGCAAAAATAAAATTAAATAGTACATTAAACTGATTTTTTCTCTGACCTGTGGTGTAAGGATGAAGAAATCTCACGTTTAAATTGATAGTTAAATGCTGAGTTTATGTTAGTGGAAATTGAATTTACCAATTTGGCCCAACGACTCTAGTTAGAAGAGATTAATGTTCTTATTACATGCTATCCTTGAACTTTATAATGAAAGAGAAAAAAAACCCACAACAGTATGAAAGAAAACACGAACAAAGATTAATAGAATGCAAGAAAAAGAAAATAAAGTTTTTCAACAATAGAGAAAATAAAACAAAACAGATGTTTGAAATCTTCACCTTTTGCACTTAAATCACAAACTTAATTTTCTCTTATATTTGAATTATTTGAATTTACATGGTATCTCCCGGATAGCAAAAAATGTTGTCATATTAGTATTTAAGTTGATACATTGGCTCTTAGTAAGATACTATCTCTCACATATAAAGGAAACAAACCTAACCATAGACTGATGTCGATTTCATTATTTTAGAGATACTTTTATTTGTGGGTAATTTTCATGCTGTATTGGCTCTTTGTAAAGATGGAATCCATCAGAAATATCCTAACTTCATGTTACATATCTAGGAGGCAATATTTTCTGTCATTTAGTTGTAGCAATAGTTTCATCATGAAGATATCATTAGTGTTTGAATTTCTTTTTTGTTTCAGTTCCAGAAAACATTTAGGAATCTGCCCAAAAGGTGGAAAAACAAAATTAAATTGAGTTTTTACATGGATACTAAATGAACTAAGCAAGGAAGAATGCTCTACTATCCCTAATAGAGCAACTGGGGAGCCTGGGGTACTATATAATGAATGCAGTGGAGACAGTCATAGGGTTTGTGAGGTCACCTTACATCACCTCCTCTTTTGCCAGTGCTGAAGACAGAATACTGGAGGCAAAAGACCATTGGCAAATAGGACATGTAGTAGTCTACTTCTTATGTTCTTAAACCATAAGGGTCCTCAAACCAGAGTAAAAATTGCCAAGTTGAGAGTGTTTGAGAGAAGATACTGAGGAGGCAAAAACCCATGAAACTGATGGAGCAGCTAATCCTGGAAACCTAATGAGAAAATTGTCAGGAGTAGTCAGGATGGATTCACCAAGTGGATGTCATGCTTGACCAACTTAATAACATAAAAGCTTTTGAGAAGAGAAGCTGTTGATGTATGGGCTGGAGGAGCAAACACTGAGGTGGACTGAAAAGTGAATGAATGGCAGGGTCCAGAGGGTGACAATCAGTGGTATGAGGTCTAGTTGGAGGACAGTACCTAACAGCATACCCCATGGATCAATACTGGGCCCAATCTTCTTTAACATCTTCATTAATAATCCAGGTGATGGGGCAGCATGCACCTCCAGCAAATTTACTGATGACACTACCCACACTCTGGGTAGTGCTATCACCCAGAGGGACTTTTACAGGCTGGAAAAATATATTGATGTGAACCTCAGGAAGGTTAGCAAGGAGAAATGCAATGTCCTGCACCTGGGGAGGAACAATCCCATGCATCAATGTATGCTGGGCAGAAAAGGCCCTGGAGGTTCTTGTAAGCACCAAGTTGACCAGGAGTCAGCAATTTGCCCTTGCCACAAAGAATGGAAAAGGTATGCTGGGCTGCATTAGGCAAAGTGTTGCCAGCTGGTCAGACTGTCAAAGATTTTTAGAAATTTCTTACTTATCTCCACAGCATAGGATATGGTCTACTTCTTTGGATGTATGTTTTTTTCTAATGAAATGCAAGAACAGTAGACATTAACAACACTCTTTCTCTCTTTTTTCCCCTCCCTGTTTAATGGAGATTTCTTGAATTTCCTGCTTTACATAGTGGTATGATTTTTTGTAGGATGTTCATGGAAGTATGTTGTTGGTTGAAATATTAAATGAGCATCTGTGAACCTTCCTGGATTTCTATGATATTATACATTGACTGTGATTGCAAGAAATGGGATTAGAGGAGAATTGAACTAAATGAAAGCTCCAGTTCTTCATTCTTATGTTCCCTCTTGTTGAAATACCAAGCCTTGAGGCAATAGACCAATGGTTTATGAAGCTAGAATAAAGAGAAGCAATATGTGTGCATTTTTAGAACTTAAACACTTAAATTCATGTTGGGATGCATTAATTTGTTTTCCCGATTGAACAAAATATGATTATTGGGAGAGGGATGAAGGATAAAACCACTTGCCAAAGGAATACATTTTACATTCTTAAAATATCTTCTTTGACTGTAACTGATGGTTTTGGATACTGTCTCTGATAAAACAAATGAAAAACAGGACAGCCCCACACTACCAGTGCCAACCTATCCCTCCCCCAGAAAAGTCAGATTATTTTTCTTTGGTGGAAAAATGTCAAATATTTGTTCTTTGCATGTATCAGTCAGAGATAACAAATATCTCTGCAAGAGGAGTTTAGTAGTATATGAAGATAAGGATGATCTTCAGCAAAAGACAAAATTTCCCCTACTTATTTGGTCATTGCTAAAGCTCATAAAGAACGTTTGTAGCTTAATTCTAAAGCTGCATAAATAGTGGAGAAAGGGAGGGGCAGGCACAGAAGTCCAACTTGAAAAACTAAGCCAACCAGATTTGGTTCAGTTTGCCCCAAAACAAATTTGCCTCTTTTTTTTTTTTTTTCCCTGATAAAATATAAATCCCTACAATATTCTTTTGATGAAATTAAAAGTTTTATTTTTATATATTTATTTTTTTAAAACCCCAAAATTATAATTTATTAAATATTTCAACATGAGCATGAATTAGTTTCTATTTGGGGAAGGAATGGAATATTCAAACTCAGGAATGTCCCTTTTAGGGACAGAGAGATTTGAAACTGATTGATAAATGTAAGATGAACCATTCATGTTAAACAGCACTCAAACTCTCATATTCTAATGAGTTCATTAATACCTCCCTCCTCCAAAATTACCCAATTCAGCTTCTAGCAGTCACCATAACTTAATGCTGCTTTTCTGTTCACAATAAACAAACAAAAAGAAATAGGAAGAAAGAACAGCAGGAAGAAAGTTCAGAGAGACAAGACTGGTATACTTCATGAAAAAAATATGAGAATTCAAATACATATGATATCTGCAATGCAAAAATAAGGAATATAAGAGCAAAAATTATGAAAATGGAAATTACTGGATATATTAGTGTCTTGTGTTCTCTGCTTTATAAGTTATATCTCTTCTTTCATTTCATTTGAGATCCTCTCTTTTTTTCCCCCTCATTCTTGGTTTTTGACTTTCATCAGCTGGAGGCCTGAGAGGTCTTTGAATCTTTACCTCAGATTTAATATCTTCCATCATAAATAAAGCAAGCATGGAACCTGGAATAGAACATTGTTTGGAAAGGAGAGAGGTTAAATTGATTATTTTTGCCTTTTTTTTTTTTCAGAAAACAAGCAAAATCCCTTTTTTTTTATATGCAATACAAAGACTGCTTGTAAATCTAAACAAAATTCACATATTTGAGAGCAGTACTCACGGGAATTCCTTAAAATTACCTCCTGTGTGACAACAGCATGGTGCAAGTGTGTAAAATAATGGCTCACTAGGAAGCTTTTTTGGCCCATCAACATCATACCAGCATTTAAATGCAATAACAAACTGTGAAAAGATTTGTGGAACATTTTTGATATTCTCGCATCTAGCACAAGCTGGACGGAAATGATTTCCATACTGCAATAATTAAGATTTTGCAGTAACGATAAGGTAGAAGTCAAACAGTAACTGAAGCATTTCCGTTATTCCTTGATTTGGAAATTAGGAAAACAGCTTTACTGAAAACTTAGGGCAACTACCACCTCCAACAGTTTTGAAACTCCAGAAATAAAGAGGAATCTGAAGAACATTTTATGCAATATATGTCAGCAGTGTGCAGTGACAATAACAGGAATGTATTGGAAATGTAACATTACAATAATATTATTAAATTCACAGAAAAATATATGCTTAAAAGTGCAATTTGCAGCTCTTTCAAAATTTGAAACCAAGCTGTGAATCTATTTATGATAGATAAATTCAGTGACAAAGAGAGGGAGAAAGGTGTTACAGATGGCAATTATAATTTTCCAAGCAGCAGAGATCACCCATTCTAACCCAAAAAGTTGCACTCTAGGTTTGATAAAATGAATTTATCTGAAATCAGAGAGGAAACAACGTGAGAAAAAAAGACTGTCAAGCAAGCAAAATCTAAAAAAATACTCACAAATACTAAGAAATGTCAGATACTGACACAATCACCCCAAACAGCATAATACTCATTATTTAGAAATAAAATAAAAGCTTTCTGAAACACAGCATAAACATGAGAATTTATTAGGCTATTTTGAGACATTTACAAAAAACAGCAATCTCATAACATAGCAGTCCAATTAGTTTAGAGGAATCTTTCATTAGAACAAAGAGCAATGGTACAGGTAGAAGACGAATGTGCTACTAACCAGAAAAGTAAATCAAATATTTTTACTTTTAAGGTGAAAATCCAAGGGGAAAATAAGTCTGTGAACCACCAGCCATAGAAAATTTGGGGGGAAAAAAAGAAAAGAACAAAAAAATGAAAACATCAGGACTGACAATTATGACAAAACTGACAAAATTTCATTAAAGCAATATATGAGTTATACGTATGAGTAAATGTAAGTGTGCAACTTATAATGAGCCGGTATTGGATGATTTTTTGTATTAAAAGTAATTTTACTGAAATGAAAATGTTTCATAGCTTGTGCCTAATCAAGAGTACATTTATTGCAAAGAATCGGGTAATGTCACACCTGAGGAACTGTCTGAACAGATCTTCCAAAGATTGAGAAATATGGCAATCTAGAAGATTAGTGAAGAAGGCTAAATGTCTCCCATTTCATAACCTTGCCACAGTTCCTCTGTTAAGGTTAGAATGAAAATATTGCTCTGGAAATCAATGTGTATCAGACTACCACAATGCACATAGCTGTTGGTCATCGTAGGAAAAATTGTCAGAATTAAGAAATTTTTGACAGAATTTTCAGCTTGTAAAAAAAAATCCAAAAGAATTAAGTATATTTGTTAAGATTTTCTTCTGCTTTTGAAGGGGATACATTCAGAAGGTGATGGCTGGTGCCAAATATATGTAATTTTTATCCTTTGTACATCACCGGGGTTAAGCTTGCTGCCCTTAGAAAAACAGAGGATATATTTGTGCATGTTCAACAACCCCTTTAGGAAGCACTGTTTCTCAAACTGCCATTTGGACTGTGTTCAGTACACAAGGTGTTTTACCAAAAAATGCAACACTTTTTGATGTCATACCGGTTACTGAGGTCTACACAGATGACATTTTGATCTGGGGAAAAGACAGTAGAAGAGCATTACCAGCGACTCTAAGCAGGATTTGAACAGGAAAAAAAAAATAAAAACCAAACAAAACACAGAGCAAAGAAAAAAGAAAGGTGGATTTTGGGAAACTGAAATAAAAAGTACAAAAAAGTAATAGAAATTAACAGAAGAGACCTACAGATATAAATCAGCAAACCACAGCTGCCAAAAAAGTCTGGTTCAAAAATCAGGGAACAAATATAAGGATGCTTTGGGTTGTGAACTATGCAAAGAATTTTCTGTCAATTCAGCTGTCCCAGAAAGAAAATAAAATAGTACCAGAGGCAATCATAGTTTTCACAAGAAATCTGGACACAAAAGAAATTTGAAGGTCTCTAACAGTGATGTGCTATGAAAATACTTCCAAAACTAATTTTTCCACTGATGCAGCCAAGAAAAGAAATAGTAGCGTCGGAACTAGTGGTGTTTCTGTCAAAGGCTGAAAATGACATTAATCTTTCACACCACACATTTAGCAGCATAAGCCAATTCCAGAATAAACTGAATGTTGCTATTTACTTCAGATGCTAGAAGACTGACATTAAATTTAATAACTTAATTTAATTTAATAATTGAATGTAATAAGGTTCACTATAAAACAGTGTTTATTGTTAATTTATTATGGCTAGCTTTACCAAGAACTAACATGTTGGGAATTCTGTCTTGCGCAAAGTTTTCTAATGAGCTTTTGGGAACCGACCAACGAAGCTAGGTAAGTACAGGTTACGCAAGGGCGGTCAGCTGGAACACAGGCACCCAATGAAGCAGACCTTTATTTATCTCTTTGACACTGAGTGATTAGTGAACAAAAGGACGTCTGAGCTCACAGCGTTGCTTGCCTCTACCATAGAATCATTTTTATTAATTTCATTGCTTTGGAAAACAGCTGACATTCAATCTGGCAGAGAGAACGAAGATATTTCTGAACTGACTTCAACAATCTTTCTTTTTGACAGCTGGCTTGCAATGAATGAAGCTAAGTAATCAGCACTCATGTTTGAAATAGGAGCTGTACACCTGAAATACATCTTGAACTTGTATTTCAGTTATGTTTAGAGCTATGAGTATGTTAAGATTTTGCATAATTTTAGACACTTCTCACATCTTGATTGAATGCTGAACTTTGTACGATCAATTACATTGAAGAAGATATATTTACAACATTTTCTTGCTGATAATGGAAGCTGCTCAACTACTTTCATTTGCATTTTCTGGAGAATATCTCTTCCTCTGGACTATGTCCATTTCAGCATTACCTTCCTTGTGATCCGTTTACCTCAGGAGTTCAGGTTTTATCATTTTGGGGGACTGGGGGAATAACATTTCCTTGACAGTGTTTATATTGCTGAAGCACTCAACTGCTGCCATTGCCAATTCTTCTAGTAATTTCTGCAGACTATGAGCTCTGGGTTGATTCTAAGGGGCCACAAACTGTAATTAATTCTATTTTTTTAAAAACAAACCCATTTTCAGTACACTTCCATTAGCTTAGAGTGAGCTATGCCTGCAGCACAAAATAGGTTTGATCTGCAGATTGAAAAGATTTGAAAAGTACTTGTCTTTCCTGTGTGAATCTTTCCACATGATTTAGGAACACAAAATAAACTTTATAGTTCCAGAACTAACCCTTAATGCTGACATGATATGGGTGGGGATGGCTTTTCTTTATTATTGTGACATTTTTATTTAACCATTATAAGATGTCTCTTAGATTATTTTATTTTTAAAAGTCACTGTAAAAAGCATACCCAGAGGAAAAAAAATGCACTTTTTAGTCATATTGTTACAACTCAGTTGCTACATCTAATGCAAGTCAGTACATGTAAGTGATCATTACAAAATTAGTGAGAGTTGTTTAAATTCTGTAATTGTGAACAAAAGGACTGTCTCCACCGTAGGTGATACATTATGGAAACCAGTAAAATCTTCATGAATATTCCTGTCAGTGTCCAGACTCAAAGGTATAAAATCACATACTGTGTTGCAAAAGTAGTTTCTTATGCCTATAAAGTCACTGCCATGACAGTTTAGTTAGGCACTGCCCTCCAATTTAATTATTTTAGCTAAGATAAATTGATTTATGAATGTGTCTTATTTTGTTCCCACTGCTTCTCATATTTCAATTAGAAATAAAACACACAAAAAAAATGTAGCAGTTTCTAGTTAAAATCACTGTGGCACAGTATCTATATCTTTTATTTATTTGCTGTAAGTTTACTGTGTGAATTTTGGAAATGTTAGTAAAAAGTGACAAAAGAGAAATCTGGTGGTTTGCTTGTCTTGGCGTTCACTCTATATTGTGTGGAATGCCAGAAGAGAGCAGAAATGTTTCCTCCTCCAATGCCATTTGAGCATGCTCAGCCAGGACACAGTTCTGAAATTGAGGGCAGGATAGGTACAAGAAGGTGGAGACAGAGAAAGAGGGAGAGACAGGTTGCAAATAGAAAACTTGAAGAAAAAATAGAGGAAAGGGGTTTCATCTGAAGCAGTGCAGACATATATGTGATATAGAACTACTCATGAAGACTCCATTACAAAGTCAAAGGAAAGAAATTAATCAGAATCTTCTAAGGTGAACTTCAAAACAGTTTTATGATTCACGCTATAAGAATCTGGTTTTTTCCACTGACTAAATAGAGAGCTTAGGGTGACTAACAGAAAGATATGCAGGAGTTTATAGATATATACAATTAGGTGATATGACTACCAGTCTAGAGATGCCTAAGAATAGAAGAAAGCAGATACACCATCAAATCTGGTGTGATAAAACTATTTTCTCACAGACCAAGAAGAGATAGTGTAGAGTTTGTTTCTTAAAGCACCTCCATATTTCTATTAGAGAAAAAAGCTGCAGGGAAAGGTCCCACATGCAAAGATTCAATAAGTACAAAGGGAACTGATTGTCAGCCCCTTTCTTTTCTTAATCTGTACTAAGGATTTTGGTTTAATTGTTTAAATTTTACTTTTTTTTTTTTTTTAATGTTCTCATAAAATGAGGCATTAAATACAGAAAATGTGTTAGGAAATTTCCAGGCACATTTTTACAACGTTCAGTGTAATAGACTTATAACACAAGCTGTTCTTCAGCTAACTATTATGCGTTATAGTATCATCATTACATATTCTTTCTAGTTTTTCTTTCTTTTCCTGAGAATATTGAAAACTCATTATGTTACTAGATGCATTGTGGTCTTTGAAGAAGATCAGTTGCTTCAGGTGAGGACATAGCTTTCAGATATGTATCTAGCCTTTTCCAATCTGTAAATCCACATTAAGTATACACTTTTTCTGTGTGCTTTGTCTGAAGTAGTTTGACATGAAAGTCTGTAGAGCAATAGTAATAAAGTATTCCCTCTCTAGTTTCAAAATAATGATAAATAATGATACCCTATCAAACATCAAACTGGAGCATCCTATGTTTCAATAATGACCTGTTTGAAGAAATAGAGAACATGATTATTATTGCAGATAACATGAAACAGGGATGGACGGTTAGGACACTGAAAGACAGGATTAGAATTTCTAATTGTTTCCATAAAGTAGAGAAATGGACTGGAAAATAGGGATAAAATTAAGTAGGAACAAAGGCATTTTTCATAAGCTTAGACAAAATAATTATCTATTCAAATACTAGAATATTGATTAGTAGGTAGCAGAAAGAGACAAACATTCTAAGACGTCTATTAGGATGTCTTAGAACATGTGTGATGTATAAACAGTGTTTTATCATGTAAAACATAGCAACAAAGCCGACAACATTTTGAGCATTACATTTTAACAAAGATATGGAGAGAGGACAATCCCAAGAAAAAGTACAGGAATGAACCAGTAGATATGAGAAACAAAAAAAAAGATAGAACTGGCATCATTTTCCCTAGAAAACTAAGGAAGGACATGATAAACTGTATTCACATTCATAGAAAGCTGACATGGAGAGGAAGGGAATAGTCTGTTTTTCAAGTGTAGGATTAAAAAAAAGAAGATAAAGCCGAAATTGCTGCAAGATAGATACAAACTTTGTAATGTTAAAAATAGAGATGCTCCTTCACATGCAGCTGGAACAGCTTGAGGTTATAGAAACAGGCTTGATTAAATGTGTGGTTCTCTGATGTACGTGTGCTGTATAATTAATAATTAGACTTGTCACTGAGTAGATAAATTATTCTAAATTATTCCAGTGGCCAAAGCTTTGCCATCTACCACCATTTTCTCCTGCAAGATACCTGTTTTGTTTTGTGTTGTTTTTCCTGAGGGATTTTCAATACTATCAATCTTAGTAATTAAAAATGATTGGCAATTTTGACTGTTTCAGTTCTGTGTGACAAAATTCAGATATTTTAAGGGAACCTTCATTGTGCTGTGTATGTATTATTTCCTAAAACTTCAAGACATTAAAGTTTCAAATTTGGCATCTAAAAGTTTACATGCCAAAATCACTATTGCAACAAGTATCATGGTTCTCTAAAACTGCTGATAGCAGTCAATCCCAAAATACAGTTCTCCAACCAATTTATTTTCATGTTCGGATGTTAAATTTAGTCTGAATTTACCTGTGGAAGTTGAAGTTGTGCAGTTTTACTCAGTGGGGGCTTTAGGAACAGTTTGAAGGAACTTCCATCAGCAGTGATGCATGGCCTGGTGTTTGAAAGCTATATTTGTTCTTTTGGTTTGCTCTAATTTTTTTTCTTTTTTTAAATGATAAATTTGTCTAAAACATGAGGGGAAGATGAAACAGAAGAGTCTATATGTGAGATATTGGGTGTACAGAAAACTTTTTTATATAGTAAGTTGGAAAAAAACTAGCAATGATTATGGGGTCTTCTTCTGTAAAGAAGAGAATCATCCAGGGCTAGGGGAATGGGAGAAGAACCAACACAGAAGAAAGTATAAATTGTGCTCAGAGAAAGGCTTGGATGATCAGTAGTTTCATAAGTAGGAAAGAGCCAATCTGGTTGAAGAAAGAGTGAACAAGAAGCTCAGAGAATCATGCCAAATTCCTCTTTACAAACTAGGTCAACCAATTTCTTGAGAAAGACAAAACAGAAATCAGAAACAATTATGAGAAACATCTTTACCAGATCCTAACTATCAAATATCATCTGGTAATTCAGTGATATGAGACTTCAAGCTAAGATGATCAGAGACTCTCCTTCTGGATGGAAATGTGAATTTCCTAAATAAAATAATAGATATTGTCCTATACGTGGTTCTCATTCCCTTTTGTTTCTTTGTTTACTGTTCTCCCTCTTAAACTTTTGTCTTAACTTTCCTCTGCTTCACTTATTTTTTTCTCTCATATGCAATCCTATGATTTCAGTGTTCTACCTCTTCAGGTCTTATCTTTGCTCTTAATATTTTCTTTCTTTATCCTTTGTCTAAACATTTTTTAAAAATCTGTTTCTCCATTCTCCTCATCCCTTATACGTCATAATCAGCCTGATGATCAGTGCCGTGGCTTTTATGTTCTTGCATGATATACTCCACAGTGCTCTTTGACTTTCATGTTTTCCTCTCAGCCTGCTGTTTCAACCATTCTTGTTACTCAAATGTTTGTTCTGAGTTTATTACACTGGCCATTGATGCTTTATTTGATGCTTGGATTTTGTTTTTATTGTTACCTTATCTACTTTTCCTCAAATCTTTGAGGTATTTACCAAAACTGTTCTTCACACCTGCAATGCCCTTTTACTTCACCCCAAAAGGCTTTTTCTCTTTCATATTCTTCCCTAATACTCATTTGTATTTAATATTTATAAAAAACAATCAGTCTGTAAGTGTAAGTTAGGACCACAGAACTTTATATCTATATATACTGAAACTACAGGACATTTTAAGCTAAACCATCTAGGCGCCCCATTTGACGTACTCTCAGACATCTCTGGTTTCTTCTTACTATACAAACTGATGCATGATTAAAATGAGATTACACATTCTTTGGTGTAGGGATCATAAAAGATCATGATCTGTCCTGTGTTCACTCACAGATGCTATTTTTTCTCCAGCCCAGATAGCTATCACAGTAGGACAGAAACTAATTCAAGTGGAGGCATGAGCACCTGCTAGTTAGTCTAGTGCAGCTGCTTAGAACTGAGTCTCTCAAAAGCTTTAATTATAAAAAATACTAAAAACATAAGTGACTCAGAAAATCACTGGAGCTTACTTGGTATGTCTGATTCAGAAAATTCTTGGCACAGAAAATGCAAAATCCAACCTGTGTTTTAATTTTAGACTACAATTTGGGTTTAGATCAGAAAGGCCCATCTCAAAAATCACCCACAGAGTGAATACTACTGTGAATCCTCCACAACTACTCCCAGCCAACAAAGAAAGGAATAAAGCTGGAGTATTTTTTTAGATTACTGAACTTTAATTTTTCACACCTCCTTCACATGCAGCTGGGGTGGCTTGACGAGTTAGTAATAGACTTGATTAATTGCTTGGCTTTCTGATGCAGGAATTCATACTATATAATTAGAGTTTTCACTGCAGTGGATAAATTGTTTCAAATCTTACGTAGATTGGGGAGGCTGTCACTTCAAATATTTCTCACCAACAGCCATTTCCTTCTGGAAGAAGTTTTTCATTGGGGCAGGCATTTTCTAATTCAATAATATCAGGGTTTATGGTTCAAACTAACAGCTCATTTTTGATGCTTCAGTTTTATGTACCCAACTTGACACAGCTTAGACAGTCCTGATTTTCTGGTGTGTTAAGGCTCTATTTTTGAAAAGATTTCCTGGGCAGGGCCACTAAATGCTTAACTCAAAAATCACCCAGGTGAAAATAATGGATGTCTTCAGTGCTATCAGTAGGGAACTAGGTAGATTTGGTTTTTTCACAGAAACACAGAGTGGTTGAGGTTAGAAGACCCCTCTGGAAGGCATCTGGTTCAACGTTCCTGCACAAGCAGGGCCACCTAAAGCCAGTTGTGTAGGACCATGTCCAGACGGATTTTGAATATCTCCAGGGAGGGAGGCTCTACAACCTCCCTGAGCAGCCTGTGTGAGGCTCAGTTACTCTCGCAGGAAAAAAAAAGTGTTTCCTGACACTCAGACAGATTCTCATGTGTTTCAGTTTGTGCCCATTGCCTGTGTTCCTGTAGCTAGGAATTGCTGGGAAGACTGGGTCTGTCCTCTTTGCATCCTCTCTGCAGGAATTTATAGCATTGATGAGATTCTCACTGAGCCTTCCCTTTTCCAGGATAAACAGTCCCAGCCTTGTCAGCCTTTCCTCATATGCAAGCTGCTCCAGACTCTTAATCATCTTTGTGGCCCTTTGTTGGATTCTCTCCAGTATGTCCATGTCTCTCTTGCACTGAGGAGCCCAGGACTGGACACAGTACTCCAGACATGGTCTCACCAGTGCTTAGTAGAGGGTAAGGATGACCTCTCTCGACCTGCTAACAGCATTTTGCCTCATGCAGTCCAGGATAACATTAGTCTAAGTATTAACTACACCAGAGCAGGTGGATATTGCTTGAAGGAACTATGGCCCTTGGGAAAGACCTGTGCTGGAGCAGCAGAAAAGTGTGAGGAGGAATGAGAGGCAGAGAGAACTGACCAGAGTTCAGTTATGAACTCACCACAGCCCTCTGTTCCGCATGATACTTCCATCACTTATGAGGACAGGGGGAAGAGGACATGGGAATGAAGGAGTGAAGTTGAACCTGGAGAAAAAGGGACGTGAGGGGAAGGTGGTATTTTAATTTGTCTTCATTTCTCATCATTTTAAATGGTAACAAACAATATAATTTTCCCCAAGTGGAGTCTGTTTTGCCAGTAATGGTAATTGGTATGTTATCTCCCTGTCTTTATCTTAACTCATGAGCTTTTCATCATATTTTGTTCTTTGAGGGCAAGAGAGAGTGGGTTGGTGTGTTTCTGGCAAGCAGACAGGGTCAGCCTAGTACATCTTGATATCATGATTAGTCCTCATCTATTCTTAGGAAAAAATAGTTTACTAAAACATGTAAATAATTACTCATTTTAAAATATTTGGCTTTGTATATATTCCTTGTATTAAGGTTAGAGAAGCTAAAGACTGTATTGGGCTATTAAGTCTAATGAGAGGCAGCTGACGGAAATGGATTGTTTAGTCTGGAGAAAAAGAGACTGAGGGGAGACCTTATTGCTCTCTACAACTACCTGAAAGGAGGTTGTAGTGAGGTGAATGTTGGTCTATTCTCCCAAGTAACAGGTGATAGAGGAAATGGCCACAAGTTGCACCAGGGGAGCTTTAGATTGGATATTAGGAAAAAATTTTCACCAAAAGGGTTATCAAGCATTGGAACAGGCTACCCAGGGAAATGGTTGAGTCACCATCCCTGGAGGTATTTAAAAGATGGGTAGACATAGCGCTTAGAGACATGGTTTAGTGGTGAACTTAGCAGTGCTAGCTTTACTGTTGAGCTCAATGATCTTTGAGGTCTTTTCCATCCTAAATAATTCTATGATTCTATGATCTTGCATGTTCAATGACACTTCAGTGTTGAGAGGCAACTCTTCTCAAATTCATATTCTCTAAAGTGCTCAAAGGAGTGAACACTTTTTAATTTAACCTATAAGATACACACTGTATAATGTCACATTAATTGATTCTGTGAAGAAATAAAAATGTAACAAAATGGCAAGAAAGATAAAAGTGAATTTGGTGGATTGACAAATCCTGAAGAAGTTACTGCTTACACAGTTATCCTTCAAAGACAAGAAAAATACACACATTTATTTTACTTTTATGTCTTGTAGCAACTCTTCACAATACTTAATTTAGCTTTTACTTTGATATAATCTTACTGATTAAGCAGATGTTTTGTTTGAATGACAAAGTTTCCATGGAGACCACAGGGCAGGAAGGCATATTTCTGAGATGCCACACATCTGACACAAATAATAGGATTTCTCTGGGTGGATAGCACACTTCATGCAATGCCACATGGAACAAGCTGGAGACAGTGGTTTTACTAGCAAACTTATGAAGATTAAACTCTTTTGTGTAGTTACCATTAAATCTTACTAACTAACAATATGGATGCAAGGGGAAAAAAAAAAAAAAAGAAAAAAAAAGAAGAAAACTAAATACATGACATTTGGAACTTTGCACTCCAAGTAAATTTTGGCTTTATCTGTCTTGAAGGATTTGATAAATCAAATAACACCATGATATTATTTACTTATTCCCTTAATTTTCCAATTAGGAAGCTACAACTCACTTCTGCTATGTGCTGAGTATTCTGGCAAGGCTGAGAACAAGTTACAACAATTTCTGCTGACACTGAGCATGACCTTCAGCCCACTGAACTCAGATAAAAACAGCATTCCTTTTGTTTCAAGGAGCATGGTCAGAGATGGTAACTGTGGCACTTATTAAATTGCTGTAAACACCCAGTTCTGTCACAATTATTTCAAGCAAAAGCAAAATAGATGGTTACTGGCATTTTTGTCCAAATCCTTGAAAAAGAGCTTTATACTTGTGTTTTTGGGGGGAGTGGGGGTGGTGGTGTTTGCTTGTTTGTTTTGTTAGTGTTGTTTTTTCCCTGAAACTGTCTCGGAGAGGAGAGGAGAGGAGAGNGTTTTGTTAGTGTTGTTTTTTCCCTGAAACTGTCTCGGAGAGGAGAGGAGAGGAGAGGAGAGGAGAGGGTCATTGAAATTTTTTCTTATATTTTCCTATCATTTTTATAGCATAAGGATTCTAAGGCTGTTATTAACATACCAGCTCTATTACTTACTAACATATTAAGGATAAGAAAGTAATATTTATCTGCTTGAAACCCTTGCTCGGAACGCAATAAAGAAGAAGCCCTTCGGGATACATTTTCAAGGAGTTTCTGTTCATGAGCCTTTAACTACTCATTCCTTTAAAAGGATAAATCCTAACTCATTCATACAACTAAAGGAAGTGATCTGTACATGGGGAAATTTAGTCAGAAGATCTACCCCCTAAAATATAGACAGGCAATGAAACTGTCTGTCAAACATGTTTCCTCAGGAGGGCTCTGAAAATGGATAAGAGGTTCTTGGGATCTCCTGGCCACGTCCTTGCTTCATCAACAAAACTGTTGTGTGGTCCAGTCACTGTTGCAATGTTTTCATGAGCTACAGTGCACCACAGAAGAATCACAGCTTATTCTGAATAATAGTGTTTCAGTAGTTTCACTGTCTCCCAGGCTTTCTAGAGGTTAAGTAACCTTTTTTTTTGTAAACATCTTTTTTAATAATGAAACAATATATGAAAGAGGAAAATAAATTCTAGTGATATATGCATAGAACACACATGATTATTCCCAAAGCTTCATCAAGTGAAATAAGAATCTTAGAAAACTGATCTTTGAGAAGTAAATTCATCTGACCAGTGATTTAGATTTTCAAAGATGAGATTAGAACATATTTTTAACGTATTTCAGAAAAAAACCCCAATCTACCAGCCAAAAAGAAACATACAAAAAACAAAAAAACAGAAAAGCCAACAACCCAACCTTAAAGGAATAGAAGAGCAGTGAATCAAGGGAGTGAGTTATTCTGCAAATGTAGAGAGTTACAGTGGAGAGCTTGATGATTAAATAGTCTTTTCTGATCCTACAGTGTATATTTGCCTACCTATATATATCTCTATCTATATACATATACACATATCACATATATTTGAATGATAGTGAATTGTGGCAGACAAGCCTCACTGGAAGGCCTGACATGAGCCTGTTAGCACTTAGTGTGAATAGGTATTTTTTTAGTGAGGAACGGAGCAGGAAAAACACAGGGTTAAACAGAGAAAATAAAGCACATAGTTGAAAGCCTTAAAATATATTTGTTGTTTGGTTGATTTTTTGCTTTGTGGGGTTTTCTATTTGTTTTTTGTTGTTGTTGTTGTTGTTGTTTTCTTGGTCACTGTCTGAAAGTCAGAATTTATAACTACTTGTGGAAGAGACAGTTCGTAAATTAGAGGACCAAAAAATACAGATTTCGGAAACTCAGAGGTTTCTTTTTCCTCACCACAGTTCCCTGCAGCTTCTATAAACTTTTAAATAAAGCCATTTTCTAAAAACAAGAACTATCTGATTTTTATCAGAGTGAAGATACAGTGATTTTTGCTTTTTGGGTTTTTTCCCCAGTTAGAGAAAGGCTATTATACTTCAGCTGAAAGTCAAACTTGTCCCATATACAACAGAGTCCTCATACTTTCAGATTTGAAATGTTAACACATTTCATGATCCATGAAAGAGAAAACACTTTTACTTACTGTAACCCTCTGTTTTTAATCCCATCTTTTACAGTATACAGATTTCCAGCATTTATAGGTAAAGAAACAAATCATATTTTTGTGACGTTATTTAATCACTTCCAGGAGACAGTAAGTAGATACTACTTTCCCTCTTCTTTATTCTATAGGAAAGCTACTTTAAAGGTAATTTTATTTTATTGAAACATGTATTTATACCTGCATTACAGCAACAGAATATTGTGTTTTCTAAGGTTTGTAAATGTAAGTCACATTGCTGCCCTATACTTAGCCACACATATTTACACACATGCAGTCCTTGTTTTCTCTCCTCTTTCTTCTTCCTTGCATGTACTGTATTGGACCAAGTATTGTGAAATGGGATGTGTCAGTGCACTGCCAAGAACAATCATTCTTTCTTGCCTTTCTCTGAAGAGACATTGTTCCTCATAATTAAAGGGAAAATGGGAACTGAAGACTAATAAGCCTTTATGAAAAGATTATCTTTTTTTAAAGCTTCTAAGACAGGTAAACTTAATAAACCTAAAAAATACTGTACTGTTTTGCTTGCTGTGCTTCTATCTAATCTTATAATACAATATATTTTTAGCACTTTGATGGGTGTAAGGTACTGCACTTAGTGACTAGAGGTGTTACACAATGACACATAGAGTACGTTGTAATCAACAAAATAATCCTGGTTTGTTGCCTTCCTTTGAAGGCCTGTCACAGCACAAGGACATTTTGTCTATTCCATCTTAATACTATTTTCCCCTGGCTTTCATCTCTTCTGTAAACCACAAAACATAATGGTAAATGGCTTAACCAAATGGACGTAAATGTTAGTACCATTATTTTCCCTTTGAGGGCCAAACTATCACAGCAGGGGTCCTGAATGAAGCACAGTGATGTAACAATATGCGTAGCTGTACACAGAATAGGATATGGGAAAAACATGATGACAAGTATCAGGATAATAAGGGGAACAGAATATGAAAGGTTGGCTGGTAATCTGTTCTGATCAGAGCTGTGCCATGTTTTAACTGTCAGCAGCAAAACTTGAACTGAATAGACTTCAAAGGAAATGAAACCCCACAAAGGACATAAAGAATTATCCAAAGGTTGCAATTTTATTTGTTTTCTGGGACAGTCTATGTTAAGCAACTTTTTTTTTTTTTTGAATTAAAACAAAATGTAGTCCAAGAGAAGAAAGATTTCCGCCAAAGAGCAAAAAAACAAACTCATACTCATAGTGAACAGATCAATTAATACACAGTAAACTATGAATTCACCTTTAAACTATGAGCACCTTGGTAATTCCCTTGGAAACTAATCTAATACTTGTGAAGTAAAAGAGCTACTGTTTGATGCTTTGTTTAACAAGAATATTAATTAAAACTTGTTCAATACTGATATTTTTGGATAACTGTATGTATTTGTACTATATAATGATGGGTAGAATGCATGCAGTAAAGACACTGTTTTATATTGTTTTGTTGTGAAATAATTTTTCTGCGTAAGAAAGAAAAATATAATATTTTGGGGGTGTACTTTCTCACTGGAGTGGTCACATTTTTGTTTTAGTACTGCTGTGTTGCTTATACAAGCTCTGACAAAATATAGCTATGGAGAGAAGAAAACCAAAACCTAACTACTGGTTAATAATACGCAGTTCTGTATAACGTCAAAGAACAGACAAAAATTAATATTATTTTCAACTGAAACTGCAAAGGAAATACACTTTAATTTGACAGTTTGCTTTCATGAGCATGCTTAAGTCATAGGACTTTCAAAAAGCTCTCTTTGACATTTCAGCAAAAGGATGCAAAATTGTAAAGGGCAGACAAGGTCTACCAATGGCAGACTCCATATATGTATGGAAATTGCTGTTGTGTGTACAGTCTTTTAAATGCTTTCTAATTCCAGTTGAATTCAATAAATTCAATTTTCTTCAGCTGGATTTCCCTGATCTTGCACAAAAACTGAATTCACGGAACTGGAGAAAGAAATTATTATGTTGGTCTGGTCCTTTTGTCTAACAGCTCAGGCTGTGACCCGAGTACACTACAAGATGTTAGTTAAAGGGCTTTTCCAGAGACATTATAAGCCATGAGACATTATAAGCCAACTTTTGCCCTTGATTCAGCTGAAGAGTTCATTTAAGTTGTGGGATTCTCAACCTGCAGAAAAGTTATCTCACTACCATAGTGAAGGGCTTTTTGAATTACTGTTTCTTCATGACAGAACTGTTTCACTTCATATATTATAAACACTGCAATATTAATTTATCCAGAGAACAAGCACATAGGAATTATTCTCTAGCTTGAAGGCTCAGACTCTCACCCAGAAAAGAATAAAAAGTGATGACTCCTTCTGCAAATAGTATTTGCTGGCTCATGAAAAAGTGAAAGACTATCAACAGAAATCAAAGTGTCTTGTTTTTCCAGTATTCACTTTTTTCTTCCCCCATCAAAAGTCCATATTCTCAATAACCATACGTGGTTTTGATGAGAAATTTAATCTTAGAACAGGATGAAGACTT
Source organism: Arenaria interpres (assembly GCA_013399435.1). Classification (NCBI taxonomy): domain Eukaryota; kingdom Metazoa; phylum Chordata; class Aves; order Charadriiformes; family Scolopacidae; genus Arenaria; species Arenaria interpres. Next base: position 5,866 of record VXAK01022432.1, on the reverse strand, counting down.
GATCCAAAGTTGTCTGCAGGTAGATCTGTGTTCTAAACAAGTAGTAGCAACATCATAATTTTTGATTAATTAGTATGCTATTTCTTTTCATTTTTCCCCATAATTAATCCAAAATAACTGATGTGGGTGATATGCAAAATTCCATGTGGAGAATTAACTATTTTTTACTTGTACAGAAAATACTAAATTTATTCGTCATTCAGGTGTTTTTTTCTAATTGTCTTCAGCTATTTAACTGAAAGATCAGTTACTCTTTCAGCCTTACCCACCATTAGAAGATATTGGTTAAAACCAGTAGTCCCTACCCGTACTGAGTGGTGATCATATTTAACACTATGAATTTTAGTATGCCTAATAATAAGATGGTATTTCATGGGTTAGACTAGTTTGTCATATGCAGTCCTTCAATTACAGTAAGTTAGTCCAATGAAAATAGGTAATTTACCTTAACAATGGTATAATTTTGGATTAAAAAAATGCAGATTTAGTATTTATATCTCATTTTCCTCCTTTAAATTACCAATTAAAATTCAAATATGCTTGTCTTTTTATTGCATTTACTATCAGATTTATGATATAACTAAGTCCTTTTACAGGGCCAGTGTCTTAGATTTCCAGTCTAATTCAAGGACAGAGCATACCCAGATATAGTCATAGTTGGTGTCCATCTCAAATACATCTGTTTAAAATGTATTAAATCCTCTGAATATTTTAAAATGGTAATGCATTTTTCATGAATTAAATAAATTATTATTGTAGCCCTTATGTACATGTACTTTTGCATTTGTAAATATCTGTTCTTTAGGTGTGAAATATGTTTAAGACTAAACAAATTCACATAAATAATAAAAGACAAGACATACATTCAATTACTGTTATGTCTGTGTTATTCCTTCTTTTTTCTAATTCTAAGTTGTCATATCTATATAGTTTTAGGTGGCATACTGAATGGTATATTAATTGTTATACTGTACTGTGAGCTGGTAATTTTGAAGTCCTTGATTTAAAATCTCACATGTTCCTTCTGAATTTTTGGGTCCAAAATGGCAAGAAGCCAATATATGATTACTTAAATACATTTCTCAGCTGAATTTGGAACTTGAAATAAATTCCATTATTCAAAGGCAAATTATGGGCGTTTCTTTTTTGTGTCCTTACATAGACTTTCCATAATACATTCTGCAACTTCTGTTACCCCTGGTGAACAGCGGCAATAGCAAAAGACTGTGGCATATAAGGTGAGAAGTACTGAATACGGAAAACTGCATATGAATACCTTGAAGAGCAACGTTCCCTCTGACTATCTTTGTCATTTCTTTGCTCAATATATCTTCCAAGATGGAGCAAGGAATGGTTACAGCAGATAAACTATTGAGCTGACTGCGAACTTTGGCTTATAAATTTTTGACTTTTAAAGATTAAGCAGGTCTCCTTGTGCATGGCTACCTGGTCCCTCTGGGCTTGTTACAGCTGAGGTGAATGAAAAAGATGTTGCTCCCCCTCACCACACTTATCCCTGCATTCACTGAATGCGATGGTGGTCATTTCATTCACTTTGTTATCATGTGGATCCAGCTCCTCAGATGCATAGAGAGCTAGGAGTGATCTCAGCCATGCCATTTTGCACAATCTCATTCAACTTCCCATGTGAGCCCCAAACTGTTTTTTTTCAGTTGATTGTGAGCTATCATACCACATCACTCAAAGTAATTTCTCTCCTGTGTGTTTCCTTACAACCTCTCTATAAAAATTTACTTATCTATCTTCTGTTCTCTGCATATAAACCAAATTTATCTGCATGTTCTCTGCTTTTAAGAAGGCTTATGTGTACATGAAAATTAAGGTACTAAACAGGCAGTTGGATTTTTCTGGCATGTAATCTTCTAGTTTGCATCTACAAATGCTCACAGACGATTATGCTAACAAATATTCTAGACTCAATTAAAAGTAATCTATTAAAAACATTTTTCTTGGTTATAGATGTAATAATATATGCGATTTATTTGAAGAAGTGGAAACTACTTACTGTTCATAATAGTTACATTTATTGTGGAAATTCTGACTAAGTATAGGATATACTGCAAATAAAAAGTACAGGAAATAGCACAAGGTAGGAAACACTGAGGTTTTAACATCTACAGTTATAGCTGAAGAAAAACTGATTATAGATCAGAACAAAATCTATGATTCTGTTCATCCAACTATTCAATGCAGACAACTCCTGCTGAAGTCACAGTGGGAGTTTTGTATTCTGAAAGACCGTAAGACGATCTTTTTGAAATTGCCTTGATTTCTTTACATTTCTTTTGATGAGGTGATCCCACTGTCTTTAAGTGCCTTTATAATATTCAACATACTCAGATTGGAAGCAGTAAGACATAGGAAATAAACAGATGCCCCCCCATATAGAAATTACTAATATTCACACCACACATTACATACATAAACCAAAAGCTTACTTCTTCCTATCATTCTTAATGCTGTCGATTAACTAAACCTTTCATTAAAGTAATTAGGATTCCACAGAGACTAACAAAGCTGATCTATGTCTGTCCACCTTAAGGACTAAGAACTAACACTAAAGGCTCCTCATAAAAACAAGAAGAGGAAAAAAAGATAGCATTCTCTCTTTTGATTCAGGAGATTGAACAGTAGAGTACCGTTGCTGTTTGTAGCTTCAGAGACGTACAAGAAGAGATATTCACTTTAAAGCTATCAGGTAAAAAAGAGTACTTAAAAGCTATTGTGGAATCATTATCAATCAGAAACCAGCAAAGTGACACATTGAGCTCTCCTCAGAACAGACCTGAGACGCCAGCTACGGTGTCTGCTCATCTAAGCTTCCACCGAATAGTAAGGTTTCCAGTGGGCTGTATTGCGGCTGGTGATGGGTACAAAATCCAGTGGCAGCATTTTTCAGTTCTTTCTGCAGTGAGTATTAGCATCAGCATGATGAAAATAAGCTGCCTTGTGTCACTCTTAAAGACAGTCTTGTGTCTTTAAATTATCTTCTAAACGGTTGGAGCTGTATAGGTGAACCACCCCAAGGAACTGCAATTTAGTCTCTCCTTTCCTGGGATAGTCCAATGCTGAAGCATAGAATGAGGGTATCCCATGGAGTTTATGGAAGGGATTCCCATGATGAGGCTTGGCAGAAGCCACATGCCAAGATACTCAGTGTACACAAAATGGTGTCACATCTGAAATGTTCACCAAAAGGATATTAGATGTTTAAGTTGCCTAATAGTAACTGCAGTGATTGTGCCACTACTAGTACGTATCTCTGTATTGACAGCTTTATCTTAATTATAACCTTAAGAATGGTAAAGTTAAATGATATTAATAATTGAGCTTCATTTCCTTTTATTAAATGTGTGCAAAAGTTTATCTTTACAGAATGTCATGATCATATATTAATTAGTGCCTGTGAGAAAATTGGATATGGTTTTAAGTACCATTAATAACTCAAAAAAGTGTTTAGTAGAATTTTCATTATTCTGAAGTTTATCATACTGTTTCAGTATTTTGTTTCCTGAATCTTTCCTGCTTAAATTGGAATGTGCATTTTATAAACAATATTTTATTTGAAAATATTTTGTTATAAATCATTGTCATCAAACATTCTGCCATTGCATTCCATGCCATCTCATGGTAGTCCACAGGACTAAAATGATTTAACTGATGCAAGACTTGACATAAAAAGCCAAATTCAGGTGGGGTTTTTTTTCATGAATGCAAAACCTCACTAAAATCAGTGAGAGTTACATTGAGATTATACAAATAATGGAAAGTACATTTTGTTCCACTATCAAACTACATACTAGCCTCACAACATACAAACAAAAAAAAAAGAGAATTGTTAGTCTCCAAATCACTGTTCATTCTCTGATATTCCTGTACTATTTTAATGCAATGAAATAAAAATTTCTTCCCTGTCAGCCATCCTGAAAAAAAGGACATATGCAATGAGGTGGGTTGGGGGTCTACTGAGTTTATTTTCATCCCTCTTCTCATTGTCTGCTGTTTGGTCCAAAAAAGGTGCATTACAGTTTGTGCTTTCCCAACCCTCTCACATTATTGTCAGTTATTTTAACAGCCTATAAAAACTGAAGGTACCTTAAATCAGGTAGCCACTTAATCTATGCCATCCAATCTTGCAACAGAAATATTAATTAACAAAAATTATGCCAGCAAATGGAAAAAAATGTCAATTAATTGTCAAAACAAGTTATTATAATAGGGATAAAAACTCTGCTTCTATTGGTAAATCAGTCTTTGAACGTCTGAAAGGCAGAATGTACTTGCTATTTGAGTTGTAGCCAATCCATACATACTAGGGTAATGGTAACAGTGCAACCTGCTGTCAATTTACTGCATCAACATCCATCACATGAAGTTATTAAATATACATCTATCATTTGGTGTATTAGAAATAAAGTCATTGTAATAGAATTTTGTCATAAGATCAATAACTTGGAAAATAAATGTCTTGGTTTCACCTCGATGTTTACAGTGTTTGTTAGCAGGAGACCATTACCTTTTGACAATGTTCTATAGTAGTGGCAATATCTCTTAATTTAAGATCAAGTAAGTATATGTCCTTTAGTTCTTATATTATTTATAGATTTTTACATTGAAGTTACTATGAGAAGGTACAATGAAACACCATTTGTTTTACTCTTTCTTTACTTTATTGCAAAGCTGACTGCTCACACATTTGCATTAAATTGTTTCATGCTCCTGACTTATCTCTGCTGCACTGAAAATGTAATATACAATGAATGCAATACCATGTATTATTAAATGTATACCAAGCCTGCTGTCTGTCTTCAGCTGATATGTAGAATGTGTGTTGGAGTTAGTGACATGAGAAGTTCTTCTTTGGATTTAGTCAAGTGTTGGTATAACTCCTTTGGCTACTGAACTTTTCTTGATTTACACTGACATAAATGAGAGAGCACTGTATACCTGCAAATATTTGTCATGACCACAGCACAGCTTTGAGATAGAGCCTATATATTTTAGACAGTTTCAGTGGATTTTTCTCCCCCTTACAGGTTTTTAAATTATTTGAGACTATTACATATGCCCATACTGGAAATGAAGAACATAATTTACTATAAACTAAACATTGTTTGTTTTTTTCCTCATGATATCTCTTATCAAATGTCAACATTAACATTAATTTCTGTTGACTGCTGATAAAAGAAGTGACAAAACACTGCCAAATTTCAGTGTTGCTTGGGAAAAGCTCCAGTGACTGGTGAATGCTTGGTTTGCCTCTGTCCTGGAGAACAGATGACAGAAAATTCAGTAACACAACCAAACCCCAACTCTTCTCACTCATGTGCTTCAACTACTGGGCACACTGTCACCAATCTTAGAAGAGACAAGAAGAGAAATAGAACAAAATCCAGAGGCAGAAAGAGTTTTTTGGTGATATTGTGATTATCAGGAAGACTCTTCCTTTCTCCTTTCATTGCCAAGTGGGAAAACTGGAAATTCTGGAACTGCAGTACTCCATTCAGTAATCTAGATGATGTCATGTTAGTATCTCATTGAATGTTTTTAGTTCTTTTTTTTTCTCATTATGCTTTCACAAAGTCTTTTATTCTTACTAAGCCTAGAAAGCACTTATTTGGAAAGCAAGCAAGAGAAAATGCAGTTGTACACAAACAGTTCAATGACATAAACCACTGAAATATATTCAAAAATAAAAAAAATAAAAATAAAAATTATCCCTTGGAGAAGTTCATGACTTTTGGATACACCAGAACTCTTGAGCTAATTGAACCTATATGCAAACAACACAATTTCTAGGAAATCATATGGATGAACTATAGAATTGCATTGCAACATATGATTT
>VXAK01022431.1:3018-13376 GCA_013399435.1 Arenaria interpres | reverse complement strand
GTAAAATTAACTTAAAAGGAAGTAATGGTTGGTGGCAAATTACAATCAACTGTTTGATTTATCAAATTCTGTGAGTTATTTTTAAGACTGCTTTCTAAAATAAAAACACTTAATATTTGCTGTGGCACATCTGACTTCCTACTCTTTTGGTGAAGAAGGTGTTTTGGGGAAGTGTGTGTGTGTTGTTTTTCAAAATAAGTAAGTATTCATTATCTGAAATCAAAATATTCTGTGGCAAGAAAAGTGTGGTTGATAATGCGAGGGCTTGATTTGTGTGTTTGAAGTTCATAGATTGTCAGTCTGTTATAGGAAGAAGACTCCTTTCCTCCCCAACCCTCCCCCCGACCTTTTAAATGGCTTCTGTAGCTTTTGTATGCATACTGTAAATTCAATCTGTGTATTTTGGGTTTTATTTTCTTATTTCTTCCTTTTTCAGAGGTGCTCAACATCATGTGACTTACAGGCAATTTCTCTTAATTTCAAAATGCGTAGTCCATTATAGATGGTACGTGATGGCTGGGTTTTCATGTAGGTTTGTCTCAGACTAATGGATTTTATACTTCAAAAATACATTTATACAGAGGCAGCCAGCAACTAAATAATGCCTTTGTGAGTGTTACTTTACAATGAAATGTGGATCAGGCAACAACACAGTTCAGTTGCTTCATCTGTTGCTAAGTAACTCCATTATCAGACTGCTGAGTAGAAACAGAGAAAGAAGAATTTGTTCTGATTGTTTAATATACTAGGTATTTCACAGAAAAATAGACTCTTTCCTTTCTTTGAAATGCTGATTATGTCATGGTAGTAAGTGAAAGCTGGAGATAACAGCTGCAAAGGATGTGTGCAGAAGAAGTTAACATTGCAGGGCTAACTATAACAGCACAAGGTGGTTGTTGTTTGCGTGGGTGTTTATGATTTTTATATCTTCAAAATACCTTTATTATTTCCGCTGTCCTTAGAATGGCAGAGTAATTATATGCAAAACCTCTTTTCTGAAGCATACTGGCCAAATTGGGAACCTACTGAAAAAAAAATATTGCAGTATTAATAAAGTGTGCCAGTATGTGGAGTTGTCTATCCTTATCTCTTCCCAAGGAGTTTGATACAATCGAACAATCTCACAGAAATTCAGTGTGAGTGGAAGAACAGACTATAACTGTCCAGACAGAACTAAGAAATTTCCTAGCTTCTTGCTTGAGTGCGTTGAGTTAGTTCTTATTTTATGGTCATGGCTGGAATTGAATGCTATGAGTATGACTTTCATGGGTGCTTCATATGAATGATTATTGTGAATGAAGCTGGTGGAAGATGAGTTGGTTCATTTTGGTTGTTAGCTTTCTACCAGCCCCCTTCTTGTCCTTCCGTCCCAGGGACAGAGTACGTAGCTTCAGCTGCCAAATCGGAGAACTGCTCTGCACTACTACGCAGTCCTGTCGCTGAGATGTGGAGGGGGGCTGTACTTAACCTGAATTGCCAAGGAAAATTAGCACTTTTCATTGCAGCCTTCCCGAGAAAGATGAAGCCCTAAAAGGTTTTGTGACTTCTTTGTAGAGAGGTGCAGAACAAGTTTGTGACTACAGTGCACCCATAAGGAAGGATTGCTTCCAGAAGCAATTTTTGTACAAGCAGTGTGTAAACTATGCATTTCCTCATTATGAATAGAGTAGATGTAGATTTGGGAGCTCATTTTAGAGCTGGGGAAAACCTTCTCCGCTTAACTATGTTGATTTTACAGACTACTGTCTTTTTCATTGCCTTTCCTTAACTGAGTGAGTTAATGGCTAAAATTATGATACGATGATTGCTGAAACTTAGGAGGTGGGAGTTATAGACTTGCACCTCCCTATTCCACACAGTGTCTGGGTATTTTCATGGTGAATTAGGTGTGGATGAGGAGAAGGAGATTCTGAAGAGGAAGGAAGATGGAGTTTTACATACTGTAACAGGATAACAGCATTCCTACCACTGTACTTTCTTCCCTTCCTCTCTTTTCTCTTTTTCAAGCTTGTTTAGGGGTAGATGGGAAATAATAATGCATCTAAGCTACTACAGTGGGAATTCTGGCAGCATTTCTCCCTTTCCAATAAAATGAACTTGTGAATTGCATGACTTAAAGACAAATCCTTTGTCCAATGGTTCCCAAATACATTCATTAAGATGGTTATGGTCTAATGACCACTTTTCTAGTTCCTTGTTTGTCTTTTGACTCCGTCCAGGAACAGCATCTAGTGTGAGTGGAAGACATCTCCAGATCAACAAATTTTGGCCCAATTGGCAGTGTGTTTGATAATCTTTTTTTCATGCTCAATGTGCGTGAACGCTTTTATAGTAAATATTTTACAGATATTTATTCAATGGCATTTTTAAAGATGAGTATTCTGTTAGTGTTTGTAGCGGATAATGCAGAGTAGAAATTTGTGTTAACTGTGACACTACATTTGATAGAAACTATAATACCTAAGATATGTGAATAATATACTTTTTTTAAACTTTCAGTAGAAAAGAATTAAGATATATATAAAACTGAAAGGTTTTAGTCTAATCACATAATTAAATACTTGACATACCCTTTTAAAACACTGACTGGAATGAACCTAGTGTAAAAATATATGGGACAAACCAAACTGAATTTTCATGTTTTCCAAATAATCAGAGTAGTGTAATCTGATTCATTTATGCATATGTGTTTTACTGAGATTCCTCCCTATCTCCTATTTTTGACTTTGAGAAGCAGTTCTCTCTCTTTTTCATACGTGTCAGCTACAAAACACTTAATTCAGCAGTGTGCCCTGTGCATGACACAGGGCAAATGAGGAGAGGACAGAATACTTTATTTTGAGTTTAGTTTGAGCAAACTGTTTGAAGAGAGAAGACAGTATTATGAGTCATATAATTTGTGCATCATCTGACGAGGTGAACCACTGAAGTTTAGAATAAATAGAAATAATTTACTTTTTCACTGGTAACAAGTAATTGAAAGAGACTTTTGGGGAAAAATATTCCTAAAGAGTGTCATTTCCTTGCCCTTCTCCCTCTTCCCCTCAACATATTCCATATGCTACTTCAATTTTTACATAAAATTACTTGAAACTCTTCTTCTACATGGAGAAATTCCAGAAGAAGGATCATTTTCCCATGGTTCTTTGTGAATACTTTCCCAAAATACTTTCTAACTAGTTTATTTCATTGTTTTGAGGTTTTGAAAAGAATTGTAGTTGTTCCAGACTTTTCCCCTTCAAATTTTTTTTTTTAAATTAAAAACTCGTGTTCTCCAGCAGAGTGTTGCTGGTTTTCTTTGAAGACAAAATGCACATATAGGACTAGTTACTTGCTAAACATATGCATACATATTAAGAATGATACCAGTACTGAGCTTAATTTCTCTGCTGTATATCATAGCTTTGAACAATGGTGCTTCATCTGCTGTCAAATATTAAATTAGAGCTTTCTAAAGCAGAAACTCCTTACAGATGACACTGTTGGTAGTGTTCATTGGTAATGATAAATTCCATCTTGTATTCTAGTTTGTCAAAGATGTTACATATGCACCAGAAACTACTAATGTACCATAAAAAAAAAGTTATTGCTTTAAAAATGCATTGAATAACAATACTGAAAGTAAGCGGAGATACAGGAAAAACATCTTTTCTAAAAACTGTTTGACACATCTGTTTAGTATTAAAAGCTGTGTTGGTTTCAATAAGCCCTTCTGAAACATTCACTAAGATAAAATGATTTGATTATTTCTTAAGAAATCTGACTGATACAACCTTATTTCTCAGAGTTTGGTAACTTTGGTTTTTTTCTCTTTGGAAGGGTTGCGTTTTGACTTCGGCAGTTTCTGTAGCACTGCTCTTAAGGTAAAACGTTCATGCCGAGTTGGATGTAAATAGAATAAAAATAGTGAAAGTCGCCTGCTCATGCACGTATATTAATTTGTTGTAAAGGCACTTGAACCATTATGTTGGTGTCAGGCTTTTATTTTCTGTGTAAGTGTTTCTGTAAATAAGCTGGCAGTAAATGCAGTACTCGGCCGTCACCCTTAGGTGGCGGCATTGACCTTGTAGTGGTACCAGGTCTGCGCATCCCCGCTCCAGGGGCTCGCCGATGCACAGCAGGTAACCCCCCAATACTGCGCCGCTTCCACCGATCCTGTGTGCTCTTCGATTCGGCTGCCAGCATCGCTGTCTCAGTAGTTCTGAACGTCTGCAGACTGTTAGTATAACAAAGCCTGCTCGAGTAAATAGCATTTGACTCTTGCAGTGTAGTTATGTGTATTCTTACTGAAGCAGTTGAAGACGTGTGCTTTGTGTAGCTCGTTAAATATTAGGAAAGAGGAAGGAGAAAACGGGTAGAATCTGGGGACGCTGTAGGGGATTTTGTGTTCTTTTAAAATAGAATGAGTTCGAAGAACATACGATGGAAGCATGTATACCTTGGAACAGGTTGCCCAGAGAGGTGGTAGATGCCCCATCCCTGGAAACGCTCAAGGTCAGGTGGGACGAGGCTCCGAGCAACCTGATCTAGTTGGAGATGTCCCTGCTCGTTGCAGGGAGGCCCTGTACTAGATGACTTTTAGAGGTCCCTTCCAGCCCAAACTATTCTGTGATTCTATGATCTATGCTAGATATACTGAGTGTAAAGTGAATGAATTGAAACTAAATGCTATTGCAGACTGTGAGTGAAACCGTGGAGAAGACTAGCTATTATTCCTTGATGTGCTTTTTACACATTTAACCATTCTTAGATAAGACCGTCTTCTGCAATGATAATGCAGTTTTGAACTTGTGACTTCTTAAAGGCCAAGGATGTGTCTTCTGGAGATGTGTATTTAGGAATACAACACAGGCAACTTGGTGTTTTGAAGCAAGCTATTTTATGTGCACCCTTATCTAATAGTGTGGATTCTTATTTACTGCATTCATTTTATTTTTTAGAAGTGTAAGCCAAAAGTGCTTCAAGTGTCTTACTTCAGTTATCTTTCAAGGGTATGCCTCAGAGAGGCAAACTAATTCTGGTTCAGCCCTTAGTGTCAGATAAATTAGGAGCCCCTTAAACTAATTATTTTCAGCTTAATGCTTAACACCACATTTTGGGTTCTATATTCAAAGTATTTTTCTATGTTCCATTGCTCGAAAGACATCTCTGCACGAGGAGGGTTTACTCAAGAGTTGCAAGGTGTGTTTTTTGTGTTTTTTCACCTTCGCTAATGCTTTCATCCTTTTGTATGATTTCTGTGCCCCCGTCTTTCCCCTGCAAGTATTTGTCTCCAATGGGGAAACTTTGTTTTAAGCAGGTGAAAGTAAGTTTCATTTTAAGATTAATTCAGTGTTTGTGAACCTATTTAGACTGACAGCATTGGAAACTGAAGTCCTCTTTTTGTCCACTAAACAGGTACAGCGTGAGCAGCAGCAGCAGTGCAAGTTTCACCCCATTGCCCCACCGCAATGCGGCAAACCCTGACCTAGAGAGAGACCTCTAGCAAGGGTTAAGAGGCTTGTTCAGTCTCCATGCTCACTCAGTCGTGTTACTGTGGCTGCCAACGGGAGTACCCATTTGTGCTAGCGGATAGATATCCACATTACAAACCCGACAGGAACTGGACTGAAAGCACCAGCTTATTTCATAAAAACTACTGACCATCTGTCAAATGATTTAACTTCAGTTACCACAGACCTGGGCCACTGGTAGAAGTGAATGGCTCCATGTCCCACTGCCAATTCCCTGAGTTCAGTCTCTTTATAAATACTAGTGCAGCTTCTTTATACTATATACTGTGCAGAAACAAAACGTGTATATAGACTGTAAGTTTCTTGTAAAGCTAGTTATATACCCCTTTCAAATGCTTGACTGTATATGTAAACACTCTGGCTTAATAATAAGGTCAGCTATATTGTTTCACTATTCTGTGGTTTTTTTTTTTTTTCTTTTTTAAACAAGTACTGCATTTATTGAACTTTTTAACCAACTATTTGATGTCGTGAGTTGACTTGTCACATACAGTGTGAGTGTGTGTGTGTGTGTATATATACATTTTAAAAGCAACTAAGAACTGGAGTTGTAATCTGCATTTTTGCATTAATTATGTTTTTTGACTGTTGTTCGGTTACCTGTGGTAGTTTAATGGCTCTACCTACTCCACAGTTTAAAAAACTTTCAATTTTTATATTGATATAAAATAGGGTATTATACCACTTACAATAGTTCTTTGGACTGTAATTTGTTACCACTTTTTATTTTTTTCTGTATAAAATTATGTATTACATACACTGTAAATTAACATAATGACAAAGAACTGAGCAGTGGAAAAATGGCTGATGCACAACTTTTTTTCTACTTTTTGGTCAACCTTATAAAATGATTATAAATTTGATACTTGCAGATGATATATTTTGAATACAATTTTAGAAAAGGTTAAATACACTTATTTATACATTCAAGTGATGTCTGTTAATGCCTGTGCATTAATGACTGGCATGTTAGTGAACTTGTATGTCAAATTTTAAAAGTACTGTAATGAATAATATTCTGAATATTGAAGATTCAGATACTAAAAATCCAAATGGATGATGGTAATGTGAAAAACCTAAAAGCAACCCGCAAGCAAATTGCAGCAAGGTGGGAGTCAATTTTTATGCTTTCTGTATAGTTATTTAAAGAGCCATTGTATATTGTAATTGAAATACATACCAATGGCAATAAAGAAATGAGTACTATTTATAGGATATTTTTGTATTTCTAGAGGATGCAATGTTTTGTTTTTATTGAGTGTTCTGTCAAATTGCAAATAGAAAGTTAAAATGCAATTAGTCAGCTCAGAAGATGCCCATACAATTTCTTTACTGTTGCGGTATTTTGTTTAACTTGACCTGTTGGCACTTTATGTAAAAAAAGAAATGAATGTAAGTAAAAGCAAATTAATAGAAAGTTGCAATAGCACATTGCCTTCAAAAGAGGCTTTTACTGAAGCTATAAAACGTCTGTAATAGTATGTACCTGCTATACTGAAAAAGATGTATGCAGTGAAGTTATTTTTTTTATCTGTGTTCCAGTAATTAATAAATTTTATGAGACAATTTTTCCTTCAATCTGCTTACTGAAATGATAAATTGTTACTGAACTAAGCAAAATGTTTAAGTTTTATTGTGTAGGGTAAATTAATATAAATTTTAATGGACATGGTAGGTCTTGAATTAAACTAGAATGTAGGTGTTTGGTTTTTTGTGTGTGGGTTGGTTTTTTTTGTTGTTTTGTTTTGTGATTGTTGGCTGTTGTTGTTGAACAAGTTATTTGAGCTTTTAATCTAATTTAAAAACTTGGTGACCAGGGATTGGTAGCTGGATATGGAGCCTTTTTGATTCTTTGAAATATCCACATTTAATTGCCATTTGGGTCAATGGTCCAAGTATTATTGCACTACTTTAGTCACAAACAGAATTCTATGATGCAAAAGTGAAAAAATCTTTCCAGTAAAATATGTGTTTTAATAGAATGTGTGCTGCCGGATATTACGGGCACCTAAATTGAATTGTAACAAAAATCTTCAATTTCAGTAGGTTTTTTGAGGGGGGCAGAAGGGGATGGTTTCGTGGTTGTTGGGTTTTTTTTTTCATTTAATCTAGTGCTATCTTGTGGCATAAAGACCACTGGCAAACTCCAGATGAATCACTTACAGTTCTTCATTTGTTAAGTTGGTATCTTGACCCGTGTTGTACTCTGTAAAAACCTTCAGCCATTCACTTAAGGATAGCAATAAATCAAAACTGATAATATTACTCTCAGTGAGCTGTGATGCTTCTTACTGAAAGAGATCACAAGTATGATGCTGTGAAGCAAATCCTTAAAACTGTCAGTACCATTATTTTAAAATGGTAGCAATTTGCATCCATCAAAGATAATACAAATGTGTTTTTATTTGTATAGGACAAAGACAAGATTATGTAAAAATAATGAATGACAGGCATCTTTGTTTATGTCATCTGTTCCAGCAAATTCCAGTTGAACTTATTATCTTTATGAAGCTAGAAAAATGAACTTGTCAGATTTCTGAAGCTGGAGGAAAACACTTTGTTTCCCAAAGAACTTGATTATAACTTCACATAGCTTTAAAGCCTTAAGTATGAACGATCAAAACTTGTATGCAGTTAGGTGTAACAGAGCAAGTTCTACAAATGTCTTCGTTCCCCGTCCTCAGGCTGCTATAGTGACATACTCATATTCTCTCATTGGTATCTTGAAGTGCTTTCCAGGTAGTTGTGTTCACCAAAATGTTACATTGTTGGCACATAACATTACCGGGTAAATTGAGTGGGCATGGAGAATGAACTGAATTTTTTGATTTACACTTAGCTGAAGGCTTTTCTTTGTAGATTTATCATCCATATTTAAACCTGATTCTGATGTTCCATGTTTTATGCATTTTCATCATCCTAGAATTTCCGGCCTTATTTACTGTAAATTTGTTGTGGTATTTCAGTCGCCATTGTACTTTTTATCCAGAATGCTAATGCTTAAGAAACTGTGTTTGGGCTTTAGACACAGGTGCTGTTGTACTTACCATAGCTAATCTTGAACATGCTATTCTGCCTTTCAGAGCTATGTGTAGCTTTTGCCCCTTTATTTTTCTCGGAAGCCTTAGTTCATTCTTTCTTCTGTTCTGTATCATAACTTCCACCTTCCTCACCCCTAAATGTTTGAAAATTAAGTTCTGTCTGAGGCTTTCCTAAAGATTTTCTTGCTGCTGTGGTCTTCAAACACCAACTTGTGACTGTCTTCTGGTCTTCTTGCTCCATGGCATCCAAATGTGTTTTTGTCTGTGCGGGCTTTGTACCTTCCTCTGGTGTTACGCAGTAATTATTGGTTTCTAAAAACATGGAATTATTTTTAAACCTTTGAAGTTTTTTGAGGGTTGAAGGTATAGATATATGTCTGGCTGGGACATGAACGCAATGACTGTAACTAGCTGAATTTTGGCTGGGACAGAGTTAAAGTACCTCATAGTAGCTCATATGGCGTTAGTATTTGGATTTGTGACCAGAACAGTGCTGATAACTGAGCAGTGCTTACGCAGGGCCAGGGGCTTTTCTGCTTCTCGGTGTGCCCCGCCAGCGAGCAGGCTGGGGGTACAAAAGGAGCTGTGGGGGACACAGCTGACCCCAGAGATATCTCTTGCCATTTGGTGTCACGCTCAGCAATAAAACAGGGGGAAGGAGGAGGAAAGGGGGATGTTCAGTCTTACAAAGTTTGTCTTCTCAAGTAACCGTTGGTGTGATGAAGCCCCACTTTTCAGGAAATGGCCTAATACCTTCCTGCTGATGGGAGTGAATGAATTCCTTATTTTGCTTTGTTTCACACACAGCTTTTGCTTTACCTGTTAAACTGTCCTTATCTCACCCCATGAGTTTTTCACTGTTACCCTTCCAGTTCTCTCCCCCATCCCACTGGGGGTAGTGAGCAAGTGGCTGTGTAGTTGTAGCTGCTGACTGGGGTTAAACCACAGCAGTGGAAGACTGTGCAGATGTTCTGCCTCCTACCAGTTTGGTAAAATTGTTGAGAATGGTTTAAGAATTTTTTCTGGGTAAACTATGAAAATGTAAACTTGAAAAAAAATCTAGGTTACAAAATTATGGTGAAGAGGATAAATGTGAATGGGAAGTACTTATGTTTTAATATTTTTCGGCATAAACATAGAGAAAATTTCTCAACTGTGTACAAGTTGAAATGAAAAACTAATAATGTTTTGAAGGCTAAACAGAAAGTGGTTGCTACTGTCAGTATTATCTAACTAGTACTTAAATGTCATAGGACAGCATTGGTATTTGGAGTGCTAATCTGTACAATACATAAGAGTAAGTTTGTTTCAGGATGGTTAATTGAGAATGAGACAAACACATGCAAATAAATGGTCTCAAATGAACTTGTCTCACTGGTAAGGGTTTATAAAAAGAAAAAAAAAAGGCTAGCTAGCTTGTATAACTTGATCGTAGAATCTTAGAATCTTTTTGGGTGGAAAAGATGTCTCCACTGTTCTGACCTGGGCGATGTCAACCTGTGCTGTGGGGGAGGGCTAAAGATGAGTAATTTTCTGCTGGGTCGGTAAGGTGAGCTCACTGTGCAGTGAGCTTGAGAAGGTGATGTGTCTGTCAGCATGGCTGATGTAAGGGCAGGAGTGCTCTTGAGGGTGGGTAGGGGTGGGCAGCTGTCAACTGTTAAGATAGCTTTACTGTTTCATTAAACAATGCTATGAATTCTGAGATCTTCCCCATAAAAAAACCCCAAACCCTAAAGGTAATAGGTTCTTAAAAAGTATTTTGCTCCCTCCCAAAAGAAAAAAAAAAAAAAAAAAAATTTTTTTT
>VXAK01022430.1:0-13731 GCA_013399435.1 Arenaria interpres | reverse complement strand
GCTTTTAAGAGTGTCTCCTTGAACAGATTTAATGCTGGCCAACCCACCTTAATTAACCAAACATTTTCTCCCCTTCTTCCTGCCTCTTTCAAAACCGTGGCAGAATCTCAAGTGAAATCCCCACAGCCAGCATTTCCCACCGATCCATTCTCATCTTAAGAAGTATGCACAAGGAAGTATAACACAAACCATATAAAAAAGACAGCGCAAAAGATAGGGAAAAAAATGCAAGAATCATGGTCTTGTGTTGCTACCTTCCATCTTGATTTCTTGGGGAAGACAGGGCGTTTTGAGCCCCACCTGGAAGTTAGCAGCTGCTTGCGTAGAGATTCTCAGAAATGCTTGCAAACAGCCTACAGACCAAAAAAAAAAAAAAAAAAAAAAAAAAAAAAAAAAAAAAGAAAAAAAGCTGCAGGAATTAGATGAATAATTTCAAAATAGAGGATAGAATCAAGACAATCACAATGTACTCATGCATAATTCATGGCTGGGGAAAAAAAATCTGCATCTCCTGAATGCTTCTTTCACTCAGCCTTCTTTCACTTGAGGCCTCATCCAAAACTATTCAGATCAATGAGAGATGTTTCACCAGCTTGACTCTAAGCCAAGTCGCTATCTGCTTACACCTGTTAAACAGATGGATAAAATGAAGCTAAGACCAAGTAAAGTCTGTTGCCCACAATCACATAGGACATCGCTGAGGGTCTGTAATTAGAAAGCGTTGGAGTCAACAGCAGTGCTCCCTCTGCTTCACATGAGCTTTGAGTAAAGGCAAGAGGAGTCTTCTTGCGTCCTCAGTCCAGCGCCTAAAAGCCAGGTGGCATGGGCTGCAGCCCTACCTACGTTCTTTCATTTGAAATCTGCAACAAGGTGAACTCTCTCTTCCCTGTTGGGGCTGTTGAATTGTTAATTCCTACTGATACCACAAAATCAGAAGCAAAGGGAAAATATCTTGTTCTATAAATCAAACATGAAGAGCTGAGATGTGGTAAGGACAAATACTTCCGATTCTTTCAATTTTATTTTTTTTTTTTTATTCTCTTCAGTGTAACACAGCTAAGCTGACATATAAATATTTTAAAACAACTGCTCATCAGGAAAAAGGTACAAATTCTGTGTTGTAGCCTTAGCTGAGATGTGTATTTTTGACACATTTTAAAATCTTGACTGTATTTGAACTGTGCTATTGCAGCCTTGCATTATTTACTGCAAATTAAAAATAATCAAGGTCCCTCTTTACCATGTACTTTCCCTTTTAATGTTGCTAAATGTTACATTATCTCCTGTCGCTTTCATGAAATTAAGCTTTGACCACTTAATTGATTAATTTTAGAGAGCAAAAGCTACACAGAGACATTTTCTTCAGTCAGTCAGGTTTTGTTTGAACTGACAGTTGTTCAGTCTTTTGTAAATACTGCAGTAAAATGAAAAAATGGAAATTAGCTTGATTCTCCAAATCTTATCTGACTAGTCCCACTTAATTACATGGAGATTTTCAGATGGGACAAGTTTGTGTGATCTGACCTTGCATAAGATACACAGAAAAAAAAAAAAAGGAGAGACAAAAAAGAAATGGAATAATGTTAAGTCTAAACTCATACTGCAACTAGAAGCTTTTTCTGCAGTGGCAGAGATCAAATGCTGTCAAGAAAACAAAACACATGCATGAACAGTATACATTTCAGCTAAGGCTACAATATACTATTTTTCTGATAAGCAGCTGTTTAAAATATTTATATGTCAGCTTAGCTGTGTTCCACTGAAGAGGAAAAAAACCCCACATTGACAGAAACTGAAGTATTTGTCCTTAGCACATCTCAGCTCTTTATGTTTGATTTACAGAACAAGGTATTTTCCCTTTGCTTCTGATTTTGTGGTATCAGTAGGAATTAACAATTCAACATCCCCGACAGGAGAGAGAAATATCTTTCACCTTGTTGCAGGTTTCAGTTTAAAGAAGGTACGACTGCAGACCATACCACCTGGCTTTTAGGTGCAGGACTAAGGAATGAAGATGCCAGAGGGCTCGTCCTGCCTTTACTCACTGCAGAGGAAGGACTGCTGTCGACTCCCAGCACTTTCTGGTGACAGACCCTCCATGGTGCCCTGTTCCACCTTGACAGTGTGGCTTGTGTGGTCTGTGCTCCTGCTACGTAAGAGAGGTAAGCAGATGCTGGTTTCTAGGGGAAATTAAGGCCAGGAAAAATCAATAACGCAGCTGGCCTGATGTGCCACCTACTATATAATCTCATGCAGCTACTGAACCTGGAACATGAGTTTAAGAAAAATGTATCTCCAGAAACGCCGCTGGTACCACTGTGAAGATGGTAAAAGGTAGAGCATTTGTCTCATTCCTTGATATTTTGTCACTATGGTTTATCTGTGTCATTGCTGACAAGTTGGAATATTTTTCTCATTTGAATGTATCCTTTTTACTTTCCAGCCACGAGTATTTATGCCGTTCTCCATTAGGGTGAAGAGCTCTTTAGTCCTAAAGCTTTTCTCTCCTTGAAGGTGACTGATCAGATCACCTGATGATATTTTTAGCAAGCTAAACGGACTGAACTCTTTAAATTATGCTTTTTTTAAAAAAAACTTGCGCCTTTTTTTTGGCTTTTGAGGTAATCCTTCAGACTTGCTAATGCACAGTGTGGTCCAACTAGAGGCAGGCCAAATATTTGCTGAAGAGGTTGCTGCTCAGATGTGTTCCTGTGTCTTGTTGCTCATTATTTATGGGGTCAGGCTTCTGCTTAGGTTAACCTTTGCCTTCAAATCTGCTTACGGACAGGATCCTTTGTGCTCAGACATGCTGACTTGTGGTAAATATTTCTGTGTTCTATTTTGGTGTCTGAAAGTGTTTCAAGGAGCAAATGAAGAGACAAAAAGAATCCTGTGGCTCAAAACCAACAGAACTTGCTCTGGAGTCTTCTTTGAAGAACACGGCAGAATTGCTTCAGGCAGCTACCACCATCCACATTCCTGCAACTGACTCCGTACGGTAGGACCTCTGTCTACGCAGCCTCTTGCAAAAGTCACAAACGACCACTCTGTTTTGGGAGGCCCAGATGTAAAGAGCAGGAGATAGGTCAAATGGTGGCAGATCACAGGTGTAGTTTTTGCATTGCATACATTAGCTTAACATAAGGTTAAGCTCTGGGTGCAAGCCCACACTGTCTTGAGAATTTCTTCACAACTAATGGGATTTTGGCAATGGTTGAAGCCCACCTAGTAGCAAGGCAAGCAGCTGAAACTTTACAATATTTGACTTGGCCAGAGAGAAATTCCCCATGGATTTGCTGACTACTATATTTGCCCATCTCCCAAGTAAAGGCAGCCTAGTGGACCTTTTCAGATAGTGAGCAGAAGCATCTTCTCAGACACCACTACACTCATTTTTGAAGAGGGAAAAAAAAGAAAAAAAAAATCCCAAAAGCTCACAGCAGCGCTGTTGCTTCTTTCTATTCCATGCAGAGATGACAGTTCAGTTACTCCTTCCCTCTGCAGCACTCGCTGCAGCGCTCACCTTGGGAAGGAGGAGAGAGAAGTGGCAAAGGATAAGGGGTCTCGCCCCTGGAGGGAGGGAGGGCTTAGGAGTCAGAATCAGTAATAGTGGCTGGATGGCAGGGAGAGAAAACTGATGTGAATTGGGAAGCATGATACATAGGGAGACCAGTGGGAACTGACAGGGGTCCAGGGACTGAGGATACATAGGCTGCTAGTCGCTGGGGTGGGCAGAACTGAGGCAGGGGGAAGGCTGATGTTTGGTCTGCAGGCAAGACCAATGTGGAAGTTGTGGAAGAAAAGTGAATGTGCGGAAGGAGGGCAGGAGGTATCTGAAGTGCTTCTCAGCAAACTGAGGAGAATGGCTGAGTATTTGTTAGAGAGGCATGCTGAATATGGTCAAAAGAAAGACTCAGATCTTGAAAGTTAGGTTGAAGTCTACTGTGAAAGACTTTAGGAGCATATAAATGACAGAAATCAGATGCCTAGGAAAGAGAATTACAGTGGGAGCAGCACGAAGTGATACTTTCCCAAAATATGCTTCCAGCCAGACTTCATGAGCCAGAGGTGATACCCCTGCATTGAAAAAAAAAAAACCCTTAGTAGTTTTCTCTTCTTTCAGTTTGTCTGGTCTCACCTTGAACCTGTCTGCATTTTTAGCATTCACATCATCCTGTAGCAGGGAATATCAGATCTTTGTTCCAGCTCTAGTTACCTAACACTCTCTCCATGCATTACTGAGGAACAAGGACAGCATCACATACCTGAAGGGTATTACCACATGAGCAAACAGAATCCTCTCTCCAAAGACATCACCACGCAGGAGAAAGTAGGTACCTTGGACTTGGTTAAAAGACACCACCAGTCTTTCCATTGACTCTGTCTTAGTTTCAGGTCCAGGTCTTAAAGCAGCCAGAGTTATTTGCTGATGTCTTAAGTTATGATTTGTTTAAAAGCTTCCCATCTGTTCAGGTTTGTGCTCTGTTTCATACACATTTAAATTACTGCTGGATGGATGTGGTAGAGTGATGATTTTGGAAACATTCTCATTGTTTTTTAATTTCTTATGTGCTGTGTTTTTTACAGAGATCAGCACAAAAAGGCAAAACACAACCAACTGTGACAGAATATATAAAACAGCATGAGCTGCCTACAGATAAATGAAAACAGTCCAAAATAATAGAGACCAATGTGAATCATGACCAATAAGCATATTTGTAATAATAAACATGTCATCTGTGTCAGATAAACAAATCACAAATATTTATTAAGATAACAAACAGATTATTAATAGAGACATCACAAATTCAGAACATGTCTCTCAGTCTTAGTAGATATGAATTAGCAGCCAAATCTGCCAAAATAAATCTGACAGTCTCACAGAGGTCATCATACCTAACAATTTTTTTTTTTTTAAAAAAAAAAAAAAAGGAGAGTACAAAGAAGGAGAGAGCAGACAGGCTTTTTTTTTTTTTTCCTTCTACTAGTATGACATAGTTTAGAGAGATCAGGCTGCATTAGTGCTACTAAAGATGATATAAGCCTGACGATGATAAGAAAAAACTGGAGGCAGGGTTGAGGGAGAGGCTTCCCCTGGTAGCTGCAGCTCTGACCCGAATCCTATAAGCTGCTCCAGGCAAGCAGGTGCATGAGGCTTCATTTTGAAATCAGTGGGTTCAAGCCAAGCACAAAAATCTGTCTCGCCGGAGCATCAGCCTGCAGTCACCATTTACCTCCTTTTCTAGTCTTTCTGATGCAGATAACACTTTGTTGATATGGCATGAGTTCTCATGCCATGAAAAAAATGTGAGAGTATTTATACTTTGACCCTTGTTGTTGCAGAAGGACGCCAGTCGGTTTAAAAAGTGAACCAAAGGTAATTTGCAGGAGAAGCTAAATAAAACCAGTTGTTTCTTAATGCAAACCTGGCACCAGTGCATCATGCAGGTGATGGATGTACAGTCCTCAGCTTTTGGAAATGGAGAGGCTGAGGCTGTAGCAGCAGTGGGAATTCTTCCATAGCATACACGCTGTATGTTTCACAGCACAGATTTCAGAACATAAACAGTACTATACCAAACTGAACAACACAGACCTATAAAATACTGAATGTGTATTTCCTTCCCTTCTATGAAAGTAATGGTGCATACCCAAGCTCCTGCTGCCTCCACATAGATAGATTCGAAGAGGGAAATGAGGAACTCCTAACGTGACAGTCTGACTGTCCTGGCTGGGTCTCCAAAGAAAAGTAGGAGCAAAAAGTACCTCGTCACTGTTAGTGCTGGTTCAGATAAACCCAAAGCACCTCGTCACTGTTAGTGTTGGTTCAGATAAACCCAGGGATTTACTGTGATGGGAGCCCAAGTGGAGATGATGTTCTGGCAACTGCTGGCATTTTTACCACCACCATGCTAATTAACCCTTGCTGGCACTTCCAGTGGCGTCCCTGATGCTTCAGCTGGACTGGTAGGTAGCCCTGGTTGGAACCTGTCCTGCTTAAACAGCTGTGCTGTAGTCAGCAGACTGTTTAGAGGGCTCCTGAAAAATTAAAACCTTCTCTTACAGCCAAGAGTCAAGCTATGTAGAGCTAAAGGCAAGGGTTCACTGCACGCTTTCAAAGTCAGAGAGTAAAATTCCCATTCACTTTAGCGGCAGCTGAGATTTCACCCTGCCTGACATCTGCGTTGCTTTTCTAGTGGTTCTGGGGCAGTGGTGAATAATAAATACTTTGCAGTGACAGAGAGAAGGTGGAGTATCGTGCGTCAGTTTGCATGACTATAGGGAATAAAGCCCAAAATAAAATCCCGAGCTCTCAACTGTAAATACCAGTCAGCACAATAAGAGGTAGGTGCTGCCCCACTGCAGCTAGTGCCATCACGGCCAGGCCAGTCTGAATTTTAAGCACTATTCTTGTAGCTGGTTTATATTTTCATTTGCCTTCTGCTAAGTCCTGCTTACTCATTTTGAGGTACCCCCCAAAAATTCCTCCTCTTCCTTTATGTTTATATATTTGGATCCTTTCAGATATTCTTTGCCACCCACAGCAGATGTTTTGTGAAGGTCCCGAGTCCTTTGACTCTTTTCCTTACAAGCCAGCTCCTAATGCTGTTTGACTTACCTGTCCTGCCCATCTCCGTGCTTAGCCTACTTCCCTGCATGCCAGAAAGGTCAAGTCTGTAAGTCCCCCGCCACCCTGCGTGGACACATCCACAACCACCCACTTTAAAGGCAGGAGTGCCCCAGGGCTGTGCAGGCAGAGGAGGGGTGGGATGTCTCACCATTCAGGGCAGGATGCAGCCTGGCAGCAAAACACTTGGCCAAAAATAGATAGAAAAAATAGAGAGGCTGCTTCGAAAAAAAACTTACTTTCTGGGCTCAACCCTGATTCTGTGCATCCAACGGGAAATTCAAGGACATATTCATGATTCGTACAGATTTGAGAACACGTCTTTTGTTGTTGATGGAAGCTCAGCATGAACCGAGAGGTTAGGAGCTTGGCCGGGGTCCTGTCTTCCCACTGAAAATTCCTGGTTCCTGGATGTGCTCACCCACTACTGAAGGCCGTGTTGAAATGGATGTAGAGAATTTTCTTGTTTATTTGCCAAAATAAGCATTCAATCAATGCAAAATTATTTGTGAATCTGAGAGGCGCTCACTGAGCATCTTGGGCATTTAAAACCGTGAGGACAACATTTATAGGAATGACGAAATGCTTCTTTTCGATGAATTTTTAAGCAAATGGTTTGGGTGTCCCAGATGAAGTCATAAGGTGGCAGGGACAGAGGGGAGTCCCACATCACCACCCAACTACTGTCCTTCTATTCAGCAGCTCCTGGTGAGGATGCTCACATGGACCACGACAGAACCGTGTCACATGCCACAGGGGTGCACAAATGTCACCCATTTCTCAGGGAAGAGGCTTTAACATTGGAGCATAAGGCTGCTTATGCTCCTTCCTTCTCTCTCAAGTCCATATGAAACCCCCCAAACTTGTGAGTTTTGAGGGTGGGGTTTTTTCTAAGCCCTTTGTCTTCTCCCTGAAACAGGGAAAAAAAATTAAAACCTGGACTAGTAATTTATTGATGCTTAACTTTTTCTTTTTTTTTTTTTTAAAGAATGAGCTATGCAGTTTAGCTAGCACACAGAAGTACTATTAGAAATATTTATTAAATAAATTCACTGGTTTTATTATGAAACAATGTCAAAAATGCTGTTAAAATGGATGTTGTGTTGCACACTATTACATTTGCCTGTTCACATCTCTCTAAAATGGAAGGGGGAATTAAAGGCTGAAGTGATAGATATATACTCTACTGCATTGTAAATGAAAAGAAAGATTATAACTGTAGGTCTTAGAAATAGAATTAAGTAGGGAGACCTGATATTATAATACAGATGCAAAATAAATTCATGTTTCTAGAGAAAATCTTGTGAAATTAACATGGCACCTTGGTATACAGTTATTACAAGGCAGTTAATATGGCATAATTTTATGGACCACCAGGAAATTTGGCCTGCAGCACAGAGGAATTATAATAGTCTGATATGGTAAGCTTTGAAATGAAATAACTTCATGTGAATACTTAACAGCTATAGAACGCATTTGAAAGATTGAAATGCAAGAGTAATAACATCACTGGAAATGTTTAACATGTATTTCACTGCTCATTCAGAAAGAAAATATTTCATGTAAGAATTTCAAGTTTCCCCTAGATTTCCAGTTGAGTAGAAATTGGAAAAACATCTCTGAAGGTGAAGCTTAAGCTCTTCTATGAATCTAGTCCTTTGCTTTTTTTGCATATTCCTGGAAAAAAATTAGCAGAACCAAAGTTGGTCCCAACCAAACAAATAGTAATTATTTCACCCTAGAACTATGGAGTTTTTATTAGTTACCAAATACAGTGAAAACAGGTTGTTTTAGGGTTGACTTTGGAACAAAGTAGAGTTTAATTTTTTGGTTCAACAACTGAATCAAATAATCAATTATTCACACAACCCCGCCATCTGAACGCCCACTTAAATCCTAAAATAGGAGCTCACCATTGACAACAAGACTTTGGATGAACTTCTTCTCACAGGGGTGAGTCTCATTCCCAGGGAATATTGATTTCTGTTACTTAGTTTTTATATTTGAAAAGATGAAAAATTGTTTCCAGCTTGAAACTAACTCTGCAGGAACAAGCTTTTATTAAAGAAATTTTTTCAGTGCAAATTCTTCTTTACCACATATTACTTCATTTTCTGAAATATGCTTCTAAGAGGCAATGTCAAAAGTACAATTAAATGGTGCAGGACTGAGTCCTAATTGATGGTGACAATAATTAAAATGAATTATTTCGTGAAAGCTTTTTTTTTTTTTTTCCCCTGCTTTCACCCCTCATTATTCTGTTTGGAAACAGACTGTCCTAAAATGTATTGAGTGTCCTGCTGTCACTATTTAGACAAGCATTTGTCAGTAGGTTCTTAATATACGCTAATATTTTCAGTAGGCTTTTAATAGAACATCTTTCTCTCTCTCCAGTTATATTTAACTCTAATCTTTAATATAGGGTCTTGCATCTCTTTTCACGCTTCTCTTTTTATTAACTTCCCAGATATATTCAGAAATCCCCTAATTTGCATCCAGCAATGACTTATGTCTTGAAGCATTAAAATGTACATTTAAAAAACACTGAGGCTAATGTAGGAAACTGATAAAATACTATTAAAAGTTCCCAGTTTAAATGTACGTGATTCGAAAAATATGAATTTTTAAAAGAGCTATTTTTGAAAAAGGAAGAAATGTTCTTGAAAATTCCATGTCTTTTTTTTTTTTTTTTCTTCCTCTAGGAATTAAAAGTCCAGAATATTAAAAATATAATTAAAAAAAAGGCATGTCCAAAGCTGGGTAGGGAGTGCAGTGAATTTTCATCAGAACGCTGACATTTTATTTCAGCCTTTCAGAATGGCAAAAAAAAAAAATTAACCTTCAAATTTTTTTGGAAACAAGGTCTAATATTTAGCACCCACGTTGTCCTAAAGGAACTTAATGGAGGTGGTCGAAGTCAAAAGAAGGATGATGTTCACGAAGGCTTGTTAACACAGTAGCTGGTAGGTTCCTTCATCCTTGGGTTAACGTCCTCTTCCCATGGGAGAGGGGGATTAGTCGGTTTGTGACAACTCCTAACTTCATAATAGCAATAGAAGAATGGCCAGCAATGGTGTTCAGGCCTGAAACAAAGTGGAGAAGCTTCAGATAGCTGGGTTTTGTTTTGAATATGCAATGGTAACTGGGATTGCATGGCAAAGAGCTGTCTGGGAGTGTTGCAAATTGTGTGAGTCTTCTACGCGTTGACTTTAAAATTAAACAATTTATGCCTTTTATGAGCATAGTTAAGTGGAAGCCTTAATACTTGTTGCTTTTCTCTTACGGTCATGGCTATTCTTAATATTTTTCTATTTCCTTTTTTTTTTTTTTTAAAGGTCTGGTATGGAATGTTTGATCTCTTGCCAGGTAACCTAGCGGGAATACTCGGTTCAGTTATGCAAGAAGCATGGATTTGATCCCTAACTCCTGTTACCGTGCTCTTAGGAATACACGGTTACAAAAATAAAAGCATTAGCCTGCAGCCATTCTGCTGTGTGCTGTGCTCTCGTCAGATCTCATGTGTTCAGCAAGGTCAGCCCTGCTCAGGACTCACAGAGTTGGGGGTGCTGTGGAAAGGAGCCACGGAATAAAAGGATGTGCATGAAACACTGTCCTCCTCTGTGCTCCCCTCCAGGGAAAGTTTCCACTCTCTTTTATTTTTTGTTACCTTTTTTCCCCTCATGTGAACCGTTATTTCATAAACATGCATTTTTTCTTTTTTTCTTTTTTTTTTTTTAAGTCAACGAAGGCAATTATGTGACTATGCAGAACTGTGTGGATGCAACGCTAAGAATGGCATTTTGGAATTCCTAGCTCAGAGTCTTCCCAGCGACACTTCCCAGGACAGAGACCTTTGCAATCCAGCTTTCCCTTACAGACCAGTTCAAGGTGCATCAATACGAGACACCAGTTCACCGCAGCTGTACAAAAAGATACCGTTTTAACCCTTGCTAGTAATACACGTGTCGTTTGAGACTCACGTGCGCATTGAAGCAGTTGCATTATTATCGCTAATCATGTTTTTGGTTTTGTTTTTTTTCCCAGCACTGCCTGAGACCCAGCCACAGCCTGAGGCCCTACACCAAACGCTGCAGCACGCTGTGCCCTGGAGAACTTACAGTCTGATGGGCAACACAGGCACGGGATGTCAGAAGGGCTCTGGCACTCCTGAAGCGTAAGTGATGGGATGCTGGCGAGTGACGTTCAAAGGTGTGAGTCCAGGGCCGAGTTGGAGGCTTGGATGGCAGGGGGGAAAGTGCAGAAGCAGAAGGGGTTGAGGAGGGGACTGCAGCAAAAGCGGGAGAGGAGAAGGCAAAGGAGGAGAGCTACGGTGCTTCTGTCAACTTCAGGCTCTAGTTTGTTCCACTCCACTGCATCTTACCCCAAAGCCCCGTTACTAGGGGAAGAGGAATTCTTTTTTTCTTGGGGGAAAGCATGTGGGGAAAGCGTGTGGGAAAAGCGTCTCCACAAATCTGAGTCAGAAGAAAGCTTGTGCAGAAGGACAGGTGGCTGCAGTTGGCCCTTCTTTTGTCCCCCTGCAATAAGAACACTTCAGAGGTAATACAGATATTAATGTTATACTTAGAGCATCTATACCTCTAGGGGAAAAAAACCCCCAAAGCAACACTTAGCCCATTACTTTTGTCTCCCAAATGACAGAGCATTGTTTAGTTATGTCTCGTTTCAACATCCTGTGAGCACATACCGATCGGTAGTGTGCGCTGAGGGGGTGCTAAGTGTCACCAGATGCAGAAGAAGGGACAGATGTTCAAGGAGAGTCCTGCCTGTTCTTCTAAGGCAATGCTACGAGCAAAACACGAGAGTCAGACCTGAAGCAAAACCTGAGGTCCAGACACTTTAAAGTGCTTTTAAGCTCAACCCTACGTCCAACTGCAATAGCAAAACATTCCTCAGATCTGACAAACTGCAAAACAAGAGGGATGTCTGGAGTAAGATCTGATCTGTTTTCTGGCTCTCTCCTGACCTTGTGCAAAAGCGACTCAGCCAGCTCTGCCTGAATGTTTGACAAACGCTATTCAACAGAATACAAGAAATTTCCAGCGTCCTCAAAAGACAAAACCTCAGCAGCACACTGTATTCTCCTCACCTTCACTTTGTATATTTTCCCTTCAGGTTCTAAGTTTTATGTTATTAAATTTTGTTGTAAAACATTATAATAAATAATAATTGCCACATTTTCCATCCTAAAGATATCAAAGATGGAAAAATATTATTGTTTCCATTTTTCTAGTGAGGAAAGCGAGGCACTAATTACTTGCCCAAGGTGACTTTGCCCAGTAAAAGATGCTGCAGCAAGAGGAAGAGAAAATTAATTTAATGTTCCAAAGGTTGGGTTTGTTGGTTTGCTTTGTTTTTTTTTTTTACTTGAGAAAAAGCACTCTGATGGGAAAATGCAGTTTCAGAAAAGTGAAAATGAGTTCAAATGTAATGTGAGTCTAAAAGGGTTGGCTCTTGCGCATGAATTTGTAGCTGTGACACAACAGCAGATGAGTGATCAGTTTGTGTATAGATAATTGCAATGAGTCTAGCCTACAGGAAAAAAAAATGTCTTTATGCAAGAGTTCGGGACGCGGTGGAAGCGCTTGAATATTGCGGTGATGGAAAAGCTAACAGACAGAATAAGCACTCTAGACAGTTAGCCAGAGAGCGGCATGCAAAAGCACAGAAAGCCTGACGTGCCCTGAGCTGCTCTGGATCAGCCAGTTGCTCACAGTGAGGGTCCGGCCGGCAAATGACAGCAGAGCAGAGCGTGCAAAGCCTCTGCACAGCCCATGAGAAGACCGGTGGAAACGTCTGGCTTCATTTGGAGAAGAGGAGGCTGAGGGGGGACCTCATTGCCCTCTACAACTCCCCGAAAGGAGGCTGTAGAGAGGTGGGTGTTGGCCTCTTCTCCCAAGGGAATAATGACAGGAGCAGAGGAAATGGTCTGAAGTTGGGGCAGGGGAGGTTTAGATTAGATATTAGGAAGAATTACTTTACTGAGAGGGTGGTCAGGCACTGGAACAGCCTGCCCAGGGTTGTTGCCATCCCTGGAGGTATTTAAGAAACGTGTAGACATGGCACTTCAGGGCATGCTGTAGTGCCCAGGATTGTTGGTTTTTGTCTGTCTTGGGTGGGTGCGGTGTGGGTGTGTGCGTGGGTTTTTTTGTTGTGGGTTTTTTTTTTTTTTTGGAGTGGTTGGACTCGATGATCTCAAAGGTCCCTTCCAACCATGAATATTCTGTGATTCTATGCTTTATTCAGCAGACCAAGGGCAAACCCAGGTTCTGACTGAGGCGGGGGGGTCCAGGTTGCTATATTGCCACTGTGGAACAAAGTGACTGAAAGTGGCAGTGCCACCATGCATAAACAAGATCTCCCTGCAGCAACCCCCAGCTAATGTTTCCCATTGGTATTGACTTGGGCAATGGCGCTGGGAAAGCCAGAAGGCATTTTGCAAACCAGCAATCAGCGCGTTTCCTAACTGCAAAGCCTCTGCCACGCTGTCGTGCATGACCTGGCACACCACGAGGCGTTGCTATTTGCACCCTGTGAAAAAGCATATCGTACTGGCTGCATGGGAAGAAGGACCTCCATCTAAATCTTCCTGTACCTGGGCAACAGTGGGCAGTAGTGCTTCTTTCCTTAGGGGAGAAAAATACTGCGTGTGATTTTGGTTTTGTTGGTGGAACTTGCCAATGCAAAGCAGCAGCAGGGCGAGCTTGGTGGCCGTAGGTGCCAGTCGGCTCCCCGAGAGCAGCCCTTGCTTAACTAAGAGGATCCTGTTCTCAGGACCCCTGAAAACGAGCCAGTGAAAGGTTATGAAATGTAGCCAGTAAACATTGTTCTGGAGAGAGAGAAGAAATTGTGTCCATTGTTCCACTGGCTGGGAATGGTGTTGCCTGGTCTCCACCAGCCAGTTGCGTGGGCTGAGACATGCAGCCGGCCAGAGACCAGTGCCTCTGCAGTGGAATTGAACACTGCGTTAAGCAGCTGCTCTCCTGATTTGCCTCCAGACTCTTTCCGTGCTGTTATTAACACTACTTGCGCCCCGTTGAGATAGGTCTTGTCTGCACAGGTTGATATATGACAAGGTTACTGAT
>VXAK01022429.1:30316-49332 GCA_013399435.1 Arenaria interpres | reverse complement strand
TGTTGGGGAGGGTCCAGAGGAGGGGCACAAAATCAATGAGAGGCCAGGAACACCTCTCCTATGAAGACAAGCTGGGACAGCTGGAGTTCTTCAACCTGGAGAACGTTCTGGGGAGACCTTATACAGCCTTCCAGTATCTAAAGGGGCCTGCAGGAAAGATGGGGAGGGACTCTTTATCAGGGAGTATAGTGACAGGACAAGGGGTAACAGTTTTAAACTGAAAGAAGGGATATTTTGATTAGATATCAGGAAGAAATTCTTTACTGTGAGGGTGTTGAGACACTGGAACAGGTTGCCCAGAGAAGTTGTGGATGGCCAATCCCTGGAAATGTTCAAGGCCAGGTTGCATGGGGCTTTGGGCCACCTGATGTAGTGTAGTGTCTCCCTGGACATGGCAGAGGTCTGGGAACTAGCTGATCTTTAAGGTCCTTTACAAGCCAAACTGTTCTGTGATTCTGTCATTCTATGATTGTTCCACTACTAAGTGGTCATGTTTGAGAAGAAAGAACACAAGTCTAATGAAAGTGAAAAATCTCCCAATACATTGTTATAATATAAATATATACACATCATGTATACATTTTATTTATCTCTCTGTATACGTATATATGGTTGATTAATGGACAACAAAACATTCTAGGTAATACTGTAGCATAATCATTTTGGGCTATAAAACCTTCTATGTTACATCCTGTCAGATATATATCCATTCAGAAGATAGAATATTTATGAAGGAGCTATGCTATTCGAAAAGGTAGTGTCAATTTAGCTTTACATTCCACCTATAAGAATTTCCGTGTATCATAAAGCTAATTTCCCCCCATTTTCCTGTCATTTTGCTCTGAACAGGACGATTTCTCACTGGAAAAAAGGCATAATCTTAAGGGCCTTTTTGGCTGGCCTGAGACAGCACAGGTCAAGGGTGTTTTTGCAAGTGGAATCAAAGTAGCTGCTAGAAAATTCCAGAGTGTGGGAGAAGCAGAAGAGGAAAATCACCTTTCCCTTCCACTCACCACACAAGTCAAACCCATGTCCTTTTCTGTCCTCAAGTCTTCTTTGGGGCCTGATAAAAGAATAACTAATATCCACCTTCTAACTCCTGTGATGATTTCCTGGTGTATGGGCTATTCTCTGTCTGGTAGAACTGATGAAATGTGGCAACCACTGGAAATGTTAGTGTGGGCTTCAGAAAGCTCCTGTAAACACCCGTGTTTGTTTCTGCATGATCACACGGGTAATGTTGTCAGTTTCAGCACTCACAAATTCCTTAGAGAAACAGAAAAGAAATTAAAAAAGTATGATAAAGAAGTTAGACTTACATAATGCCATTATATAATGTGTTTCATTTGTATACCTGCACCTATAGCTACTAATTTCCACATTCCATTCAGGATAACTAAAGCACAGAAATACTAATTGGTGTTCCCAACATTACCTTGTGCAGCAAAAGTAACTGAAAAGGAAGCCCAGTCACCAGATTGAAGCTGTCTGGTATATACCCTGAGCTGAATGTATTATGGTATTTTAATAAAACACAGTACAAAAGGCTTAATAGAAGAAAGTTCCACTTTAAATAATGAAAAAAATAGGTTCAATTTAATTATTTAACTAGTTGTTATTAACTTACAAAGGTATTTTTAAATACCTGTGGCAGAGAGAGAGTGAAAAACAAAAGACTACTTTATGTGTACTCATGAAGTGGAGTTTACAGTGACAGAGGCAATTGTCACTTGATGGTGCTGTGGCTCCATGGCTGTCTTTTTCCAGCTTTTCCATATTACCACATCTGAGGTGCAATGTCTAAATCTTCTCCAGCAAACACAGATCTCAAAAGTTCAAATAAAGACCATAATATCAAAAGTGCCTTTAGCATGGAGCCAACCAACAGGAAGGCACCCAGGCCTGAGGGGAAGATACACTTGTCTGTCAGTGAACAGTGGATGCTTGATGGACTGCTTAGACAATGGATGCAATTAGATTCCAAGTGCTAGATGTAAAGAAGAAATACAAGAACATCATAAAATGAGTCATCTGAAACCAGGAACTGCAAGTTTAGTGTGTCACCAACATTTTCACTCTAATTTTACATTACTTTTTCTTGGGTTTTAATATTGACTTTGACCACAAGTTGTAAACCTATAAAGCTGGACGGTTGAGTTGTAAAAGCAAACGGAAAAGTTCATTTTTTATAAAACAAATAGCTGTCAAAAATTTACATGTACAGAGAGAACATTAGATGTTTGACTTGAGAATTAGCATAGCTAGAATAATTCAAACAATTACATTTTTAGAGGCATTTTGGAAAGAATATTGACGTTTTCAGGGGAAATAGTTATTTTAAAGTATGTTTAGATATTAATGCACAGGTTTTCATGAGTTTCTTCCCCAAAACAAAGCCCAAACCCCATAAGTTTTACCAAAATCAATTCTATGATTTATTGGTTATTTTATTTGAAGATGGAAAAGAGGAGGCAGCTGGGCAAAATAAATATAGAATGCCTAATTAGTAATGTTGCCCATCACTTCCATTTTTAAGACCTTGATTTTGTTTGTTTATAAGTTTGCGAAACTTCAGCCATCTGGACTGAAATTTCCCAGTCTGATTAAAAGAAAAGGAAGGAATGAAGCTATCCAGGCATTTTAGGGACTAGAACACAGGAAAATAGTTTGTTCTACTATTGTAAAAAAAGTGGTGATGTTTTCATTGAAAATTCTGGTCTTTTTTCTGTTTTTGTGAAATGACTTGAAATGTAGTAGAGAGAGGGCCCATAAAAGAATTGTGGCTCTTTTGTCTAATTACAAAAATCCACTCAAGTATGTTAAATTTAAAGATTTTTTTTTTTTTTTGATTGCTGTTCACACATGCCCTCTCAAGACTTGTTTACTTTAAAATCTGAAATCTTTGAAGATTCCAGTCCCATTGGTCATGCTTCAATCTGAGGTGAGAGAGTCCTTGAATCTATAGCTTGGCTCCTGTTGTCCACACAAAGTGCCTGTACTGATCATGCAGACCCCATTTTCAGACTTTTTTTTTTTCTCAGACAAATAGAATGGAAAAAAATTGAGAAGAAACTGGAACAAAAAATGTAATAAACTGAGTCTTGGACTGGCTAAACCTAAAACTGAGGAAAGAAGACATCAGAGGGAAGAGCTCAGAAAAAAGGAGCAAAAGGCGTAAAGTTCTTAAGAAATGCAGCGATGAGTCTATGAATACCAGAATGCAGTGCTCGTTAGAACATGAAATGGTACCTAGTGTTTCTCAGTCCTACCGTGTCTTTGCTCTTAGTACACTTCTGTGAAAGTCACAGGCCAAGTATTTTCTCTATAACCCTAGTCTGCACGGGTGAGCACAATGTAAACCTGTTATTCTGGTAATTCAAGTGCTAAAGGTGTGTTTAGGGAATGCCATCTCTATTCTCTATGCAAGAGAGATATTGAGGTGCTGGAGCGAGTGCAGAGGAGGGCAACGAAGCTGGTGAGGGGGCTGGAAAACAAATCGTATGAGGAGCGGCTGAGGGAGTTGGGACTGTTTAGTATGAGGAAGAGGAGGCTGAGGGGAGACCTTATCACTCTCTACAACTACTTGAAAGGACACTGTAGAGAGGTTGGTGCTGGTCTCTTCTCACAGGTAATTAGTGACAGAACGAGAGGGAATGGCTTCAAGCTCCAACAGGGTAGGTTTAGATTGAACATCAGGAAAGAATTTTTCACTGAAAGAGTGGTCGGGCATTGGAACAGGCTGCCCAGGGAGGTGGTGGAGTCACCATCCCTGGCTGTGTTTAAGGGCCGTTTAGATGCAGTGTTAAGGGACATGGTGTAGGGGATGACTTTGTAGAGTAGGGTAATTGGTTGGACTCGATGATCCCAAGGGTCTCTTCCAACCTAGACAATTCTATGATTCTATGATTCTATGATTGTCTACACCTTAATTATAACATTAAGAAAGCCTTGTTTTCCAGAGTATGCTTTTTCATCTGATTTAATCAAGGAAATTTTACTATGTAAAACCTCCAATTCTTGATGTTGCAGACACGTGTTTAAAAGAGCTCAATGTTGCCTGCATAATTAATAAATATATTGTAATGTTCATGCACAGGAAGGGGTTTACGTTAACATGTATAAATTTGATCTTCCATGGGGTTTTTTGAGCGCTTAACTTTGCAACTCAAAGAATATACCTTCATTGAGCAGTTTAAGTAAAAGCTGTGCTATATGCATAGCAAGGGTGGTGAATTCTTTTGAGAAGAATTTTGAGGATTAATCTTATCAGAGACGTGTGCAGTTTTCTATATGTTTCCTGTGGAACACAAAGATAGTAAGTCTCTTATTTTTAAAGTACACTCATTTTTTCACAAACACACATAGAAAGGATTCTGTTTTGATGAAATATTGTATGGTAGCTTTGAACAACATTTTACACCTCAGGATGTTTTCCATAGGCTTTACAGGACTACAGTCTAGAAGGGTTTTTGTCATAGGAAGAGACAGTCTAAGGATGTGTACAATGAACCAGATCTTGTTCAATTTATTCTTCTGCTATCATCTGTGAAGTTGGGCGGCATATTTAAGTACTTAAACAAATGTATTATTTCAAATTATCTTTGACTTTAATGTATACTTAAGTATTTGTCAGATTGTAGCAAACTCTCCCTACTACAAAATAGGGATGGGATTTTCAGTGCATCCCTTCTTTTTTTCTGCAGATAATTTAGACTGTAGAAACATTTCACTTCCTTGATGGATGACATTATCAACCAGTCATAAAGCTTGGCATACTTACACTACTTACTTACAAAACACACATTTAATGCCTTTAGCATGCGTTTCATCTCTTGCACAGCGGCTTAAGCATTCAACATTTTGCATTTGTAAGATTTTAGTGAAAAATCAAAATAATGTATGAAGAATGAACTTTAAAGACCAGACAGATACGTTCAGAGTACTTGCTGTGAGAAATACAGAACTGACAGCAGATGCTTGTGAGAGTAATCAAACATCAGACTCATGAGGCCAAGCCTCATACCACCATAGTTACAATGGATATAATGAATAAAAAATATAAGATACTCTTGCTGTATAATGAACAATATAAACAAAAAAAAAAAAGGAGAAAAATGCTTACAGTGTGAATTTGCAAGCAGTAGCATAGCAAAATTAAGGATATAAAAAAACTGCTGGAAGCTGGCAGTTCAGAAGGGAAGAGATATTAACCTCAGGGTGATTTCCATCTGTTACTCCTAACTAATTTGAACCAGTTGAAGTCAGGCAATGTAATGTGAGTGTATGTATAACAGACAAAATTATAACTTTAACTCTTTTACACCTGTACAATGTATTATTAAAGTAGGTTTTATTTTACCCAGGAGGAATAAAAATCTTTTTGCTTTGGTTCTCTCTTTTATCTACCAACACCTATGTATTTCAGATATATCTAGTTGCTCTGATGAACTTAAATGACTGTTGTAATGAATAATAATTTAAAATCAGTGTATAACAATCAGCCAACTTTGTATTCTGATCTTGGGTGTAACTTCTTAATGTTGTTATAAAACAGATTAGTGTAATGACATATCTTAAACTAAAAAAAAGATAACTAATCCTTCTGGATTTTAACATAGTAAGACTTTTTCTTTATTATACTTCTGACTTTATTTTCTTCTTCAGTAAACAGGAAAAGAGATGAGTGCCTTTCAGAAAATGCATAGTAACAATCCTGTACTACTGTGCCAATATGCAAAGGCCATGGTGTATCTGTGCTAAGATCAAGAAACTGCATCCAGATTTCCAAGATTAGGTCCTCCATTCCCATACTGCTGGCACCCTGCATTTAGGAGTGGGAGTACCGTTTATTTTATCAACAAAACAAGATTATTTTTTTTTTACATTGCCACAGACAAAAATAGCAGCTTCAGTTCTGTATCTATGGCTTTGGAAACTCAGCAAAGAAAATATTTAAAATTTATTTTAAAATAATAATTCCAAAAGGTTTTGTGTGTCAAGATCATTTATTTATACATATTTGTGTATATTTATACAGCCTGTGTTACAAAACCCACGAGGATTACCTAATGAATCTAAATTATAAACATTTTTCTTTCTATTGGGAAGGGAGGCAGGTGGAAACATGCTGTCAGAAATACTAACCAAACCATTTGTCATTTGGATGTATTTTCTTCAGAGACCTCTGTTATTCTGAGGGCAGAAGAGAAAAATGATAACTGGACATTCTCTACAAGAGGTGTTGAGAACCCTCCAGTACAGAATTTGTTCTATGCTTTATAGCACCAAGTTCACAATATTCATCTGAAGGCATAAGTGCATACATTCACACTGAACACAACATAAACACTTAAGCAGTCAGATGTTTATTGTTCTTTGCCCCACAAAGGACAGACATAAGTGGCTGTTTCACCTAAAGCTGTATTTAGAGCCAGCTTGACAAAAGTTACAGCAAACTGTAACTGCAGTACTCTCAGTAGCCTTATATTCATGTGCTGGATCTGGGAGGGCTAAAGTTATCAAATAGCAAACTGTCAGAGTAAGTTTTATCATGTTCTGCATCTGCAAAGATCTGACATATATTGGTTGATGACTTATGCTTACCTACCACAACCAGACATAGCTTAAGTTTTATTGGACTGCAAGACTATGCTTTTCCCTCTGCATCCCGTAATAAAACCTATCCTTCTTTACTCAGCAACTCCCTTCATTCTGCAAGGCTTTCTGGGGAGAGATGGTTGGCTCCCCTCTGGATTTCACACCACAGCAAGGAGCTGCTTGGTCTTTGACAGCCTGAGGAGTCACCGACTTGGGTGCCTCGCTTGCCCTCACCATGCTATGGGAGTTCCTCTGTGCATCACTGCTCCTTCAGCCCCCCACCCTGGTCTATGTATGCCGCGATTAGTCCTTTGCCACGTAATCTATGAGCAACTACAAGCTGCTGTGAAGAACATGTCATGTATAAAGGCCCAGAATTTTCTTCTAAGCATGAAAAGGTTGTCCCTCCTGATATTTGCCTAAACAGTTAAATGTTGTTCTACTTTTGGTTTAGTATCCTGAAAATAGTTTATATATAAAGGGCTGCCTCTCAATCCAGAAGACTAGAAGTCCCTTCAACCAAAGGATTAGCCCGCAAGCTTGAATTGTTACACCAACAAATAAAAGAAATGAGGGATTAGAATTAAAAGTCAACCAGTTAATTATTTCCTGAAAAGAATATTAATATTGCTCTCTTCCAATGGCATTAGATTTATTTTTATTTATTTATTTATTTTGTGGTAGCAGAGATAACACCATTGCACTATGCATAAGGGAAGCAATTAGACTAGCTACACAGGAGCCATGTCTGGTGAGCATAAGAGATCTTCATTAAAGCCTACTGAACACCATCAGGCAGGTAAGGGAGGGACTGGAATAGAAGAAAAACTTCTTTCTCTTTTCTTGATAAAACAGTTTGACATTCAGTCTTGCAGAACTGCCTACACAGCCTAGAAAACTGTAAATGGATTGTAGGATTCAGATATAATGTGACAAAAGGGACTTACTCTAGTCCTGGCTTATATGTTTTTTACCATGGAAAAATTCTTTCCTGGTGGGAATTCCTGGAAATTTATCATTTATATTGCATAGTTCAACCATAAGATTTCATCATCCTTCTTAATTCACAAATTAAGTTCAAATCGTAGAATTCACTAAACAATTGACATGTATTTTATGCAGCTTCATAAGAATTAACATGATATATTTTCTTTTAAGAAAACCCAAACTTGCAGAGAAGTAACTGAAGGGAAAAGTTAAGATTTAAGAGAGTAAGGCAGCCATTAATCAGAACGCATATCATGTTCTTATTAGCAAATAGAGTCAGGATAGTCATATTTGCAGGCTTATACTCATCCTGCCATGTTGTTTGGCCAGTTTATAATGTGGGCAAGCACCCATGTTACTGTTGCTACCTACCAGTTTTCAAATGTTCATAGTTTGCCTTCCATGTGGTGCTTCAGTGAATATATACCAAATAACACAGTTTTCATGTACTGTGTTGTTTCAATGCTCTTTCTATTAAAACTATTTCCATTACAAAGTGGGTATTATCAATATGTCAACTCTAATAACACATAACACAATATAAAACTATTATGATGTAAGTGGTATTGCAGGTTTTATATTCAACACAGATTAATAATTAATGCTATCTCAATATGCTCAGTGGGGTGAAATGGAGGATCAAGAAATAGCAGTAGCTCTAGTGGCCTATATTCACATCTTATGCTGGATTCGTTCCAAAGGCTAGTCCTTCATCTTGTTATGAATGGTCATTTGGGCTGGAGCATTGAAAATGGCCTGATATAATGTGAAACTTTGCTTTCTCATTTCAAAACTGGCTGTAGAAATGGAAGTATTTTTTCCATGCCAAGCTAGTGGACCAGAAAAGGAGGTCTTTGATCTCGACCAATTAACTCAGGATTTTCAAGTAATGGGTGATTTTCTGGTAGTATTTCTTAAGGAAAATAGAGAAAGTATATTGGTTATTATTATATATGCTCAAAAAATTAGCTGTTTTTTTGCCATGTTTGTTGGCGGGAGGTGGCAGTGGCAGTACATTTTCTTTGACCCAGCTCCTAACCACAATAAGAATCCAAATAAGAATAATCAAATCTTACCTATGTTTATTAGCAAAAAAAAAAAAAACAACCAAAAAAACCCAAAACAAACAAACAAAAAAAAACCAACAAAAAAACCCAAAACCAACCCAACAAAAAACCATCAACCTGCAACTACAATGACAAAGTATGTCAATATAGCAACAGATTAATGTTCTCGGCCTTCCATTCTTCTTTCCCTTCATAAAGTATTATGACAGACAATAAAGTTTGCTTTATTTTCAATAGAGTATGTATTTCTTTCAGTTAGACTGTTTTCCATTTGTACAACAAAAAGGTATTGTATTAAATGTTTCCTTTAAAGTATTTTATTTTAAAATATAGCTTCTGGATTGTATTTAATAATAAACCAGGGGTAAGAAAAAAACATTAAACAGCTACATAAAAGAGAAATTGGAAACTGCTGTGAAATTGTATCTAATGCACCAACTCTCCATGCATGCTAGTCACAGAATTGAGTATTAGATTGACAGATTTGCTCTTTTGTCTCCTTAAAGGGCTGTGAGCACAGCAAGAAGTAGTCTCAGTGTTTGCTCTGAGGCATAAATCACTGTGAAAACAACATCTTAGTCTGATAAACTGGTTTAGCCCACAGAATTTCCTTAAGTGTCGTGTGTACTTTCTGTTTAATTGCATTCTACTTTCTCTTTAGATAAAAGAATTTCAGGTAATAAGATAAGAGATACCCAGATTTGCTATTAATCTAGTGCATTGGTGACCTGTGGTAGCTAAGTTACTCCTGGAGAAAGGAGTGAGGAAAGCCAGAGATATACAGGACTCCACAAAACACTACAATAACAGAGTGTTTTTGTAATGTTTACTCTATTTTCTATGACATGCCTATGTAATGTGTAAATATATGTGCATGTTATTTACATATACATATATATTTATATATATAAAATAAGTTTAGATTCAGTGTTATGTATCTAATGGTTTACAGCAGACATTACTTTGAAAGTGTTTTCTATGGACTTGTACCTGGCATGCATGGTATGTTCTATGCCTTCCACAGGATAGGTTGCATGGTTGTTACCCTGTCAACAGAAACTTTTGTTTTTGTGTAACATTAGAATAACATTCCTGATAACTCTGGACAGAATATCTACACTCAAACTACATATTTTTGCACATTTGAAGTCTTTTAAAGTTTTAAAATTTTAAAAGGTGCCTGGGACAGTCATAAACTAGAATGCAAAATGGAAGTTACAGAAATGCCACACTAGGCCGGTAATCTACTCCATACAGGTGTTTCTGTGTTCCTTGTTCTAACCTTAAATATGATTGAGTTTAACCCTCCCCTTCCTGATGATAAGAATCACATCTCTTACTGATCATTTTCTGAATCCACATACATGCCTGCCCTTGTTTTCCCTACTGTTCTGAGTCACACATTACTGTTTTATTTGAGAAAAAGCACATAAGAATACAACATCATTGCTTTATAACTTAAGTGGTTACAGGTTCCAAATATTTAAGAATGAAAGTAATCCAAGAAATTGCCTATCTTTATTCAGTTATGGGAGATGTTGTACTTTCAGTAATCCTAATAGTTGTTTACTGGAATGAATCTCCTTGTGCTGAAGAATAACCTATTCCTGACAAAATAATTAAATGATTGAAACTTATTCCTTCTCAAACAAAAAATAAATTTATGAATATCTAAAAAAAAAAAAAAATTTTCTCACTGTTTTTTAATTCTTGTTTTAACTTTACTAGAGAGATATTTATCTTCTGTCACCCAATTATTTTTGTCATTCTGGAGGACAGATTATCTCATATTTCCATGGGCATCTCAGTGGTTATCCCTTGACTTGTCTGTGATATGACACAGTCTTCTCATGAGTGTCCTTACAATTACTACATTTGCTGATAAAAGAATGCTGTACTGGAGTAGATCTACTATTGATCCAATTCAGCATCTTTTTTACAAAAAAGCCATTTATATTGACCAAAACTAAAGTGAATCATAGATAGTGAAATCTTTTCCCCCTTAGGTGATATTGAGCTAACCAAGTTCCATGAAAATCTCTTTTCAGTTCCCAGTAAATATCAGAGTAGGATTTCAGACATAAGATTTTGTCTGCTTTCAATATTTTTTCTGTTGGAACTAATTTGTAAAGTGACCCCCCCACACACAATTTTCATTATAAAGATTTTTTAAAAATGTGTTTATAATAATTCCAATAATAAATTTAATTTATAATTAAGCTGCAACTGCACATCCTTTTTTTGGCTCCAATTACTCCATGGAAGAAGTTTATCGGCCTCAGGCCATCATTTGGTTGATTGTCCCTGACAGTGAATGGCCAAGGATGACCACTGCCTCAAATTTGCCAGCTGACTGCTCCAAAGTCTATCTTAGGGAAAATAAACAGGGTTAATTTAAAACATTTAGATAGAGCCACTGCCACATTATTCATTTTGATTGAAAGTTTATGGAGCAAATCAACTGGCTGCCTCAAGAGGACATAACCTCCAGAAGGTGGGACATAGCAACATGATGGAGACTGGGACTGATATCTCTCCAGTGGCTCACCAGACCCTGAGAAGGTCATGTATCTGTGTGGTTAGTTGTACTGGGATTTTTTGTTATGTTCCTTGACAGGCTATTGTTATTTGGAATTGTGAGAAACACCAGCTCACACTTAGAATTTAAAGAGGACAAAGTCACCGAAGCAAAGGTATAAAAATTTATTGTACGAAACAGCGCTGAATCAGGTGCACCTCAAAGCAGAGGCACACCAATCCTTTAGCTTTTAGATATTTTATACCCTTAACCTGGCCACCTGAGTTACTGACTCTCTTCTCATTGGCTGAGAAGTTGGAGCTCACATTCTTCCCGACCGCCTGACCTATTACAGATCTAGTTTACACCTTTCTACCTTACAAGGCACACACACCTACTCTACAAAATCATTATCCCAAACACACCTTCGATTAGTTGATTACACTACACGTTATTTCACAGCCTTTGCTATCATCTACTGTCCAGTGTTAGTAGTTACAAGCACCCTGGGGGTCATATCCTTATCTTCATCAGCCAGCCTCTAGATGGCCTTCATTCACTTATCAGTCTTCACAGTCCTTGGTCAGTCTTCACAACCTTTTGTCCACTTATCAGTCTGTCATCAGCCTGGCTCCCTTCACCTAGATGACTTTCCCATAAACCAGGATCCCTGGACAGCCCCAGGGCGCTTCTAAGGATTAGTTCGGTACAATGGACGAGACTCTACTATCACCGGGCCTCCTCCGTCAATACAGATACACTAACAAAAATTTATCAATTAGCTGAAGCAAAACTCAGCCCATTTCTCACAGAATCTATGATGAAAGCAGACCTCCGGGCTCTCCCTCCCTCTAGTTACTGGAGTTACTGATTTCCATGCTTACATTATGGAGTCTGAAATGGCAAATCACAAAAGTAGTCTGTATTCACCCACTACTCCTCACAACAGGGAAGGAAAGTTCCCATTTTCCAGATGATGAAGGAACACTACCATTTTTTTCAGCAACTTTTTTCTGCCTGATGAATCGGTGCAAATGCATTAGTAGTCTGCAGCAAGACCAGAATATTTTTCAGTTGGGTAACCGTGCCCATTTCATCACAGTTCTCTTTTTTAGTTGCTCAGCTGGTAGCAGAGCATTAACAGCAATTTACATTTCATCTCATCACTGATCGATCCCATTCACCCAGTTAACACCTCTGTCACAGAACAATGGAGGTATTCTCTAAAATATTGTTCTTGGCTCAATAGGATCGATTAAATATAAATGCCTGTTACTGTTCTGTGTTTCAATGTGTCTGGCTAGCTGCTAGCTTTCAAGTTGCCTGAGATTTTGTAGTACACCATCATAGGTTTTTTTTCCTTTTACCTGAAGGAGAAAAATTTGAAAGCTAAAAGAAGAAACAAATTTTATTTTATATTAGTAGCAATTGCTGTTAGATGACACATTTTAATAATGGCACTATTTTGTATCCTGGGGATTCACGGTGGTATTATTCAAATATACTTTGATTTTAGACCAATAGAGGTCTGACAGAGGTTTCTTGTTCTTCTCCTTGTCTGTCAGAAATCACCCAACCTTAAGCAGCCACTTTGCCTCCCATTCTTCTGTGGGCTAGTTGTAATTTACATATATATAGGCTTTCATTCTGGAAAAATTAGTACAAAATTATTTGTCTGTTTCTAGTGGGTCTTAGGAAATTTAAAAGACAATGTGTTAACTACAGTTCCTAAGGCACTGTTCAGTGTCAGAAACTTAAGAAATTTCATGACTTAAGAAGCCTTGGGCTATTGCTCTAATCACTAATCCATGTGAGAGGGAGCAGAGTCTAGATCTTCAATTCTGGACTTAGCATTTTAAAGTCAGAAGGAACCATACTTATTATTACTATGGCTGGCTGCCAGTATGGAAAGCAGCACATCTGGCGAAGTGTCGCCCCTTCACATTTCAGTGCATGTGGACAGTCAGGAACTGTAGAAGAAACCATGCAGAAGCCAAATTCCAGGTTTTTTAAGGAACTTTCAGCTGAATAGAAGTGTTTCTAGGGAGACACTATCTGAGTAGCAGGTCACATCTTTTTTTTTTTGGATCTTGACTTAGCATGTAGGAATGGTAAAGTTTGACTAAGTCTTAGGCCTTTATTTCTCTGGCAACCTCAGAACAAAAGTTCACAAAATCTTTGTTCAACTGCCTCCTAGCCTTGTAATAGTATAAAATCTTCAGGCACATATACATTTGTAATGAAAACATCCAAAGATATTTTCTGAAATCAAAACCAAAACATATCCAAAGATACGTTCTGAAAGTTGCTGCACTCAGAGAATTGATGGGATCCAGAGGCTAGAGGATCCATTCATTGACAGATCTCCTTATAGCTGAGTATTTTGCATTGAACGAATGCTCTCATTCTTTTGCTTTTAATCATCCCATAGACTCTTCTTGGTTCTCCAGCTGGGGTTACTTGTATCATCATAACAGACATTAGCTAACTGTTCTGTAAAGCTCATGATCCATGAAACCTGGGCTTTGGTGGCTTTCTACAGGGAATATCTATGAAGTAATAATGCAGGTGAGACATTCATTGACAGACAACCTGACTAATATCTCAGATAATTTTGTCTTTTCCTGAATACCGTCTCTTCCTAGAGTATTTGTGTAAAACCAAATTGTTTTGAAAG
Source organism: Arenaria interpres (assembly GCA_013399435.1). NCBI lineage: Eukaryota > Metazoa > Chordata > Aves > Charadriiformes > Scolopacidae > Arenaria > Arenaria interpres. Next base: position 35,486 of record VXAK01022429.1, on the reverse strand, counting down.
TGTTATATGTAGAGGAGACATGGCTTTTTACACATTTTAATATGGCTTACAGTTTTCTGTTCAGAAGACCATTTTGCAGTGACAGAAAACAGCCAAAACCTTATCAGAGGTTTCTCTAAAATACTTCATTTAAGTGAAATGATTGTTACACGAGAGTATGGAAAGTTATTCCAAAACCTGACATTTTGTGTAAGTAAAACTTTGCATTACTTTTAATTTGGTTTGACCTTTTGCTTTGCAGTGATGTTTTGGGATTGGGGTTTTTTTTGTTTGTTTGGTGTGGTTTGGTTTCTTCCCTGTTGGACCAGTAAGAGTTACCCTGGTATAAATCATTGTAAGCCATTCATTTGCTACTGAAAATATTAACGGACAATTTACAGAATTCAAAACACATACTTAAGTGTTCTTCATTAATGAATGGAGCTAGAATCACATAGATAGGGTTTAATTGCTGAAACGTAAGTTGCCTTAATTGTCTGGTCACTACTGGGCATATTTGTGGCACTTAGACCTTCCAGCTTGGTAGCCCAATAAACTTATGAAATATTAATCAATTAGTATTGTACATAAAACTAGAAATGTGTGCAGTTGTTATTGCTAGCTATAATATAGATAGCCATTTATTCTACCTAAACGGTCAGTTTTATATCTAAAATATATTGGTCTGGTAATGATGACAATAATCATTCCTTTATCTAATTTATTATCTAATTGTCCTATTTCACAAAACTCTGATTTCAGAAAGTCATGCTAAAGACACAAATTGGGTCTAAATATAAGCAATTTCGTATTTTGGTATGACAATTCTTTTAAAGGCATTGTATTTCTTCAGTACTGAAATAATACAGAAATGAGAAGTTGAGAGGAATCAGTAATATTCTTGATCATTTAGTGCTTTTAGAATAATATACATTTTAACCTGTTAGACTTCCTGGTTTGCAAGATCCAGGGATTTTATTTGTATTCTGCATAGTGTTTGGCACAATGGGGAATATGAGCTAATCTGAGGTCTTTTAACAATGTTGAAAGCAGATAATTCTACTAGACAGCCATAACAAGGGAAAATTAATGAGACATCTTCACAGAGAGTAAAAGATATACAATCCAGAAAACGTAATAGCCAAGAAAGCTTTTCTTTCAGGAAGTTTTCTTTGCAGTATAACTGCACTTTTTTGTAGCTATACACATATGAATGTATAAGCAGAATTATTGAAGACTCTCTTGGGCTTGCATATAACACTATTTGTATGCTTCTTCCTAGACAGAAAACCACAGGTCCTTGCTCTTCAATGATGGGGATAAACTTTAAAGTAGCCACGAGATTTTTAATGCATGGATCCACAGCAGAATGAACTAAAAGACATGGAGACTACTGAAGCTAGGGAAATTCACTTGGTCATATGGAGCATCTCTACATCAAAAGGACCATTCTCATGCTCAGAACGGAGCAACTTCACATTTACAGGCTCTGGTCCTCATGAAGGACTTCAACCAACCTGATGTCTGCTGGGGGAACAATACAGCAGAATATAAGTAGTCCAAGAGGTTCCTGCATTTGCAATAGCTTCCTCCTCAAAGAAGAGCCAATTAGAAGAGGTACTCTGCTGGACCTCATACTCCCTAAAAACAATGGGCTCACTGGGGATGCAAAAGTCAAAGGCAGCCTTGGCTGCAATGACCATGAGATAGTGGAGTTCAGGATCCTGAGGGCAGGGAGGATGGTGAAAAGCAAGCTTACAACCACAGGCTTCAGAAGAGCAGACTTTGACCTCTTTGAAGATCTGCTTGGAAGGGTCGCATGGGACAAAGACCTGGAGGGCAAGGGAGCTCAAGAAAACCGGTTAATATTCAAGGATCACAGCCACCAAGCTCAAGAGAGCTCTATCTCAACAAATAGTATGTCAAGCAAAAGCATCAGAAGGCCTGTGTGTTGACCAAGTTGCTCCTAGACATGCTCAAACACAAAAAGAAATCATACCAAGGGCAGAAGCAAGGACAAGTAACTTGTGAGGAATACATAAACATTGTTTAAGCATCCAGGGATGAAGCTAGGAAAGCTAAAGTACAAATGGAATTGAATCTGTCCAGGGATATTAAGGACAACAAGAAGGGCTTCTATAAGTACATGGGAGACAAAAAGAAGACTAGGGAATATGTGGACAACAGGACAGGGACTGTTGCTCAATGGGATAGGGGACCTAGTTACAGAGGATGTGGAAAAGGCTGAGGTACTGAATGCCCTCTTTGCTTCTCTCTTTACTAGCAAGACCAGCCTTCAGGAACACCAGGTCTCAGATGCTTGATGGAAGTGTTGGAGGACAGAAGATGTGCTGTTGGTGGAAGAGAATCAGATCAGGGAATATGTAAGCAAACTGGATATGAATAAGTCCATGGGCTCTGGCGGGATGAACCCACAAGTGCTGAGGTAGCTGCAGATGTCATTGTGAGGTTACTCTCCATAATCTTTGTTCCATCGTGGTGACTGGGAGAAGTGGCAGAAGACTGGAGCAAAGCAAATGTCACTGCTATTTTCAAGAAGAGCAAGAAGGCGGACCCAGAGAACTAAAGGCTGGTCAGTCTCACTTGACTTTCTGGGAAGGTGATGGAGCAGCTAACCCTGGAGACCACCTCCAGGCACACTAAGGACAAGCAAATCATCAAGAATAGTCAGCATGGCCTCACAAAGGGGAAGTCATGCTTAGCCAACTTGATAAACTTCTTTGATGACGTGACTGGCCTGATAGACAAGGAAAGAGAGTGGATGTTGTCTACTTGGCCTACAGCTGGGCCTTTGACACTCTCTCCTATAAGATTCTCATAGACAAGCTGTTGATGTAGAGGTTGGACGAGCAGACAGTGAAGTAGATTGAAAATTAGCTGAATGGTTGAGCCTAGAGTGTGGTGATCAGTGGCAGAAAAGCCTAGTCCTTTTCAGCATCTTCATTAATGATCTAGACAACAAAGCAGACTATACCTTCAGGAAGTTTTCAGGTGATGCCAAACTGGGAGCAGAGGCTGATATGCCAGAGTGTTGTACAGCCATCCAGAGGGACCCCAACAGGTGGAGAAAGGGGCTGTAAGGAATCTTGTTCACCTTGAAAGGGGCTGTAAGGAACCAACAATTAGAAGTGCAAAGTCCTGCACTTGTGGATGAACAATCTCATGCACCAATGTATGTGAGGCCTGGCCATCTGCAAAGCAGCTCTGCAGAAAAGTACCTTGTAGTCCTGGTGGACATCAGATTGGGCATGAGCCAGCAATTTGCCCTTGCTGCAAAAGCAGCAAAATGGCCACAAGGATGATTAAGGGACTGAAGCACCTCACATATGAGAAAAGGCTGAGGGACTGTTCAGCCTGGAGAAGAGAAAGCTGAGGGGGAAACAGCAATGTATATAAATAGTGAGGGTGCAAAGAGGACGGATCCAGGCTCTTTTCAGTGGTGTCCAGTGACAGGACCAGAGGCAATGAGCACAAACTGAAACACAGGAGGTTCCCTCTGAACTTCAGGAAACACTTTTTTATTGAGAGGGTTACCAAATACTGGCAGAGGTTGCCAGAGAGTCCAGAGACAGGAAGGGCATGTCTCCCTCCTTGGAAATATTCAAAAGCCATCTGGAGATGGTCCTGGGAAATGTGCTTTAGGTGGCCCTGCTTAAGCAGCAGGATTGAACAAGATGACCTCCAGAGGTCTCTTCCAATCTCAGCCATTCTATGTGAGTCTGTGATTTTTCTTTTTGTAACATTAGTCACTGAAGTGTTTGTCACAGCAAACATGGTTGTCGTCACCAGCAATTGTGTATATTAGACTGAGTAAGTGGAAGCACAAATAAGTTTCACAGACTGAAGATTTTAAATTGGCCGCTCTTCTCCCCACAATGCTTAAAAGTTATAAAAGCTCCTATCTTGCACTAAACTGAATAACAAGGACATTGTTTTTTTCAGACAGCAAAGACAAATATCCCCAAGAGAATTAAAATTCGATAACAGAATTTGATCAGCTAATTTGCTTTTAAAACCCTCCCATCTGTGCAACCAATAATCACAACCAGTATAATTATCCAATTGTTGTTCAGTATGTAGCAATCTTATTACTGTAAACAAAACACTGTGTTAACATTAATTGCTTTTTAATGATGCCTTTTGTGCAATGGCTACAAAACATCTATACTAAAATTAACAACTTGGAAATTAATGTTCTGTGTACCTTCGTTCCACCCACTCCTTCCACCTGGCTGGTAGAGAAGTACAGAGCAAATCTGTGGCCTTTCAGTCCTCCTCATAATGTTTCAAAAATCTTTATCTATCTGTAGTTTCTCCCCGTATGAACTAGAAATATGACATCTCATCACTCTTTAAATATGTTTATTTTATTTCTCTGTATCATTGTCATTTCAGTCATATTTTCCTAACATTGACTGTTCATATATCAATAAACCTTTGGCAGTCATATTATCTCTTTCATTAATCCTTTGCAATATCCATATCTAACCCTTGTAATGTTTTGGTTTGTTTTTTGGTTTGGTTTGTTTTTTTTTTTAATTTTTTGGACTGATATCAAAACTAGCTTATTCGTTAGTATGGTAACTGAACGTTCTTCCAGGGAAAAAAAAAATAAATTTTCAGAGCCATCGTTCTCTGTCCTGCTGAGTATTTTCGGTACGTTGATCTATTATCCTTCCCATCACTTGCATTTTAGTTATTTCTTTCTCTCGCTTCCCTTAAGCTCCTTCAAATTACCAATAGCAATAGCACTTTAAATGGAAAACAATATAGGTAAACAGGTCTAATCTTTAGCTAGCTGTTCCATCGCATTGTGCTAAAAATAACAGTTAATACAAGGACTCTGGTTCTGCAAATTATACTTATTCAAGTTAAATAAGTATACTTATTTAAAGGTACTTTGCTAGTTTATAGACCATGAATGTTTTGTACTTAAATAAAAATCTGGTTCACTGATCATCTTAGAGGTGGTATTTTCTTCTTGAAAAGAAACAAAAACATGTGACTCCCAACTCATATTTGTTGTGTTTGGGTAACAACAACCCCAGGCAGCGCTACAGGCTGGGGGCAGAGTGGCTGGAGATCTGCCTGGCAGAAAAGGACCTGGGGGTGTTGGTGGACAGTCGGCTGAACATGAGCCAGCAGAGTGCCCAGGTGGCCAAGAAGGCCA
>VXAK01022429.1:17421-30245 GCA_013399435.1 Arenaria interpres | reverse complement strand
TGTAGAGAGGTGGGGGTCGGTCTCTTCTCCCAAGTCACAGGCGACAGGACTAGAGGAAATGGCCTCAAGTTACGCCAGGGGAGGTTCAGGCTGGATATCAGGAAGAATTTTTTCACCGAAAGGGTGATCAGACACTGGAATGGGCTGCCCAGGGAGGTGGTTGAGGCACCATCCCTGGAGGGGATGTTCAAAAGACCGGTTGATGTAGTGCTGGGAGATATGGTTTAATGATGTTGTTGCTTTTTGTTTGTTGTGTGGGTGTTTATTTTTGTCAAAATTAGGTTGATGGTTGCAGAAGATGATCTTTGAGGTCCCTTCCAACCTAGAAAATTCTGTGATTCTGTGATTCTGTGATTCATAGTATCCGAAGACTGGAGGTGACAGAACTCTCTACAGAAATTCATGGAAGGTGAATGCAAATATTTGCTTCACATGTCAAAAATGTTTCTTTCACCTTGTCATTTATTAATTTTCTAGGGATAACAGTTATTTTTAGATACGTTTGACTGGCATCAATTTTGACTTTAAAAATTGCTTTACAGTTGCTTCAACTACTATTCTAGGAAAAGGACCTGCTTCCTGTTGATTGCAGCACTACCACAGCTACCCATTTAACCCCTTGCTGTTGTCCAGATACACATATAGCAAATCACAGTTTTTCCCTGAGCTCTCATTAAAGACAACATAAAGCTAACATTTTTCTAGTCTATTGAATTATGTATCTTTCCACAATTTCCCAGGTTTGGCCTTCTCTCTCCATTTGTCCCAATCAACTTTAAACACTTAACTGTGTCACTTATACTATACATGCTAAACTAAGGTCCATTTCACCAGCACTGAAGAGAAGGAGATGCCTTCAGAGGAGATCTTCACTGAGCTGCAGGAGTGCCAACTGCCCACCATAGGCTGTTGGTAGGAGTCAGTTTTCTGCCTATGATGTGGTTCGACAAAGGGTGTGAAACCCAATTAGACAAGTTTGGTCCCAGAATATGGAAATCAAAACCAAGCATAGAGTTAACATTGTGATTATTGTAGTTAACCAAAGTGGATCAGGGAAAGAATATTACTCCTACAATAAAAGTCTTGGAGTTTGAAATTTAACATTCCCTAAAGGTTAGCTTTAGTTTTGAGAATTTAACTAAATTTCTCTAGTAAATTGGGACAACTGAGCTTCCCAAAAGGGTGGGATGAAAAATCACTGTCATAAAATACATATATACCCCCAGTAAGTGTTCAGAGATCTGGGAGAAGATAGTTTCCTTAGCTTTGTGGAAATATTTCTCTTAACCTCATTCTGTTGTATGCTGACAATTGTTATTGTGACTATTCCAGTGAATCTAAAATGGTAACTTTGGCTTTATTTTGATTTTTTCTTTAGTTATAAAATAAGTTTAATAAAAATTCAAAATAATGAGTAATACATTTCATCCATATTGATAAGATTTTTAAAAAGTAAATCCTGGATTAAAACAAATGCAATTTATACATGCTTATGGACTATTTCAATTCAATTTAGTTGCTCTATACCACTGACAAACTACTTTTCTGGTAATTTTCAACCAGTTCTACTGATTTCAATCAGTTTTCCTGATTACATTGTCATACATATATATAGATTTAAGGAATCCTGTCAAAGGCAAGTACTGACACTGCTTTTGAAATGTACTTCAGTATAGTTTTAAAGTCCACCACCTGTGTATGGGAAACAAGATCACATGTTTAGTTAGAGCACAGTTGGAGTGTACCAATAATTCTGACATTGCATTTATTGTGAAAGGAAAGAGACACTTTTAAGCAGTATAGGTAACAATTATGGTTACCATTGATGTGTGCTAAGTACTAACTATTTAGTCTATGAAAAAAACCTCAGTATTGTTTCTAACTCAGACTTTTAAGTGAGAAAAATAATAAGTAAAGAAAGAAAGAAACACTTCACCCCAAACCTGCCTTGAAGTCCAACTTATTCAAGGGTTTTTAAATGAAAAGTGCTTTAACTTTCAGATACAACTCTGCAGAAAGATAGTCATAACTGTGGAACAAATGCGCCACCAATAGAAGCCACTGCTGTGAAATTTTTTTTTTTAAATAACAAATTTTCTGAAATGACAGTAACAAAAGGTCTACCAGGGTTCTGGGAGTGGCAGCTACTTCGTTTCTATTTGTGAAATTTAACAACAGGAGATAAACAGAATACAACCTGGCTGAACTACAGATTACACTGTATATTCTATATTTTTAATAGTATTGAATATATTCTCATGCTTGAACACAATCCTCTCACATTTAATCAGGCAAAATTATGCAGTGTGTTTGATCCCAGAATGATACAACACATTACATTACAGTGGCATGATCTTAGTACCTTTTGTTGGGATTGGTTACTGTTCAGTGCAAAAAGTACACTTGAGTCTGTGACTGTTCTAAAGAATCAGAGAAAGACTGTTGTAAATCACAGATTTTTCCTTAAACTATATCTGTTTTTTGGTTTAGTCAATTCACGGAGTTGTCAGAGTTGGAAGGGACCTCTAGAGATCATCTGGTCCAACTCCCCTGCTAAAGCAGGAACGCCTAGAGCACATTACTCAGGACTGCATCCAGGCGGGTCTTGAAGATCTCCAGAGAAGGGGACTCCACGACCTCCCTGGGCAGCCTGTTCCAGTGCTCCATCACCATCACCTCTGATGAAAAGAATAGCTTTTATTTGAGCTTTAAACTTTGGTAGGAAATTGAAGTCATCAGCTAAACTGAGTTTTACCACACAACATTCTTGTTAAAGGAATTAGCACTATTCAAAATCAATGTAGTACCTAGTCAATAGATGGCAAAGTGATAACTGACGGATATCAAAATGTAATCACTAATAGGAAATCACAGAATGAATATATAGCCTCACAAATTAATTCTCAATCCAATACTACTCAATGTCTCCATCAGAGATGTGAAGAAAATATAAACAATTCTCTATCAAGGTTTATAGACAACCAAGGACTTGAGAAGTGATAGATAATAACAGGGGTCATTTTGAAACTGAGCCAAACCATTTTTAAGAGGGTCACAGTCAAAGAGGAATAATGGGCTCTGTCAGCTACCATTTTTCCTAGAGTCAGATGTAAAGACATAAATATGGAAGGACAAAAGATTATTGAATGGGAACTGCATCCTGGGAAGGAGCAATGACCTTGACAAAGATTTAGTGTTTGGCCATGCTGCAGAACCATCTGACCATGAATTTCCAAAAGCATTAAAAAATTCAAGGGCTAAAATTGAAGGTAGACAAATTCAAAAGAAAAGAAAGACATATTATAACAGTGATTAACCTTTTGAAAAACTTCACTGAAGAAGTGCTAGAAGCACTTTAATATAAGTTTTTAAGCTAAAACTATCTTTGTAAAATCTATACTTATTCATCCAAAAATTATTGGATTCAATGAAGGTATTGCATGGTGAAATTTTATACTGGATATTATATAGGAGCTTCGAATAGAAGTTCATTAAGGCTCATTTTAGCCTTAAGATTGGTGGAAGGAGAAAAAAAAATAAGAAAAGACCCACATTATAATTTTGACTTAGAATTTCTGTTGAAGCTGCTTTTCAAATAAAAACCACACATTTTGGAAAAAAATAAGTCAAAATACAAATAGGTGTTATTTTAGAGAATCATCATGTTTTTAATGTTTGTCTTCTAGGAAAGCATCATTTTCAGTATAGTGTAAATGACTGCATTCAGGACTATAAGAAAACCATCAGCACAAACTGTATATATAATAAAGATGCAGTAAAAATACCAGGGCAGAGAAAATGATACAAGAATAGGGATCATACAGCTAAGAAAACAATAATCTGGGGAAATTAATGAGAGTAAACTTTGGTATCAGCGCTTGCCCTCTCCTCAGTGAGTAATTTCCACCGTAGAGAGCAGCAAGTAGGAACATAGCAAGACACATAGAGAGCAATAGGCTCTCTCTTCAGCCTGTGTTATAGGAAGCCTTACTGCTCAAACAGACCACTTTTCAGAGTACAGTTTGTGAATACAGGTTAATAAATGGACTAGCCAAATTAGGACTTCCATTCATTACAGGCAAATGGAACAGAGAGACGACAACCTCCTTTTCCCACTTTTATAGTCTCGTTTCCCGGTTTTTCCCTGTTCTTTTTGATGTTATTGGTTAGCTACAAAAAAATCCACCTCTTCTCTTTCAGCATGACTTTCAGATTTACAGATTATCCATTTTAGAACCCTGCTTTAATTAAGTATTAATTAGTTAATCCCTAAAGCTCCTGTGTAACTAATCCCTCATTGAAAATTCCTTATGGAAATATGCATTCTTTTGTTATGTATATTTTATACTACTTCTTTTCCTTGCCACATGTCATTCCAATAGCAAAACAAGACCAAAATATCCCGAGTTCAAAAAACTAAATGGATTTTTAAGAAAAACTTCAGAATACCATGAGTGAAACCTTGGCCACATTGAAATCAGTATGCATTTGCCACTGGTTTACAGGGGCCAAGCTTTCAAATCAGAACTTCCAAAAGGGTCAAAATCAAATCAAAGAATTAAATTTTTACAAAAAAAAATTTACAAAAATTTTTAGTTTAAGCTGAGATGTGATTTAAAAGTAACATTTATGTGATAAGAACATCAGATTTATAATAGGGAAGGCAGCTTCAGCATTTGGTATGTATCTCCTGTCCTAATTCTCTAGTATTCTGTAAAGTAGTTTCATTTATTTATTAATAAAAAGGAGTAAATCAGTAACAGAACACATGAGACTTCCACAGTCTCATATACAGTATCTGCAACACCAGGAGAATTGTGCATGGAATGCCTGTATATACAATAATGAGACTCACTCTTAATCAGATAATTACATTAGTGCATGAAGATTGCATTGGATACAAACACAGCATGCAGAGAGAGTGGTCTTAGTAAAAAATACCTGATATCTCAGTGGATGTGTTTATTGCCATGCTATAAAAGCAAACTCTATGTGCTGCATGTCTGCGTCAGAGCGACAGCTTTAAGAGGTAGCCTTTCTAAATAAATAGAATATAAAAACATGCCAAGCACATACTGTACTAGACAAATACGTTCTCTTTTTTCTACTGAAATTTTCTATCTAAGCAAAAGAATTTGCATGGCTAAAATTAAAAAAAAAGGCTCAAACATGACAGTATGATTTACAGCTTCCCTAGTGAACAACCATACATAATACAGGAATAAAATAAAAGGCAATAAATAAATAATGTGTAAAAAAACCTTATAGCGGAGTAAAATTATGGTAGTTTTGATTCTTAATTTTATCCAGCATTGCTGTAGATCGAGGATGAGGTGAGAACACAAGGAGGCAAGAGAAAAATTTCCCAGAATGAGTGGCTAAAATTATTTAGCAGCTAAATTATTATTTCATGTTTATATGCACTTACCCACATGACATATATGGAATTTTTACATTATGATATATTGATACTGAAATACTTAGGACCATTAATATTACATGTTCAGCAAGAGAGGCAAAGGAGTTTCCTGTAGGATGATGGTAGTCAAAACCAGCAATAATATAAATCAGAATACTCAGAAATTATGAGTGACCATATCATTAATTTAAAACCTACCACTATTTCTAATAAGATGATCCCACTAAAACTCGAAGACAAGAGTAAGGAGCTTTAAAAAATCATAGTAAGGACGAGAGTGGGGAATGAGTTGTCAGAAACTGTCTGGAGAGAAAGGTTGACAGAGAGGGACTCCGGAAGTCTCAGCAGGATTTTTCCAGGAAGCAATAAACCTTAGGGAGGAGTGAATAGATATGTATAGTCTAGATTTTTGTCGTTTGCATGCTTGCTTTGAGTTTTACACAAACTTTAGCAGGCTGCACTGTCAAGAGACCCCATTGCTGTTTCCCAGAGGGAAAAGAATCACAGCACTGGAGCTAAGTTATACTATGGAGGCTGCAGGACTGAGTGCTAGTATTACCCTGGCACCTGATACTCAAGAAACAAGAAGAGAGACATGAAGGACTACAGCTTAGCCTTCTGTCAGAGGTGGTGACTTAGAACCTGAGATCATGAGAGCATCATATTTGCAGCTCCTAAAGAAACTGATTAAATACATGTTTCCAAGACAGCTTGCACATGTATGTAAAAGTAATATAGAGAATTATACCTTCAGTTTCAGCAGTCCTCATTTAACAGTTTGGCTTTTTTTGAGCAAGGTACATAATCAAATGTCGTATTTTCCAAAGACCTCATGTTAAGGATTTTTCTGTGTTCATTAAAGAGCTACAACTAGAAGGCATATGCTAACTAGGACTATTTGGTAATTTGAAAAAGTAACTTGAGTATCATCCTTTGATTAAGGACAATAGATTCTTTAGATAATTGGCTATGTAAGGTGCATCTGTATTTTGTAAGCATTATTGATGCTGTGCAGTTATTGCACTCCTTTGCTTTGATTTAGTGCTCATCTTGAAACCAGCCAAGTCTATTTCGAGAGAAGGTGTCTTGTGAACAATGATCAAAGTGTAAATTTATGCAAATTCAATGCTTCACCTTAATTACCTTGATGGCGCTTGTCAGCAGCCTTTTCCATGCTTTCACTGATTAGCAAGCTATCACAAATAATTATTATTTCATCTGCAATTACAATGATGCTGAGCATTGGCTTATTGCCCAGCCACTGTATTGCATCCCTCCCCTCAGCCTGCTCTTCTGGAGTTATGCCACACTGCACATCATGAACTAGCAATCCTATTTTATTCAATCAATCACCATAAACTCCTGAACTTTATGATCCCATAAGGCAGGTTCTCTCTAAACTTCTACAGGTAGGATTTCTACATAAAATTGTTAAATATAGACTGGAAAAGTGCAAGGGCAAGAAAGGGCTATTTTCTCCATGATCATTTCGCATCATCCCCACTATCACTTCAAAAATCCCTTTCGCTTCTCCCCTCCCCTTTTTTCATCAGAGTACTTTACTTGAGCGAATCAAATGCCACTACTGTTGATAAATGAAATATGAACTTTAAATGTTAACAAATTTCTTCCAGGCAGCCTAAGGTTAGCATTGTAAAGTGGGCTCCGCAGCCTGGAAATGGATTTGGTTCCATCTTGTTGGAGGCTTTGAGTAAACTCCAATACCAAGAGCAACTTGGGAAGTAAATAAGTACCTGTTTGTTCCTTTTCCCAGTTGAGTAATGGAGCAGAAAAACCAACATAACCGAGCCCCGCCCCCATTTCAAACAGTTTATTTGTCATTGCACTGGATACACTTGCATGTATTGAGAAGGGCATGAAGAATGTGGGGAAGTGAATGGCTGGCTGGTTTTCTTTATGAATGCTTATATCATCTTAAATCACTAGCTATGGCTAACAAGCAAAAAGAAAGCAAATATAAAAGTAAAAAAAAAAGCAATTAAGTAGCAACATTTGGTCAAATATGTCATCTCTTAAAGCAGAAATAAAAAAGAAAAAACATTGAAAGAGAAGCCTGAAGCTATGTTTCCATACTTTAACTAGAAAACACTGTTTATTGACTCTTCAAGGTCAGAAGAAAACCACCTGAAATATAAATAAACGCTCTAGCTGAACAAACCCATATTCAAAAAAAAAGGAAGCTGAGGATGATACAGACAAACTGGAGTTAATAGCAGCTATCAGCTCTAAAATCATAAATGGCAACTAACTGTAAAACATAGACCCAGCATTCCATAAATCACAGAATCACAGAATCTTCTAGGTTGGAAGGGACCTCAAAGATCATCTTGTGCAACCATCAACCTAATTTTGACAAAAATAAACACCCACACAACAAACAAAAAACAACACCATCACTAAACCATATCTCCCAGCACCACATCAACCTGTCTTTTGAACATCCCCTCCAGGGATGGTGCCTCAACCACCTCCCTGGGCAGCCCATTCCAATGTCTGATCACCCTTTCGGTGAAAAAATTCTTCCTGATATCCAGCCTGAACCTTCCCTGGCTTAGCTTGAGGCCATTTCCTCTAGTCCTGTCGCCAGTGACTTGGGAGAAGAGACTGACCCCTACCTCTCTACAACTTCCTTTCAGGTAGTTGTAGAGAGCAATAAGGTCTCCCCTCAGCCTCCTCTTCTCCAGGCTGAATAACCCCAGCTCCCCCAGCCTCTCCTCATAAGACTTATTCTCCAGACCCCTCACTGTCTTTGTCGCCCTTCTCTGGACCCGCTCTGGCACCTCAATGTCTTTTTCTTGGTAGGGAGCCCAAAACTGGACACAGTACTCGAGGTGGGGCCTCACCAGTGCCGAGTACAGGGGGATGATCACCTCCCGAGTCCTACTCGCCACACTGTTCCTGATACAGGCCAGGATACTGTTTATAAGTAGTCCCAGGAATACAGCACAGGAGCTCAAGTAATACCCTAGACTTACTAACTTATAATGATTAGACCAAAGGAAAGAACTTTAATCAAACCTGCCATAAATTAAAGGGGAAACATTCCAGCTGAAACCAGAAACATCTGCAAGATATTAAAACACATTGTTTACTACCATTCATTCCGAAACTACAAATCAATATCCCAGAATAACAAACTCATATCAGAGGATAGAAAAGCCAGCACCAATTTAATCTAGAAAATTTGCAAAGAATGCAAAGTTGGTAAAAATGTGCAAATTAAGCTATTTGGGATCATAAAACATGTGTAGGGTATTTCCAAGAGACATATAGAAGAAAACAGTGTCCTAACTGGATTCAAAGCAGAGCTGGAAAGGCAAGTCTATTGAAGATTCAGAATGCTGCTTATTAGTTGCAACAAACAGACATTAAAAGCAATGTCAAGTCAAGAGACCAGGTAAATCTGATGAAAATTTCCCATTTTAAAATATGAAGACAAAGAGGGGTTGCCAATCAGCTGCTCTAGTATAACGTAAAGCAAAATAGTACTACTTTCTGGTAACATCTGTGCTCAACTGAATCCAACACATGCAAGAGAGCTATGCAGCTGAAATACAAGCATCTACAGAAGGATGTGCTAAATAACTTTCTATAATCCAATGACTGTATTTACCAGATCTCTCCTGGGTATGATGGGAGCTTCTAGCTCACATATGGACATCTAGACTGGAACATAAGGGTATTGTGCCAACCAAGAAGTCTGCACAGTGTTGCAGATGCAGCATAGGACCCATAAGAGAGTTATGCTTTCTGGTTTGGTATCTGTAGGCCAGGTGGGCCTATAAATTCCAAAAAATGATCTTAAAAATACAGTTGATATCTAGGCTTAGGTAACTAACTTGCACCCTGTGTTTTAAAAACTAAAATACCAGTGTCCTAAACTGCATGTTGAATCCCTTCCCAAAAGTTTATTAAGTCAAAACCTGTGATGAACAAATAAGTGGATATACGTACTTGTTGTTCCCACAGTCTGATTTGGTGAAAGGCTCAAAGCAGAGAGTCTCAAATATGAACCTAAATTATCAGCAGAAACAGGAATACACAAAAACCCATGTATATGGTCCTCCATAAATAGTGATTGTGTAACTAGGAAAGACCAGAAAAGACTGGAACAAAAGGACTCATCATACTCCAATATCTAAAAATCCTTGTATGTGGCAGTGAGATGTTCTTTCTAATTAAGAGCTTACGGGAAGCGACCAACCATTACATACCTACACTCACAACAAAAGAAAACAGTAGCAAAATGAACATTGTGTTATGTAACAAACTGCTGCCACATTCTGAATTGAAAACTGTAATAAATAAAGATTACCATCCCAAATATGTTTATTTCCTCATCATTGTGAAACCATGTCCAATTATTATTTGAAGGGTTTCCTCCTGTATCTTGGAAACTCCCTGCAGTCATGCCAGGAAGTATTTATGGGTATTTATGGAATTGCAGATGACAAAAAAAAAAATAAAAAAAAAAATTGGCAATCCATTTCTTTTCCTACCACTGGGAAAAGGCGACAGGATTTCCTTTTCACTGATGGGCAGTGGAATCCTTCCTAATATTAAACTGTTCCTGAATTAGTGAGCTGAAATAAAATGCACCAGTATGTAGTAATTTTTTTTTTTTTTTGGCGTAGTGGAAATGCAGCTATGCTTGTTTGAAATGTTTTGCTGAAAGATCTGGTTTTTTACTTCATATCCTAAAACTGTAGAAGTTTGAAATAGAAAAGAACTATATAATCTGATTCAGCTATTTTTGAAACTTTCTCAATTAACTGGGACTTCGGATAGCCTACCTTTAAATGCATTAATGAGGTTATTTCCTGGATTGGAAAATATTCCACAACCTGCCAGAACACAGGCAGGAAGTTATTCCAGCTATTTACGCTTCAATTATGTCATCTCACTTCTTCACTGTTATGCCCCATTGACTGCCATAAAGTTAAACATGAGTGTGCTGAGTATTACGGTAATGCAATAAGCATGTGTTGTATATGTTACTGAAATTTTTTCATCGCCCTTGGCAAACTGAGATGTTTGTAGCTCAAGTGTTGTATGCAGGTGATTTTACATGCCATGCCCCACTGGATCTGATTTGTAAATCATCACTCCTGACTGAGTGTTCCTTGTGATCTGTAGTAACATACCTGTGCAGAAGAATTTTTTTTTAACAAGACAATGTAGATTAATATTTGATGCTGAGCATACTGACGATGCAACAATTTGTACATAATAAATGGGAATGAGCATTTGCTAATGGACTAATTTATTCTACTGGTGAAAGAATGCTTCTAACAAAATCTATTTTGTATAAATCTGTTGACTAAATCTGCTTTTGACTATCATTTGCTCATTGTCCCAGTGCAGAAACTTATCAGTAAAAACCTAGGAGTTAATGCATCCTCTCTGTCACATGTTTATACTAATGGGATTTTATCTGTGGATCAGCTGCAGCTTGAAATGGTATTATATAAATCAATTTTGTATTCTGAAAACTACAGTAGCAACACTTTATACCTGAACTTACTGTTGCATTTGTCTTAGACGTACTGCCTTTATCTTCCCTCAACACCTGAAGAATTTTTCTTACTAATTACTTTCCACCTGAAATTAACTCTGAAGTATGATTTAATTCAACCTGTCTCAAAGAGAAAAAATAGGAATTTAAACTGGATAAGCATAAACATCCTGCCATCTAACACTGGTACAAATATAGATGAGCTGGAAGCCTGAAGACAAAATGAAGAGGTATCCTTCCAGCATGGCTGTAAACTTCTGTTCACCTCTTGCTTACTTTACCGCACTGCCTTCAGATTCCTCAGTCAGAGGCATCCAATAATGTTTATTAATTTATCCCTCTGCCTCATTGGTTAGTTTTAAAATCTGTCATTAAAATAATATTTGACCAATGTAGTTCATTAAACATTCAATATTTACCTCTTATGCCCTGAACAAGCTGCAAGGTTATGTCTACTCTATGACACTAGCTTGGATCTGATTGTGGACAACCTGCACTGCACATCTACCTCTGAACCTGGACTAAGTATGAAGCAAAGGAACGGGCTGCCCAGGAGGGGGCTTAGGCAGGGGAGCATTGTGGACGAGTCAAAGAAAAGACTCCTGCACAGCCCATGCCTCTGTTCGTAGAGCTTGTTGTAGGCATCCTTCTCTGCAAAATCAAGCCTGAGTTTGAGACTATGTACCACAGGCAGTGCAGACAAAGCCTCGGTAAGCCATTTTTCATCACCCCTCTACTGAAAATAACATCTTCAGTTTCAGATGTTTCAGAAGCAATTTCAGATCAGCTTTAAAGGGCTCTACTTCTGCCCAGTCAATCTGTAGATAAGGTTGTCTGAGCAATTCCTAAATGTTCCCCAACAAGCTTTTTGAATAGAAACACAGATAAAATTCATTCATACATCTAGTGCAAAAAAGCTCAGAAAGAAATCAAAAAACACCCTCAGAATCATAACATGTATCCAGAAATAGCCATCTGTCACAATCAGCTACTGGCCACAACATGAACAATGTAGAACCTGAATTTCTGCTACTGCTTCATTCTGCTGTATTATTACAAGCACAGTCTCTAGCACAGGTGCCTCATGCCATATTCATTAGGAAACCAAAATGTTCAAAGTCACCCTTAACAAAAGCCGTGGACACCGACAGTGGTTTTCTACTGAATGTTAGATTTCCTCTGAGATTATTTCCATGAAATTATATCAGAACAAATGGATTCTTTTAGCATCATAGGTATTCAGACTTTCAAGGATCTCTTTCTAGAGGGACTACAGAACATAGATGCACCAAGGAAAAAACTGCCGTAGAAACAGTTTACAAGACTTGTAAAGGCTTAGCAAACCAAAATGTAGCCTAGGATGACTGCTACATGGTTCACAACAGTAAACCTGACTGTTTTGCAGATAGCAGCTTGGTCACAGAGGGCATGACTGAAATGTAGTAAGTGTCCTTACAGGGAAATCTGAACAAAGATCATAGATGGAAGGGAACTGAATCAGGATGAAATGTATTCCAACAGCGGGTACCATGCTATGGAAGCAGAAGGGTAACAGATGAGTTCAGTCTGTATGGGGATGGTGATTTATACTTTGGTCAGATTCCAGAAAGGTGGTATACATGTTCATATCTGTTCTTTCTGATACTTCCACTGAGGTGGGCATCTCAGAAGCAAAAGAAGTGATTTCCTATAATACTCTATTAATACTACTGTCAATGGTTTCTTCTTGACTTATAAAATAATGTTTATAAGTATGTACACTTGTGCTATGTAACACAACAGAGTCCTATTCTCTATATCATATCAATGATATAGACAGAGAAATTAAAGGCACTGTCAGCAAGTTTGCAGATGACACCAAGCTGTGTG
>VXAK01022427.1:1890-48026 GCA_013399435.1 Arenaria interpres | reverse complement strand
GAAGAGTTTCAGATTAAATGTAACCATGGATTTTGGACTATATTACCTGACTGGGCGTTTTCTTCATCAGATAAGTTAGCAAAGGGCAGAATGATATCTTCTGAATCTGAAAACTGATTTTCAAGCTGCAGCTGTGTATAGATAAGCAGTCATTAGTAATCCTGTAAAATCAGTTAATTGGCAGTTTCATAAATAACAAGTTATCTAGAAAGCAGGCCAGACTAAATCCCACGGTTCTATCTTCAGTGGTGATTCTCCCTTAGTATAGGATGGCACTTAATTACATTTCATGAAAAATTTTATGGGAGGGAGGTGGGTGGGTTGGTTAGATGTGTTATTTCTTCTACTAGAGTTAGAACAACTCAGTATACTGGCAAATAACCAAAATGTGTAAGGGTTTGAGACTTTTTTGTAGCAGATTAAATATATGTAGACTTTGATGAAAACCTACATTAGTTGAACTCAAATAACTTCATGAAAGATAAATTTTCATCTGAAGGAAGAATGAATCGATAAGGACTGAAAAGGGAAAGGTGCCTGTAGGATTTCCTTTTACGCTTTACTGTAGATCTGAGAATTTCCAGCTTGAGCATCTCATGTCGGTCACATTAACAGAAAAGACCTGTTTGGTGAGCTTATGTCAGCATACAGCTACATAGTTACGTACTCTAATAGGTGGTGGTGTTTTTCTGTAATGATGCAGTTTACACTATTGGTTGCCTACTGAAGTATTACCACATGTGTTGTGTTAATGAGCAAATATAATAAAATAAGACAGAAGTAAAGAATTTTCCATTTGGTTTCATGGTGATTTACCATTGAGTAATTTTTTTGTTTGTTTGTTTCCCCGCATGATTCTTTTCCCTCCATTCTCACACCTGGAAGACAATTTTTCATTAAAATTGATGAAATTGATGCTGCTCAGAAAGTGTGTTATTCTGGGAAAGGTTTTCTTAAAAGTAGAAAATTGCATTGAAAAAAGTAAAAATAAAATATTTGACCTTTTTTTCTAAGTGACTTGTTTTTAAAAGCTGTTTTATATTGCAATACAAAATCTAAAAGGAAAAAAAAAGACAAGATTTTTTTTTTAAGTTTTATTTTTACCTGACTTTTTCATTGTTTTAAAAAGGAGGTTTGTATGTGGGTTTTGAATTTTAAGCTTTAATCAAGTCACTGCATCACTTGTAGCAAAAACCTCATCTTTATCAACTGTCATATTTATGAAATACTTTTGTCTACTTGAGATGCTGAATACTATTTGCTGTCATTTGAGAAGAATTAAATATCATGCTTTAACAGAAATTTTGTTATGCCAAATGTCACAGGGTTACCTGCCAGCTGTTGTTTCCTTATCTAAGAGTCAATCTACTCTTGAACAGTAAGTCTCTTGTGGTGTTGGTTTTGAATAAGGTGAGCTTTGTTGCAAAGGAGGCTTTAGGAAACTATGGAGGCTGTGAGAGATTTTGTTCTTTACTTTGATATAAATGGAAAGTCAATTTACGCTACAGATTTTCTTATTTTTCTAATGGGCATCTGTCAGACTATCATTTCTGGAAGAAGGGATTACACCTCAACTACTTTTTTGGCTTTATACAGGCAAGTAAAAAAACCTTACTATAGTCTTCCCCTGTTTTTCAGATACAGAAGTTGGGCTTGGAGACAATTTAGCAGATGACAGATTTCCATTGTGACAGTCAGTGCTGTTTTCAGTAAAAGACAGTAACACTGGCAAAAAAATACATGTAGTTGTGGGGTTTTTTAACCTTTAAATACATCATTGAGGCAGTAATAGAATGACAGTATCTGTGAGCTTGCAATTAGATTGATTCAGGAATGTATTCTGACATGCTGTATAGGCATATGTAAAATGACAATACCAAAGATAGAATAAAAGGAGTAAAATGCAAATTTTAAGGAGGCCGTGGCTGCACAAGGAATGTTGGCCAACACTCAGCCAGAGATGGAGTTCAGCTGCCCTTGGGGAGATTTGCTCATTTGGCCATTACTGGAGGAAAGAAGGGTGTTTTGTTTCATTTTTAAAATATTGTGGACCATATAACAGAGAACTCTGAGTATGTTCTGACTTCAGATGGACTCTGCATGTGCCTAAACCTGGGCATGAGCTAAGTGTTCATCATGATTCTGAGATCTACTCTAACCAGTACAGGGGAGCACTGAAGAGACAGGGATGACATAAAGAAGAGGGGTGATATAAAAAGAGGGGTGACATAAAGAAGAAAGAAAAGTATTTGAGGTGTCAGCCAGGGTTACATTATGCAAAGCAAAGATGTTGATTGACTTCCATATGTCTTGGTGTGCTTTTTGAGTATTTCCTCTTTACATGAAGGGTATCACAGATAGTAATTATGGAAGAGGAGAAACTGTTGAATTTTTTTTTTTTTTTTTCACAATGAGTAAGTGCAAACAGAATATTGTTTTTGAAGCCTTTTCTCTTATTTGGTTACTTTAAAATGTTGTAACGAATCGATATGCGAAAGGCTGAGGCTTCCAGAGTATGTGTTCCCGCAATCACATAAGGCTTGTGTTTTCATTACTGTTTTTAGCAGTAGGAGTCTGATGCACAATAAAAATAGTTTGTCACAGTTTTCCATCTCACACTGAGATTTTGTTCTGCTTCATGAATTTTAAACCTGTCAAAAGCTTTAAAGCATTTCAACAAAAGAATGCTATCTGCTATATTAAAAGCGTTGTCTTTATGAAGTAGGAACAAAACAGCTTTAATTTGACTCTTTCTCAGCTGTGCTCTGTTTCTTCTCTGTTTTCTGTAGTTGAAGCTGAAAATTTTTATATAAATTAATTAATAATAATTGCTATTTTACAGCTGATTTCCTATATTGAAGTGGTTTCATGTTTTGTGCATTTGTTTCTGTATTACATAAAATACAGAGATTTTATAAATACAGTTAGGAGTTTTACTGAATATGAAAGAAGAGATTAACAAAGCCAGCTTTCCTGTAGGATTTATGAATTTTTACAAAGGTGAAAGTGGCATAGTAAAAAAAAGGTTTGGTGAGGTTTTTTGTTTACTTTTTTGTTTTACTTTTTTGTTTTACTTTTTAAGGAATGCACTCTCACTGAAGGTAGCATATCTAAAATTCTAGGTCTATGTTCAATTTCTTATGCAAGTACATAAATACATTTGTACATGTCTATCTATATTTATACGTTCTTTTTACTGGAGTTGTTCCAGTGTGCTGGTAATGCTTCATAGGGCCTACAGCACAGTAGATCATCTGGAAATGTTGTAAGTCTGGGCAATCGATATATTCTTGGTTTATGAAATTGACATCTAGTAACAAGAAGAAAGGCCTTGCCACAGAAATCAATAAATATGTACTGAAAGGCTTTTCCTGTGAAAATTTTGTGCTGAGCTTATGGCATAGATGAAACCTTCTTGATCTCAGGTTCATTTTAAACTTTGTTCTTAGGCAAATGCAGTGGGATGCCTCTCCTTAGAGTCCCTCTCCGAGTTATTTTTGTTAAAAGCACAGCCTTTCTGATGAAATGGCTCGAGCACAGAACATCATGGGGATTCAGCATTTGTAAGCTGTCAGATGCATGAGGTTACGGAGAACTACATTCGCTTTGTGGTTTACATACAGCATAGTTCGCATAAGACAAATTCTGGCTGCTTTCTATTTTTACTGACATGCTGTTTGTTAGGTTTCTGAGTTACAATGCAGTAGAACACAGAAGAGATTAACCATTGCAGGGTCCACCTTCAGGCATGGTAATATTTGGCAGGGCTGGCCTGCAAAAGCTGGTGGAGACATCCTTGGACTCCTGCTCTCAGATGAGGAAGAAAATGTCAGTCTCTGCTGAAGAGGCTGAGTAGGTAGCACTGAGACAGAATGAATCCCCCCTGCTCAGCAGAGCTCTGTTGTGTGAGACAAGTCACCTGTCCAGCTTTTGGTCTGTTACCTGTCTGCTATTGCAAAACATTGCTGAGCAAACACAGACTCAGAAAGGAAAGGCAGATATCTGGGCTTTATAGATAAAGAGCTGTGGGATACTTAAAATGAAGAAAAACTGCAAAAAAGCTCCCAAAATGGAAAGAAAGGGCCAGCCCAAGTCTCATGATGTCATCAGAAAATGCTTGTCTTTAGGGACTATATTGTATGTGTAGAAGGGAAATTAAGAGATGCATCTTGTATTTCCTGTAATGTTTTCTATGTTTCCTTCCAAAGTCCACTGTGCAGGAGACATTTAAAATTAACTATTTCATTATTTCAGTTTGTCTTTGAAATGTATTCTCTTGTGTTAAAGGATGTATAGACTGGCATGGGGGTGTACTTTGTTAATTGTAGATGAAATCTTGATGGCACTTTCAAAAGTGATATGCATGGATAGGTAAAGCAAACTTAACTTCCATCTACATAAATGGGTCACACTGTTGGTACGACATTTGGTATGATATGTTGGTATCTCTGCTAGCTCTTCCTCTTGTGTGTAGGCTCAACAGAAGACTAGTTCATTTTTTGAACTAGTTCAAAGCTGAGTTGCAGATTTTCTTCTCAAAATTTAAAAAATATTTACTTCAAATGTGATTCCTCTTAATAGTGCTGGGTCAAAGATGGCAGCCCTGTAATACAAGGATTGACTTTGCCTTTTAAAACCTTCTTACATATGGCTTCCGTAAATGGAAATAGGCTGAACAAATTAATTGTCCCATCAGAATTGATTCAATGAAATATTTCTATGAGCTTGACAGAATACAGAATATGCAAGGCTGCAAAGGGCCTGAGTCCCTTTTTTAAAAATTTTAATTTTTTTTTTTAATTTTAATTTCATTTTATTTCTCTCTTCTCTATGTAACATAGAAACAGAAAAGTTCTAGCTCTTGAAATAGCAGGAATGATATAAGCATGTTAGCTGAATGGCAAATTCACAGTAATTGAAAATTCTTTATGAAAGTGCTTTATGAGATGGTTTTCACTGAACAATTTTTTCTGAAGTAAATAGGAGATTGTTCTGGAATAATTTTAGGAGACCTTGTGTATAAAAAGATATATGCTCATTGTAGGCATACTCCTTTTAATTATGTATAGAAGAGCTTATTCTAAGGCAGAATTGCACAACACAAATACCGGGTTCGTTTTTTTTGTAGTTTTCTCACAAAAATAACGTAAGTTTGAAGCTGCTATCTGTATTATACCTACGTGAGAAAATCACAGTGTTGTTAAGAATGTTCTGCTGGCCATGTCTTGTCACTGAACCAGGACTGAAGCTAATATTTATAGGTCAGTGTCAAGGAAAGAAAGGGCCTATTGTTTACTGACCTTCAGGCAACATATTTCTTCTAAAGCCAAAATAGAGTGAAAACTTTAGAGCTGACAAAAACACACACCATTCAGTTTGTCTGTAGAGTAGAATTTTTGTTTTAAGACTGAACAATTTTATTTGGTCCCTGAAAATTATATATTGATATACTTATGGTTTTGAAAATGTTTGAGGCCCTTATAAAATTGTAAGACTTTGTGGAAACAACTGTTCTTACTATCATGAAGAACATTTGCTTGCTTTGTTTTCTGAACTTTTGCCATCTGTAGCAGTGATTCTGTGCATTATTGCTTCCATTATCATTTTGAAACATGAGTAAATGTCACTTTCCCCTTCTAGATCAAGGAAAAGTTATGCCCTTAAGATCAAACCTGTTCTTGTTCATGCTTTGCAATTTGTCACTTATACATCTGATTATCTCACTGCTAGGGAGAAGGGGTGAGTTATTGTTGCCACCTATATTATATTTAAGAATTAGACTTGCACAACTTCATTTCTTTTTTGAAACAATATTTTATGTTCCAGTCATGTACAAATAAATCATGAATTATCTTTTCCAATCATAAGGTCACTGCAACTGATTTTTATCTAGCTTTTTAAAATATTAAACAGCAGTAGTCTTAATCTTTTCCTACAGCTTCTTTTCTGATTTCTTGACACAGCACAGTGAAACATCTGTTGTTTAATGCTTTGAAGAGAAGTGCTGGTTTGTTGAAATACATTATTTACCAACCAAGAACTTTTCCTGCTTGAGAAATGCTCTGACCCAAAGCTTTTGAAAATGTCATAAGCTTCAGGTCTGTACATTAAGTCACCCCATAGCATACCCGATTTCATTGGGACTGATGTTACAGATATGTTTAATTACCTGTTCATTTACCCTTTCCATAATTCATCACACACATCTTTTCTGATCCCTGGTAGACTCAGCTGGTCCTAGATAGGGTGAGTAGCTGAGTGACAGAAATTTTTGGTGGGAGAGAGGCCACAACTCTTCAGCCAGGGGATGTTTTCCACAGATGCCTCTGCTTCAAAGATCCAAACTAGCCCTCTCTCACCAAGTGGGCTGGTGCATCCCCTCCATGTCTCATCACCTGGAAAATCTGCACTGTTTATGTGGATGGTTGCTGGAAGCTAAAGGTTGAATTTTTCTTTTGCTTGTCTGTATGACTGACTCTGTTTTCTAAGTATAATGAGCACAGCTGCACAGCATACTCAGGGGTATGTGATGTATATATGAGTTGGTTTTGTTTGGCTTAGTGTTTTTTGCTGTTGTTAGTGAAATCTTTTTTCTTTATTTTTAATATAATTGCTCTCTCCTAGGTATCTCAAAGCAAAAGCAGAAAGCATGACCTATGATGATGCCTTTTTAAAAATGTAGAGCTTTTTCATCACTTTCCGTGTGATAGTTTGTCATTCAGTTCAAGAATTAAGAAATCCCAGTACTGTCAACTGCTCAGGCAATGGAAAGGAAAAGAGATGCTTGAACCGGCAACAAAACAAAGATGCTCAGCAGAAATAGGTGACCTGACACTACTACTAAGATTGCCAGTGTGATGCTTTCAAGTGCTAGCTGGCTTCATGCACCATTAAACACAGGCTTCTTTAATGCTTTTGCAGACAACTCTTTCCCTTCTACATTGTAGATATTTTTGTTAATTTCCACTTTTGCATTTAATTATAGTTATTGTGACATAACTTGCATTAATCTTATGTCTAAGTTTACATTAGCTGTGATGCCTGTTCCCTTCCAGCTTTAAAATGTTTATATCCAGAAGTATCTCTTTTGCATTTCTCCCTGACATATTCTTGCACATTTCTTCATTCAAAGGCTGCCTTAAAACATTTTTTCTTGCTTTCTGCTCTTACATAACCTGTATCACTTGGAATTCTATGAAATGATCCATACCCAGTTGAGGTAGATGATAAATCCTTGAAACATCCCTAAGAATATTAGAATTGTCCCCTTTACTAGTCATTGCTTA
Organism: Arenaria interpres; assembly: GCA_013399435.1. Taxonomy (NCBI): domain Eukaryota; kingdom Metazoa; phylum Chordata; class Aves; order Charadriiformes; family Scolopacidae; genus Arenaria; species Arenaria interpres. The sequence continues at coordinate 40,740 of VXAK01022427.1, read as the reverse complement.
CAAGAAGTATTCTTTTTGGTGGAGATTTCTTTTACCTCTTGGGCACTCACAAAATACATTATTTTGTAAACGCTAATTAAGATTTTATTTCCCAAAATGTGTTCCTTGGGAGTGGGGAGGTAATATTAGCATGCCAAAGGTTCCTTAGAAAACAAAGAATATGCAAATCTAATTTCTTTTCATATTGCAAACACCTGACCTTAGGCAAGAAGGGAAGGATAGTGCTTTGATACATTCTAAAATAGTAAAACCCCCACATTTCCTTACACAAGTGACGTACACACAAAACACAGGTTTTCAGTGCTCAATTTTACATAGCAATTAGCATGATCTGAAACCATATTTTCCTTTTTCTTCTTATGGCTTGATATTTTCAAGTACTTGGCAGTAACAATAGACTAAGGTAACCCCGTTCCCCAACCTTCATTTCCATTTATTCACTGTTATTTATTACTTTTTATTCCTACTGTAAGACCATTTGAACCATCTCTTTACCTGGGGTTCTTCCTTTTCTGTTTGGAGCACTCTGTCTCTGACTGACTGTTTTTACTTCCCTCTCTACTGTAGAATAAGGATCTAAGGATAAATTGCACTGAAGGATCTCATTCATCTACAGATTTTGAAATGTCTCCTAAAAACCCATTAAGGGCTACCAACACTTTTTTTCATATGACTCAGAAACTACTTCTGCATTCTTTAATTACTTGTTAGCATAGGGCACTTACGAAGTGATATGGAAAATTATTTCCATATAAATTAAAATAAAAAGTATTTATTCTGATGAGAAAGGTAATTGTAAAACATTTTCATAAATTCGCGGGAAGTAAGGGCTGGTAGTGTGAAATCTGTAGCCTTGGGCTGGTAGACATCTTTTGCATTGTAAGCAATTATTGATTTCTTTCAGCCGTCAGTGGAAGCACAGCAGTAGACAACAGTTTAGATTCACTTGTGATCCGCGGAACTGATAATTATTAAACCAAACCTCTGTCATGTTTGTAGGTTATTACTGACTTCTGTGTTTGAAAGACACTCAGTTTGAAGATTAGAGGGAATGCCTGTTTGCATAACCACATCTGTGACAGGAAAAGAACCAACCCCTAGGTTCTGTTGCAGAATGTGAATAGGAGCATTTTGATGAAACTATTTTGAAGCAATAGAGAAGCTTCCCTGAAGTGCTTTTTTGTTAACCAGTGATAAAGTAAAATGTTAATGAGGAAAATATTAATGTTTTATCCTGATTTTCTTGGTTAGAAACAGCTTTGCTAGGGGTGCTTTACTACAAGTTAATTTACTGCATTATTTTATAAAAAGCAGAAATACAAAAGAATAGAAATTGCAAGTAATAGATAATTTATAAGTAAAGAGGTGATAACTGTTTATCTCATAATTGCTGCAGAACATCTGTTGAGTTAATTTGGCATAGCACTAGGCTGGTACAAAATTATCCTCTTGCCTCATTCTGGACAAAGTACTATGTGATAACCACAGTTTGCAGAGTTTGGGAATTTTTAATATCTTTGAATGTTTTTCTTTGCAAATAAGTTATTTCAATTATTTTTGGATCAGTTTAAGGAAATTTGTTTTACGTGTTGTTCTTAAAAATGATGAAAGATAGATCTGGTTTACAGTTCGAATTAAAAAAATATTCTGTGTTTTATAGGCAATACCTCTTATGAGTAGTTTTGGTTGTGAAAAGCTACCACACAGATTGCAATTGTTCAACATTAGCTTGCTTTACACAAAAGTTGAAATTGCGCCGTTTTAATGTCTGTATGTGAAGGAGGAAATATACATGAATATTTGGATCATTGTGTTTTTAGCCCCTAAAACAGCCAGATCTTGAGTCCTTCGAAAAGAAGGAGGATGGACTTCACTGAAAAGAAGTCCCTATGGACTTCTTGAAGTCCTATCAGAAATGAAATGACGCGCACAAGTTAGTTCATATCCAATGTATTGCCGCTTCTAGATCAGAGAAAAAATTGTGAAACAAAATATTAGGTCATGACTGTCTCAGTTTATGTCAGCCTTCTGTGCTTTTGGGAAGCAGATTTGAATCACTTCATGTTCAAATCCAAAAGAAAAGTCATCACAGTCCGGGCTTTAAATGGAGTATCTCCTTGTACATCTATTGTCTTCAGTGAAATAACATTAATTAACTGTACATACAGTTGTTGCTCATTTACATTTGCTAAATCTGAAGATGACTTGTACTATGGAAATCTTCCCTCGTAAGAGGAGCAAGTTTTGTTCCTGAGGGAAAATGCAGAGGAAATTCCCATAGAAGATATCTATTGTTTCTCTTCACCCCTCTGGATTACCTTTCACAATAGACAAATTATCTGGTGTGGAACATTTAGACCCCAAAGAATGAAGATCTGACTCCCGCTTGAGGTATTTGAAATGGTTGTAGAGGCCTGTAAGGGGATTTAAGAGAAATGAAATTTAAAAATATTGTGTCATGCCTGCACCTTTCAACTTAACCGTGATAGAAAATCTGATCATAGACTGAAACTAATATTTTCTAGGGAAAAAAGTAGAGTTAAAAGAGTCACTACGCCTTTGAAGGACTTAAAAATTCATCTAAGTTATTCTGTAAATTTAAAAAAGAACCCCCATGGGATAAGCAAGTCTTCATTCTTTTTAATAATTGAACTAATCATTGTGCAATTGGCATTGGGGATTGATCTCTACCTAATTGGATACAGCTGTACACTGTTTGGGCTTATTTTTAGAATCCAAGAGAATAATGAGACATTTCAGATACTGTGGAATCCATAGCAGGATTACATGAACTCACTAAATCCACCTCGAAAATTGTGAATTACATGGTACATTGAATTGCAAATTATCTCTATAACTCATCCCTCATGTAACTTCACTGGTGTCAGTGAAATTGCAGTGCTCACAAAAGATAGCACACTTTCACCCCTTTGCAATAATATTTTCAAAATATGGCTTTTTGTTTTGTTTCTTAATGATTCTTAAACATGTTACTGATCCTCAACGTCAGGTAATGGGGTGGTTGACCTTGAAGCTTTGTTGAGGTGTGGGACTGAAAAGCAGGAGATATATGTTTAAATTATTGATGTTTCTTTTTTTTTTTCTCTTTGTGGGCTTACCCCTTACACAATCTAAACACTTGCTTCAACCTGTGTTTCTATAGCAGTGCTCAGGATTGCACCATCACTCTGTTCCTCCCTTTGGGCTCCTTTACGATTTGGTCTCTAACACACTCGCTATTGCTTAGTGAAATCATATCTCACCACTGTCAGCGTTTTGCTCTTCATTTATTTTCATAACAGTGTAAACCAGCTGAAGTGAGGTCAAGAACGTAGTTTGGTTTGGTTTGTTTGGCTTTTTTGAGCTGTCAGAAATGAAAAGTGTAGAAGATACAATATGCAGAGAGGTAGCTCTGACATCTCCCCACAGATAAAATGATGAGCTATTTACAGTGTGATTGGCCTGTCAATATTTCAATAAAATCTTTCTTACAAAAATGTTAACTAATGATTCAAGCTCTTTCTGTGCTTGTCTTTAAACTGCAGAATGAGCTGACAGCGTTAAATTAGAGCTATGTGAAACAATGCTAAAGTCGAAGGTTATAATAAGAATTGTTAATTCAGGATCATAATTACAAAAACGTGTTCAGGTGATTCATGAGACAGCTGAAACTGAGACATCAATAGAAAACACTACTGGTCAGCAGTCGTAAGAACTGCCTCCTTGGTAGCTGAGTTGACAGGAAACTGTGTTTCATTTGATAACATGGTATGTGTGTGGCAGACAAACAGAAACAGCCAGATAATGGGAAAAGGCAGCAGAAAAATAATTCATCTTGTCCTGGTTTTGTGGACCAACACAGCCTGAGGCAGCCTCCTGGCTGTGGCAGTGCCTAGGAATATCTTCTTGCAGCCTTGGTGGGCTGGGCTAGGCTCTCTGCAGGCTCCTGAGGAAACAGACTGTTTTACAGTTCACCTGGGCCTCTTAGGCTATTGTCTGGATGTTTTAAATCACATCAACAAAATTGCTTCTGCAAAAAAGTCATGGAAATGAGACTTCTGTATTTCTTGTCAAGTAGGCAAGAAATCTTGTCATTGATAGCACATTTGGCCCAGCAGGGAAATTTTGACTGCAGTGCTTGTGTTACTGTTTGGGTAAGAAGATGGATCAAACCTAAGCAAACTGATCTCCAACTCTCCAGAAGTGATGCCTGCTAGTTCTCAGACCAGCAGAATCAGGTGCCAGTATGGGACTCAAAGGAAGGCAGGCTGGTAGATGGCATGAAGGATCAGAGAACTGGTGTAACTTCTTACTCAGCAAGCAACTGTTCTTGTTTTAGTATGCAACATACCTTTGAAGACCTGCCAACCCACAGGTAAAGGGAACATTATGAACTACATTCATATTAAGATTTTATTTAAGTGGCATCTCTCTAAAATGCAAGGTGCAAATAGCCAAAAGCCTGTTTCTACTGCTCTGTGAGTATAAAAAGTAGCTGACCTCTGTGATGACATTTACCTATGTTGGAGAGGAACAGAGAAATAACTCTCTTGTGTCAACAATACTCATGAGTTATTCTATCTTTCCTCAGGAGTGAAGATAAATGTCATCATAGAGATCAGCAGCCACATAATGTACAAAGGATAGAAAATAGTTTGGATGTGGGTAGATGTTATTTATTTTCTTGAATTATTGATGACCTTTAAGCAGGGACACTAATACTGTGGGAAACATTTTCTTCACCAGCAGTTCTATTTACTTGATATTTTTGTAGCCTTCAGACTTTTATCCAATTACTATTTTATTACTTACTTTAAAGGATAATTTTCTCAGTGAGCCTAAAAAAAATCATCAAATATTCATAGAAAATTTAACTGAATTATATCAGGTTTTTCAGCTTTCACTGTGATTTCGGTTCAGGAAGTTATTTCCATTTAAGAAAGAGCATTTAAGCACATGCATGCTGAAGTCCATTGTACATGACTGAAGTGCTTTTGTGGATCTAGACTTATATTAAGAACAAATAAATATAATAAATGGTTCAAAACCAGGGATAAAGTGAATGCATTTGGAGGTCATATTCTAAGTTTGCAGCAATAGTAAATTCTCCTGTTTCAAAATGATTTGTTCTTGATGGCGATAATATTTGAATATTAAAAGTAACTTGCAAGCCATGTCCTTTCCTCTGTACTATTTATGTAAATTAAAAAGAATAAAGTTTTAATTTCCTTGCTATTATGCTTGAATGATAGCAAAACTCAATTTATTTCCAGAAAATTTTATAAAATGCATTTAAGGGAAGTATACGATATTTTAAATTCAAGATGCAAAAATATTCTAAAGTTGTGAATGAATAGAAATTGGTTCAGCTGTCAGTGACAGTTAACTAATGGGGTTCCCTGCAAATCAGTTGAAGTTTATTTAGATTAAAATTTCATCAGTCACAGTTTTTGTCTTTCCTGGTTAGGAATAAAGAAAGAAAGTGGATCTAAATGGAAAAATACTGGTAATAAAAGAATGAAGCTTTCCAGAACAAAGAATATTTATCAAATGTTGAAGTACTCTAATTTGAATCTAAGAAAATACATTCTATGTTGTGAAGGGAAGGAAATAGGAACTGTGCTTTATAATAGAGCATCTGCCCTGTGACAAAATGCTGCAGAATTTAAAGAGCTTGTGAAAGGCACTGTGATAATGGAAAATGAGCTTATTTTTGAGATGTGGGAGATGCTGACTCTGTGAGTTGAATCTGAGTTTAATCATGATCAAGCAAGTTTTTCTGATGTGGTAGGAATATAGATTTTGGTCTCTGCTTATTTTATAACTGTGAAAAGGAGTAAGAGCTATATCATCCTAGTAAACTTAAAGAAGGAGGGAAAAGAAGTTCGTCCAAGGAGAAGAATAATTACATAGATCTGAGAATTCCTCAAAGAAATGGTAGTGAGAACATCGTCACAAATTATTTTAATGCAGAGGAAGGGGAGAATGTGCATTAAGAAATCAATTTAAGGAAACCAAAAGCTTTGTATAAAGCTCAGATGTAAGTAGATAATGTCAGCAAACAGAAATCAGGTCAGGTTACAAAGGATGAATATAAAGAAGTGAAGAATAAAAAGTGGAAACAAAATACAAAATCTCAAACTGGCATGCAACTAATAAAAGATATCAAGCATGTCAAGAAATATTTATGTTAGTCAGTCCCACAATGAGAATCAAGGAGTTGGTCTGCTGCTGAACAATAAAAGAAAGTTGATGCTGACAACTCTGATATGTCTAATATCTTTTGTATCAATCCTTGTAAAAAAAGATTGATTTTTGCAGTAGTGGGTCATGCTCACTCTGAAACAGGAGAAGATCAGGTGAGAGGTTCAAGGAAATTAAATATTTCTGATTGGCTTGGTCTAGAAAACTTCATCCTAAGGTACTTAAAGAACTGGAGAGTTATGCAGAGAGGAACCTGATGAAATTCAACAACAGGATGACCATCAGCCAGCCATGTGCCCTTGTTGCCAAAGCAGCCAATGGCATGCTGGGGTGCATCAAGAAGAGTGTGGCAAGCAGGTCTAGGGAGGTTATCCTCCTCCTCTACTCTGCCCTGGTGAGGCCACATCTGGAGTACTGTGTCCAGTTCTGGGCCCCCCAGCTCAAGAAGGACAGGGAACTCCTGGAGAGGGTACAGCAAAGGCTACAAAGATGATTAGAGGACTAGAACATCTCTCTTATGAGGAAAGGCTGAGGGACTTGGGTCTTTTCGGTCTGGAGAAGAGAAGACTGAAGCGTCTGGTCAATGCTTATAAATACTTAAAGGGTGGGTATCAAGAGGATGGGGCCACTCTTGTTTCAGTGGTGCCCAGTGACAGGACAAGAGGTAAAGGGCATAAACTGGAACATAGGAAGTTCCATCTAAACATGAGGAGGAACTTCTTTACTTTGAGGGTGGCAGAACACTGGAACAGGCTGCCCAGAGAGGTGGTGGAGTCTCCTTCTCTGGAGACATTCAAAACCTGCCTGGACATGTTCCTGTGCAACCTTGTCTGGGTGGACCTGCTTTGGCAGGGTGGTTGGACTAGATGATCTCCAGAGGTCCCCCCCATCATTCTGTGATTCTGTGAACTGGCTGAAGCAATCTGGAACTGATGGTAACTTGATATCTGAGAGAAAACAGAAAAATAGAAAGGGAGAATGTCATGTATATCTTTAAAAGGGGGGTGGGCAATGTGGAAGAAATTAGACATCTTGCCTTTCAATTATTGGAAAAATTCAGTCTCCCTATCCCCCACTTAAAATTCTTGGAACTGAATAATTGTTGGCACTTGAAAGGTGAAGAGATTTTTAACAAACATGTAGAAGGCTCTAGATAAATTCAAGTTTCTTTTCTGACAGGATAAGGACCAGTCTATGTAGGAGAGAAACAGCAACTGTCATGTATCTTTGCACTAGTAAGGATTTTTAAAATTATTATAATTTATTTATTGTTTGAAATAATAGCTTCATAATTAAGGAATGGAAATAGATGAAACTATCATGGCAAAACTAATAAGAAAATCTTACTTTAGAAAATAGTTATCAATGGCTCATTGTAGAAGAAAGGTCCATCCTGGGGCTGGTTCTGCTCAGTATTCTCAGTAGCTGCTTAGATGGTGGAATATTCTTATTAAGTCTGTGAATGACTCAAAGTCAGGAGCAATTTCAGATACACTAGAGGGGACAGAATTAGAAATAACCATGAGAAGTTATGGAAATGACAGGGAAAAATATAAATGTGGACAAATGCAATATGATAGAGGATCATAAACTGTATTTGAGTTAACTGTTCGAAGATGTTCCAAAAAGGCAAATCTTCTGGGATATATGAAAAAGAGTGTAGTCAGTGTAAGTACAAAGTAATACTTCCATTTGGGGACCCAGAACACTGTTTTGCCTTGAGCTCATCACTTCAAGAAAGATATATGGGCAAATTGAAGAACATCCAGAGAAGAAAAGCAAGAATGATCAAAGCTACAGAAAAGGTGACCAATGAAGTTTCAATGAGAAAGGAGAGGGCTATTCTGTCACAGTCATCTTCAAATACCAAAAAAGACTGCTGTAAAAGCAAAATATTTTCTTTTCTATGCCAGTAAGACAAGAAGCAGTGACTTTGAAAATCAACATGAAAGATTTAGAGACGACTTGATGGAAACCTTTCCAGTGATAATTAAATGCTGAAACAGAAAGAAGTGGTGAAGTTAACCTCACTCTTAGAGTTTAAAAGCATGCCAGATAAGCATTTCAGGATTTAAAAAATGTAGATTTGTCCTCTTCACGGCATGGTGATGGATAAGATGATGCTCATGGATCCATTCCAACCTTATTTTTTGATAATTTCCATATCTTGAAATGAGGGGAGAAAGATCAGCGGTCTGTGTCAAGCAAGCACATTTAATAAGGGAAGAGAAACAAAGGAACACTTCTCAAATATCATCCATTTTGTGATCATATCTCAGTGCTAGATAATATTGAATTAGATACTATGGTTGGATTTTTGTGGAATTGCATAGATCACATGAAGATGAATCAAAAAATTGTAGGTTGCTGTTTACTACTATTATTTCCATTACAACATATATGTGTGCAATAAAAGTCTTTACTGCCTAGTTAATAGTTCTAAAATGTGCTAAGCGTAGGGGATATTTCCTCATCCAAAACTCAGACTAACCTCACTGGTAAAACTGAGGTCCTTGATCTTTCAGCCAAAACATAGAGGATTAATCATCACCTCACACAACAAACAATCTAGTTCTGCTCTTTATTTGGTTTTTTCTGACTTCTGTTTCTACTGAAATGTTGAAGTGTGGGGAGTGAGGAATTGTGGAGACGCGCTGCTGAGCGAGAGCTTGGCAGGTGTTCTTGTAGTGATGGGAAGGAAGCCTTGGGAACAGTAAACAATGTCCTTATATGGTAATGTGAAATAGATAGCAAGCTAACAAAATAGATAACAGTACCAAAACAAATAACAATGACTAGGCACGCATAGGCACGTGAACACATATATGGAGCCAATTATATTGCTCACAACAGTGCGTGGACATCCACTCACAACCTATCTATGTAGAGAGCATAGCGCGTGATCAAAAGAGAGAAACTATGTATGCTGTAAAAATAAGACATTAAACGTCTTCGCTTCACTACTTGGCAGAGTCCGTTGTTGCCACATTGAAGAAAAATTTTATGTTTAGAAAGTCTTGTTAAACTTGTTCACCTGATAGGTATTACCAGCATTGGGTCTACATCAACATTATTTCTCTGATTTATTAGGATTACCAATTTAGAACGGTGTGAGTGGTATAAAAATCAGGCCTTGAGGTGCTTATAATTTGTCTTTTGCACAGGTGAATGACCACTTTTCTGAGCCACTAACAAATGTTAGTCAAGGTATACATTATGGTAATTCAAAGAGTGATTAAGCGTATTGGTTTACCATTTGAAAGTTGGAAAATACTTTTAATGATGTTTTGCAGCTAATGGTTTAGCACTATCAGCGTGTTCATTTCACTTATTTATATTGGGGCTTGACTTCATAAATTTGCACTTCTAGTGTTAAGTGTAGAACAACATTAAGGGCCTGAAAATTTTCCTCTGTAATGTTCAATAAGCTTTATCTGTTTGTAAATGCTGTATTTAATTCATATGTAAATCATATGCAAATATACCATTATCATGCTAGTCATATGGAAAATTTCAAAAGGATTTCTAGTATTAAAGTTCAGAATAGTGAAAGAGGATTAAGCACATTTGTTTGTTAATTGCACATCCTTAAATAACTCTTTAATCTCCTCATTTTTAATACTTACATTTTAGATATAGAAAATAAATAAAGATGTATTCTTCTTTTCTTGTTTACTTTTGCATGACACTCTTTACAATCTGGGAAACACAGTGAGAAGCCAATGAGCATTTTAAAATGAAGAGTCAATGAAAAAACGAAATTAGGAAGCAAAACAAATGCCGAAGGAACATGGAAACTTTTGACAACTGTATCCAACCGTAAATGTCAAAGGAAGAGATATGAATAAAGTGACAGATACGAATTCTCTACATTAAAAAAAAAAAAAGGAGAATACTTGGCCACAGGAAAGATAGAAGGAAGTCTATTGACGATCATCTTTCAGGGTCAGGGTAAACTTTACTGTAATCATTTAATGAAAAAAGTGCTGACCTGTGATTCATCATCTGTTTACTCATATCCTTCATCTGTCAGCATTTTTATTCTCATTTGCTATCAATGTGCTGAGAATATTAGACATGATCAACAGGGTCTGTGAGGTACAACTAAATGTATTAGGTAGGAATAGCACCCAATCTAGCCTTTTCCTATACAAAGTAAGATGTTCAACGTTAACTAATCAATGTCAGTAGCTGATTGGCATGTTTCTAACCACACCTGATTTAGTAATTTTTGGTTTTATGTAATACGACAGAGTGACCACTGAGCAACTTCAAAAAAAGTTAGATCCAAAACTTAGCTACAGTTCTTGGAAATCTTCCATATTGCAGAAAGCAGAAGGCTGGACATATGTTAAAACCAACCAATTAAAAAAACTAATCCTGTATTTCTGAAAGTACATCTGTCCCTTAATTGACTTGGAACAGAGTGGGTGGAATTTGATAGCTTTAGTGGAATAAAGTACAGGAGTTTCTCCAAAGGCTTTTGGACATCAGCTGAAGGAATTTCTCTGCACACCAATTGGCATTGCAGTAGATGAAGCTACTGGTAACATCAAATAATCATGACATGATTCCCTGATGCCATGTTGCTTCCATTGCTATGCTGTAGCAAGGACTGCGGCTGGTGATGTGATTCACTTGCATCTGTTTGGTGCAGACATCGCTGTGCAACACTGGGGTCATTGCACATAACCGTTATGCAGAAGAAGGAGAAAAATAAGTCTCCACTTTTTAAAAATTAGTCTGCTAAAGAATGTGTGGCAAACTGTGTGTGATTCATGGTTCTTTGTGAATGCCTAGTGACTTATAGGAAATTTTTAGAAGCAAGGAACAAGAATATTTTTAACATTCAGTCAAATGCCCTTTTTACCTTTGAAATGACACTTCCTATCAAATCTCAATATGGCTCTTCTCATATTCTTATGAAAGAAATTTGGAGATAACATATTGTAAAACTTCCTGGGTTTTTGTGGTCTGGTTTGGTGGTTTTTTTTCCATCTAGCTTTCTTTATAACTCAATTGCTTTCCAGAGGACAGCTGAACAAGAAGTGAAATAAATTGTTTCCTACTGTATATTTATGAGTTAATCTCAACAATGGCCACATATCCGGATATATTACATCATTGGGGATATTAAAGTATTAGAAGTAAATACATTACACATCTCATGAACTTACTGCATATTTTATTAATATACTGTACTGCTTTCAGTATGGTAAGTGCTGCTGGGTCTAGCACTTACCTACATTCCATCTGTTGTTTAATTTGCTTTTGTAACAGCATTACTAGAAAAGTAGTCCTTCCATGAATGATTCCCAAGAGGCTCTAATTTGTCTTTTTAACGTTGTATTTACAGACATTGCTACCTGTATGTTTGTATCCTAAACAGCACTATTTATATATTTGAGCAGTTTGTTTTCATGGCAGTTGGTAAGTGCATGTGGTTGCATCAACACGATGACTCTTTCTTCTATTTAAGGCTTATAATATACTCAGAAATCCTGATCATGGAATCACATCACCCGGGTAGATGTGAAGAAGTGTGACTGTAAATATTGATGAAATCACTCTAGAGTTAGCAATTTGAAAAAAAAATTAAGGCAGCACAAATAATTATGCCCTTATAAAACATTTTTTAAAATAATTGGAAGACTTCTCTTCCATGCTCCAATGTTTCAGTGGAAATCACAAACTCCAAAAAATCCAGAATTTGCTCATTGAAATAGCACAACTATTACTGCCTCATTCAGGAAACACTTGTTTCTACATGCTTACAGTTGTGGCATGCTACTGAAACTGTTTCCTCCTCTGCTGAAACATCTCTGTATTAATATAATTTTGTTTTTGCACTAGTTACAGTAGCTATATAGAAGTAGTTCTCCCATTGGACATTCTTGAGACTTCTGGAATATGCTTTGCGTTGTGATGAATACCAGGCACTCCATAGCAAGAACAAGAAGCTAGAAGCCAAGATGAACACTTTTTCGCTATTACAGAAATCAGCCTTTTGCACAATAGAGGAGTTTTCCCATATCTTGTAGGGTATACATGCTTAAGCCGCCTTTCTAACCTGGGAAATACAGACACTTGAACAGAGCTCTTGGTCTTTCAATGGTTTGTTTAGTGGTTATTCTTAAGAATTCTTCTTTTCTTGTTAGTCCAAAAAAGGGCATCAAAGACCAGATAAAGCCTCTGACCTCTTTGAAGTCAGCATATGCCTGAAAGGAATTTTTGATTCTGTGAAGCTAATATTTACTAATGAAAAGGTAAATTCATTGTTAACCAGCCTTTTCTTACCACTTCAACAAAAGTTTTGTCACCTACTCCTGCTCGTAAGTAATTTTTTTTCAGATCCTGAAGGGAAGTCTATCTGCCCTAGGCATAGCATGAACCTTATAGTGCATTTCAAAGGCTGTGAAAGGAATCTTCATGCAGCAAGAAATTTTTGATTGAAAAAGACAATAGAAAGTAGCAAAGTTAATTAAGGAAGTATTTTTATGAAAATTTCCTTCAATTCATACCTTCAATAAAAGTACTTGAAAATATAGCATACATTTTAATCTTCAAAAATTTCAGAAGGCAGAAAAAATATAGGATGAAACTTAATGAGATAAACACACAGTGCGCAACCCATACTTATAGAAGGAACACTGTGAAGAGAGCAATTCTTCAAAAAAGACAGACTAAATTGATTCTGAAAACAATTTCTGAGATGTAATAAAGCAGTCTTCGCTCATGTGTCAAGGTCTTCTTGTGCAACTGACAAAGGAAAGGATGGTTTTATCATTTGGATGACTTAAATCTTCCTGTCCTCTGATTTGAATCACTGGGTTCCTGAGTCAGGTTCTACTGTACCGCTGGCCTCAGCATGAATCTCTTCAGTAATTCCACAGGTTGTTGAACTATTTCTACCATATCTTATGTGTTATAGAAGGGGAGAAGGAAGAAGGGCCTTCTAAAAGGATGTTGAAAGGTATAGACAGATATTCAGGGAGATTGATGGAAAACACATGACCTAAGCATGTTTTGAAAAGCGGCTTATGTCATGTTTAAAACTGTAGGTGCCCAATGTAAATCTGTAGGGATAATATTAAGCAACATATAAGATCTTTTAATATGAACTGCTTCTTCAGTCTTTTTAGAAGTTTTAATATCCTATCAATTGTCATTTCATCTGCTTCTTATGCTGTAAGCCGCTTTGTATTTATTTCTTTCCTTGGTGCAAGAGTACCTTGTAAATTACAGGCAATGTTAAATAGTTGACAAAATATTGCCATATTGAAGCTGGAATATTAAGGTGGAAATCTTATAATCTAAACTATATAATCTAAATTATATGAACATGGAGACAATGAACTGCAGGTTCTGTATTTTTCTAATATACAAGTTAAGTATACACCCCCAAAAATACCCCAAACCAACACTCAAAAGTTATTCAGAAATTGTAAACATAGCTATTTAATTTCTTGAAATACTGACTTTTTGTATGATTATGTGTAAAATAAAGAAATGAATGCTAACAAGATGAGTGTGAGGAACAAAGCATATATTTTGGAATATAAACAAGACCAAGAATATGTCCGTTTAGCTTGTTTCAGTGAATTATGAATCTTTTTTTTTAGCATGAATAAATAGTATCTCAAAGAATTACCAATGAAAATCATCAACACTGGAAATGAACTAAAAATAAAAAAAAAAAAGTCAAAATATCATATGAACTGTAAATAGAAGAACTTATTATAGTGTTTAATGAAGCATTATAAAGTTACAGAAGGCTTTTACTATATGAAGACCCCCATAGTTTTTGCTGTTGTATCTCAAACATTACATTTCAAACAGGAGATAAAGCCATTGAAAATTTATATTCAAATCATTAAAATGCAAAGAAACAAAAATTAGTATGAAATATTTCTTCAATGCTTTTAGAAATCTGCTGATGTTGTTTACAGCCAGTTGAATGTACAATGAATGCATGTGGGATCTAATCTGTTATTTTTAGAGTTTGATGCAAATACCAGGTTAAAGTACTAGCTCAGAGTTTATACTAATGCTACAATGGGACTGAAGGCATAAATTGTACACTATGTGTGGCTTTTAAATTCTTTGCAGCCTGTATCTTAAAATATTTGAAGACATTTGTTTGCAAAGTGATATGTTTTTCTGAGAGTTAATTTACTTCACTTTGAGTCAGAAGCATTTATTGTTTTGTAATTTCCAAGTAGGAAAAGAGGGAAACAAAGCTGCTTAAACATTTTCTGATATGATGGGTTTCTTTTTTCATTTAAAAATGCACAAGCAAATGCTTTGCACAGACATTATTGTTTCAACTGGTAGGGATCTGACAGTACAAACCCTTAATACTTAAGATGCTTAAGAACTCTCCCTCCTTCCCACCAGTTTTTTGCTTGATTGCCTATCCCAAGTCAAACCTTGGCTACCTACGCTTAGGAGCTTCCATTCGAGTTCTGTGGACCACATAATATTTTTAATCGAAATCTCTGTTTTTGTGTATATTGCTATCCTCTGTTATGAGTAACCTAATGTCTTATGTCTCTTAAACTAAAAGATGAGACACTTTCACCAGTCTTTATTGACCAAAGGTTTCACTATTATCAAATATAAGTTTCTTGTAACCTCACAGTGAGATTGGTGCCGCAAAAAGATCTTTGTTTCTTTAGGATTACAGGGAAAGTATAAAGTTTTTAGTGCTAAGCTTATATGTCATTAGGGCCACATGCACGATTTTCTTCTTTTGTAACTACTTTCTTTGAAACATGAAGAAGGAATTTTAAGCAGTCTGTGAAAATGGCAACTTTTCACTCAAAGAGTAATGTGTTACTTCTAAGTTCTCTAAAACAGTGGAAAAAATTCATATGCAGGAATTCGCGCAGTTTAGTTCAATTCCATAGCATTTCACAGAGTCACAGAATCACAGAAACAGAAAATAGTGGAAGTGACATCTGGAGGTGCTCTGGTCCAAGTTCCAAGTACCCTGCTCAAGCAGGGCCACCTAGTGTCTAGAGTTGCCCAAGACCACGTCCAGACACTTTTGAATATCTCCAAGAACGGAGATTCCGTAACCTCCCAGGGCAAGCTGTGGCAGCGCTTGGACACTTTCACAATTTAAAAAATGTTTCCTTATGTTCAGATGGAGCATCCTTTGTTTCAGTTTGTGTCCAATGTCTCTTGTCGTGTCACTAGACACCACTGAGAAGAGCCTGGCTCAGTCTTACATACTCTTTACAGACACTTATATGTATTGATGAGTTACTCCCCAGGCCTTTTCTTCTCCAGGCTGAACAGTTCCAGCTGTCTCAGCCTTTCCTCACAGGAGAGATGCTTCAGTCCCTCAGTCATCTTTGGCCTCGGTGGCCCTTTGTTGCACTCTCTCCAGCATGCCCATGTCTCTCTTGTACTAGGGAGCTCAGAACTGGAGACAGTACTTTCTGTTAACACAGACTTCCTGCTAACATAGAAAGTGCTTAATGTTTCTCTACTGTATGTTGTTTTTAAATTGGATTTCAGACAAGGATAAACCAAAATAAGCTAAGGCCATAAAATACAGCCTTAAAATTTTCTTTCCCAAGACAGCTTGGCCACTTGTCATTGAAATCTGCTTTATGTTCACAATCAGTTTACCCTTTCTTAACATATTGTCATACATCCACACTGGGATCACCTCTCAGCCCCTCTAGACTGAGTTCCTGAAACTAAATTATCTTTGTCTAAGCTTTGTGCTAGCCTGCCTAGAAACAAAAGTGCAGTGGTAAGTAAAATACATTTCATATTATTATTTGGAAAAGCCTTGTAAAGTACTGCCCCATTCTGTTAGCTATAAATCAACTACTGCCAAAATACCCCCAAAGGAGTGGTTTAGTTGTAGCAACAGTGTAAATGCACTGGAGGGGTGTGCGTTTTGAAAATGTGTGCAGAAGGTATTGTCACAGAGCCTGAAAACAAATGACATTATTTGTTCTTTCAATTTTCCCTCCCCCTCAGCTGTTTGTAATGAGCGAATCTTTAGGCAACATGGTTTTCAAAGGTTTAAAATACTGTAAATGTGAAAAAGTATGTTCATTGAACACTGAGTGCCATTACTCACTTCAGGAGCAGTCAGTCTCACAACATGTAAACATAAAAAACAGCAATTCAGCTTCACGGTTTTAATAAGAATTCCTACATAAATGTAATGATGATGATCATAATGTTTGTCATCTGTAACATCAAAACATGTTGCTGGAAAAATCTTGCAGAAACATTCACCCATTGACCAGAAGTGTTCATCACGCACCTGAGATGATGGACTATTTCAGTAAGGATTGCGCACTACTGAGAACAGGCAGAGTGCTGGCACTAAAGCTGTAGGTTTAATAGCGTCTGGAGGTTTCCCTAAATGCATGGAAAATTCTTAAATAGGTGGACGTGCTTCATTCAGGACATTTTGTGTTGCAAGGGCATTAAAGAGCCTCAAAAGAAGTAAAGGTGTTATCCTTTCCAGGCAGACTTTAAAATACAGTCCTGAGTAAATCAAGCCAGTGCGTAACTATGTCATAGAACAAAGAAGGGAGATGAGATGTATTACGTGCATTTTCACTCAGTGATTTCAGGAATTTCTATAACTGTGAAAAGAGTATCCCTGGGCGTAAAGCTTAGTGAGGAACTTTCAACTACTTCTAACCCTTTTTTTTTCATTTCCTTTTTTTTTCAGTTTTGTTCTTGGGTTGGTAAGAGAAAAAGGATATCCTTCAACTTCATGAACGTTGTCCTGCTTACTAATTTCCACAATTCCACAATTTCTTACATAATCAACAGAGAAAAGAAGAGAGGCTCTTGCTCTGAATTGTTTCGCCAGAGCTGATCAGTTCTTCATTCAAGAGTGTGCAGGAGAAAAAAAAAAAAAAAAAAAAAAGAAAAAAAGTTTTATTCTGGCAAATGTTTCATTGTACTTTAATAACATAGGGCCAAGATTCATCATATTTCAAAACCCCCAACCTGCTTCCTTTATGGTTAATTTAGAATTATCACTGCTTTCAGCAGGAATAGATTTTCTGTCCTTCCTGCTTCAGTGATGTATCCCACCCATCCCAAAAATCAAGCAAGTTTACTATCTACGCAACTAAGAACAGGTCTTCTGAAAAATGGAAAGGCCTGACTGTTTAAGATGAAATAAAATGTCACTGAGTTCAGAAATATTCTACTTTTTGGCTTTAAAGTACCAAGTCAAAATATCAAGTACCCAAATCAGTAATTTTTTCTGCCTTCATATTTGGATTGTTAGGTATCACAATGGAGGAGAAAAATGACAATGTCATTCATAGTAATCACTACCATCTTACAACTACTCTAATAATAGCATGAAATAGTGTAGAGTTGAGATTTATGAGAATATCAAAGAAAAAATTTCACTAGGTAGCACAAACACTACAGACTATGTCTCTTATTCTGTATTTATTCTGTCATCTGCCAATGGTGCAAAATAAACTACTGCAACTTATGAAGAGATTTGAAGCAAAATAAGGCAACCATCCATACTATCTGAAAGTTTTAAATGAGATCACTATTCACTTATGCTTCATATTGTGCCCCTGATTTTTTAGCAGAAGTCCACATAGAAATTGAGCTAAAAGCTGGAAGTACAATCTGACTTTGATATTTAAATTACAATAGCAAGTGAGTATGTCTGAAAGTTTTCGAAAAGTCTTTTCAATATAATTGTCACCTGAAGCTCTACAGAATAAAGGAATGGAATGAAGATCAGACTAGAGTTAGTTAAATTAAGCAAAAAATAGAAATTGACTATCTTAGAAAGGAATAAGAATGATAGATCCATATTATATTCAAGAAGTATACCATAAATCCTAATTTTGACATAATAAGGACCCAAAAATGTAACACTTGCAGACATTACTGGCTTTAGCTCCTGAGGAATACTGTCATTTCTTTAGTCCTATGTATTTCTCTCACAATTAGTAGTATTAAAAAAAGCACTTTTTATGTTGGAAAGTAAAAGGGATTTTTAAAAAACATTTATGTCTACTGGTATTTGAACTTCTGTGTGGATATGAAGACCTTAATTTAATATCATGCATGTATTTAACAGCATTTGAATACTGATGATGCTGAGGAACAGTTCTATCTAAATTTAGCCTATTTGGACCATCTGAAATACACTGTAGCTGGATGAGGAAAGTTAGGACTCTGTGTTTCCTATTCAGCCAACAGGTAAGTAATTCACTGCACTGAAATTAGACTTCCTGAATGTTAATTTCAAGATGCAGTCAAAATTACTCTATAAAAGCGAGAGTAATCCTGGAAGGTCAAAATCCAATGTCTTTATCATGAAATAACCAAAAGGTTATAAAAATGCCAGGTCCCGACAAGAGAGGCAACAGGTGCAGGTAGAAAGGAATGAAGGAGATGTACAGAGCTAAAAGATCTACAGTTTATGATGGCTGACACTGGGAAAGCGAGAAGGCATCTGAATTGCTGCAGGGACTCCTGAAAAGTAGAGCGGGGCATGTAGAATGTCACTTTATATATAGAAACCATTTCAGTAGACTTGTACACATGATTCATTCGAATTTCTGTTCTAGAATAGACAGTATGCATGTATCTATCTCTGTATGCTGTTTATCTTCTACATTGTTCTACAGTTGATTCTTAGTGATTAACACGTATTGGAATATAAATTCAGCTCAGCATTTTAATAGCAGAAAGTAAGGAATCTGAGAGAAGGAATTATAGAATGTCTCTTTGCTTGCAAAATTCAGGTTTTCAGCTAATATTCACTGATGTTTTACTACTTCCACATTTGTTTTTAATGGAGTGAAGAAGTCTTGCTCACATCTACATTTTAAAGACAAATATTAGTGTAGCCAGCTAAATGAGAACTCTGAGAACCATTCCTATTTTAGAATCATAGAACCATAGAATCATTTTGGTTAGAAAAGACCTTTAAGACCATCAAGTCCAACCATAAACCTAGCACTGCCAAATCCACTACTAAACCATGCCCCCCAGTGCCACATCTACATGTCTTTTAAAAAACTCCAGAGATAGTGACTCAACCACTTCCCTGGGCAGCCTGTTCCACCATTTGATAACCATTTCTGTGAAGAATTTTTTCCTAATATCCAATTTAAACCTCCTCTGACGTTACTTGAGGCCCTTTCCTCTTGTCTTGTTACTTGGGAGAAGAGACCAACCCCCACCTCACTACAACCTCCTTTCAAGTAGTTGTAAAGAGCGACAAGGTCTCCCCTCACCCTCGTTTTCTCCAGGCTAAACAGCTCCAGCTCCTTCAGCTGCTCCTCATAAGACTTGTGCTCTAGACCCCTCACCAGCTTTGCTGCCCTTCTCTGGACACGCTCCTGAATCTCAAGGTCTTTCTTCTAGTGATGGGCCTAAAACTCAACACAGTATTTAAGGTGAGGCCTTACTAGTACTGAGTAGAGCGGGACAATCACTTCCCTAGTCCTGCTTACTACACTATTCCTGATACAGGCCAGGATGTTGTTGGCCTTCTTGGCCACCTGGACACACTGCAGGCTCATATTCAGCCGGCTGTCGACCAATACCTCCAGATCCTTTTCTGCTGGGCAGCTTTCCAGCCACTCTTCCCCAAGCCTGTAGCATTGCATGGGGTTCTTGTGACCCAAGGGCAGGACCAGGCACTTGGCCTTCTCGAATCTCATACAGTTGGCATCAGCCCACTGATCCAGCCTGTCCAGATTCCCCTCAAACAGATCAACACTTTCACCCAAGTTGGTGTCGTCTGCAAACTCACTGAGGGTGTACTCGGTCCCCTCATCCAGATCATTGATAAAGATATTAAAGAGAAGTGGCCCCAATACTGAGCCCTGGGGAACACCACCTGTAACGATCTGCCAACTGGATTTAACTCCACCACCATTCTTTGGGCCTGGCTTTGCAGCCAGTTTTTGACACAGGGAAGATACACTGGTATAAGCCATGAGCAGCCAGTTTCTCTAGCAGAATGGTGGGGGAAATGGTGTCAAAGGCTTTACTGAGGAGAAAAGGTATAAAGAGTTTCAACGAATGGCTGTAACAGAGTCCACATGACGCTTTCGGATTTTCTTTTCTTTGATCCATGGGAAGTTGTGTTTAGGTTAGGTAGTGGATTACAGACATGCATTGCAGGTAAATTCTAGAAGGTTATCTTTTTTTTTTCTTTTTCCTCAGGTAGGAACCCAACTTGCTTTGTCATTTGGAAGTCTAACAAATATTTGTTTGCTTTATGCCACAACAGCTTAAAAAATACCTAGCCTTGGTTTGAAAAATAAAACTAAACCCTACATTTTTGGTCTTATAGTTGCCTAATTGTATACAGTATTATTAACATAAAGTAATGAGCAGGGCACATTGCTTTGGATGTCTTTATTCATGGACAGAATGGAGTACTATTTGTCACTAGACTGCATAGTGTGTTGTTATTTTTCAGGATGTTTTAGTTCATATAAGAGTGATCCAGTTCATGCTCCTGAATTTCTGTTACAGATTTGCATACAGGCTGAGAAAGGAGATAGCAGATGACATAGCAAACTATTACCTGTTTTAAACTATAAAGTGAATTAAATGAAGCATGAACAACAACCTATTTGCACCAACACATGCAAATGAAAAAGTGTTCAAATATTTTTAAATTACATCATTTTTAATTTTTGACCAACTAAAGTCTTGGTAAATCTTTTTGCAATTTTGAAAACTCTGTGTGTGTGTCTGGTTTTGTGTGTGTAAGAGTTACCATTGCAAGGGAAAATTCAGCCTGTTGACAAGATTTTTATTTGTTTTGGGTTTTTTTATTAATAAACATGTGATACAAATAAATGTGTTTATACACAAGTCAAGAGAAATGTTTGATTTTGGGTTATATGACAGGAAGAAATCCAATGGATAAAAATAATATCAACTAGAGTTGCGACTATGTTTCAGTGTTTACTGAAGTTCTCAGTAAAAATGATTGCTGGGTTGCAATTAGCTCTACGGGTAAAAAAAAAAAGAGTGTGTTGCTCTTATAAATGATGTCTAAACACATAAGAATGTTGAAATTCTGATACCAGGTTGGACCAGGTCTTGTTGTGAAAAACATGACATGTTTTCTTCATTATATAATTTAGTTTGATGTTTGTAGAGCTACAATTACATTGTAAAACACAGATTTGTAATTTGTTTTTCATTTGACTTTTCTAAAATACAAATAAGGATTTTCAAATAACTTTCATGACTTGTACAGCTATAAAAACTGTTTTCTACCTTTGTAAATAAGCTAGAGAGATGAGTAATTATTCAGAGCTTCAGTTCAAATAAACCTCTTGACAAGTTTGGAGATTTTTTGTAAAGCTTATATGAAACTGTCTATGCACCTTTGTTTGGCAAATTTAGGTAGGAGTCTTCCCAAACTGAAGTATTTATTTTAGTTCTTGCAATACTTTTATAAGACAGGTTTAAAATACTACGGAAAGAGATTTTCTAAGTTATTTAATTGGAGATTGTTCTTTTTTTTTTTCCCCTAGAACAAAATGAATCCTTTAAATGAAAAATTTGCTTAAACCTCCAGTAGTTTGGTCTTGCTCCTCTAGTCCAATGTCTACCTGTTTCATTATTTCTTTGTTTTTGAAGTCTCTAGATGTGTCTTGCCCCAGTACCTCCCTTCGCAGGCCTGTCCTACTTTGACACAGTCTGTGTTCAGATGGAATTCCAGAGACTGGTATCACCTCACCCCAGAACATGATTGTGGAATGAATCTGGGTTTAGATCAGCATAAATGACCATGACGTGGCCAAATGTCATCCACATTTGTTTATCTTGTAAAGACATTTAATCTGGCTTTTTTATTCTTTTCCTGTTAGGGAAAAGACCAGCTAGAAGAAAATGACGGCTGAGAAAAAATGACCACATATTTTGTCTTAGAGTCTAGAATTGTATCATCTACAATTACAAAGAATTAATGCTATTTCTATCTGTCTACCAAGTTATAAAAGGATATACAAGGCTGTGCAGTTGGAAGGAAAAGGGAAATCAAATTGTTTTTTTTTTTTTAAAAAGGCTATATGAACTTTTATTTCAGTGGATTGTAAGGGAGTATGTCTAAGAATGAAAACGTTACCATATTTCAGGAAATCTTTTTACTTACTGACATGAAGATTATGCTGCCTAAATGCGGGAACAGATTTTTTACTTCACCTGATATCTGATGGGTGCATCAGAGCAGGACTGTGGAATAATTAGTTATGGCTCACAGACTACAGGACCAGTGTTACAGTGACCTTGGGGCCTGGCATAGTTTAAAGCAGCATATGAAGCATATGAGCTAGAGCCATCTCCTAGAAAATGAATAGCGTAACTTTGCCAATACTCTTTGCTGTTCCCAGCACAGCCCCATGTAAGTGCCTGGCTTTTAAGTCTGTTTTTACCAGGTGGTAAGCCCTCGGGCCGTGAGAGGTCACCATGTGGAGAGAGGGAGCAGCTTTCCAGCTGTCAGAGCAATGCAAGGTCTCTGACTTCCAGGAGACCTCAGACGTGTTGTCCAATGCCAGTCCGTGGCATGCAGCAATGAGCTGTGTGGGATGGGAAATTATTATCAGGAGCAGACTTCCTTTTAATTTTTGAGAAAGGAAGAGAAAGCTAGTTGGAGAAGAAATAGACTTGGGTCAACAACAAGAATTACCAGTAACATACTTCATTCAGTTTTATATTTCCTGTCATTCTCTCTAATATTTTTTTTCAGTGCTTTCTCTGCAGATTTTCCATCCCACTGGATTGTGATATAGTTATATATGTGTTTCTGATTTTACATTATATCACACTGACAGTTCATAAAGTGCAAAATACCAGTGAGGCATTTTGGTAGGACATTTTAGCTTTGTTCTGACTTTGAGTGGAATGAAATATGTTCTGTTAAAAAGGGAATTTATGGAGGTAATCACCTGGAGTGATCTCTTTCAACAGAACTCTTCATTTCACACCTTGTTCATACAGGAAATAAACCTTTACTAAAGGAATGTGTTTGACAAGGAAGTAGAACTTTTTTCTGCCAAGGCACCTAAACTGTCGTTGTGTACAAATATGTAGGATATAGAATCAGACTATAAAAACATAAAACCTTGTCAGTTTGGCTACAGATACAACTGATCAGGCTATGACGTGGAAAAAGTTCAATGACTATACATCTATCTTTTTCACAATTATGTTTCCACATTGTAAATTACTCTGTGTATGTGTTTCTGCAGGATGAGAGGACTCCTGGTGTGTACATTTTACTCTGATTTTTTTTCCTTCTCTTCTAGTCTCGCATACATTTATGTGACAAACAGACTCTATCTGTTTATCTGTTTATGCAAAGGAGTGAAAAGACAGATATACTGTTTTCATACTTACATACCGGGTTCAGGTGCCCAGCCCGGGCTGTCAGGGGGTGCTGCTGGGTGGCCTCTGTGTGGAGCAGCCAGGGCTGCCCCGAGCCGGACACAGACAGTTCCAGCTGGCTCCAACTGACCCACCGCAGGGCATGGCTGAGCCCCGCAGCCACGATGGCGGCGCCTCGGGGAAAGCCTGGGTCAGAAAGGGCAAAACGCTGGATTGAGAAAGGAGCAACATTAGAAACAAGGAGGAGGAAGAGGTGCCCCATTTTACTCTTTACCATCATGGGAAAAACAGACTCGACTTGGGGAAATTAGTTACATTTATTGACAATTAATAACAGAGTAGGATAATGAAATATAAGAACAAAAATAAAACCACCTTCTTCCCATCCCTCCTTTCTTCTGAGGCCCACCTTCACTCAACTCTTCTACTTCCTCCCGCCCCTCTGCCCTGAGAGTGTAGGGGTTTGGGCAGTAGGGGTTGCAGTCAGTTCATAATGCTTGATCGCTGCCACTCTTTCCTCCTCATACTCCTCCCCTACCCCAACGTGGGGTCCTCACCATGGGAAACAGTCCTTCACAAACTTCTCCATCATGCATCATACCCCTGGGCTCCAATTCTTCAAGAACTGCTCCATCATGGACCCTTTCCCTGGGTGCAGTCCTTCAGGAATGGACTACTCCAGCATAGTCCTCCACTGGCTCACAGGTCCTACCAGAAAATCTGCTCTTCTGTGTGCTCCTCTCCATAGGTTGTAGGTCCTGCCAGGAACGAGCTCCGTATGAGCTTTCCACTGACCGCAGCTTCCTTCAGAGCACAGCTGCCGGCTTTGGCATGGGGTGCTGCATGGGCTACAGGGTGGATAATTTCTCCACCATGGTCTTTCATGGACTGCGGGGAAACTACCTGGGTCCCCACAGTCTTCATCACAGGTGACAGGGGAATTTCTGCTTTGGTGCCTAGGGCACTTCTTCCCCCTCCTTCTTCACTGACAGGGTTATTTCTCTCACATATTTTTACTCCTCTCTCCCAGCTGCTGTTGCACAGCATTTTTTGCCCTTTCTTAAATATGTTATCACAGAGACACTACCAACATCGCTGGCTGGAACCAGCTCTGCCCAACACTGGGGCAGCTCCTTGTGTTTTCTGACAGAAGCCACCCCTTTCCCTGCTACCAAAACCTTGCCGCACAAACCCAACATTTCTGGCAGGCAGAAATATCAGCACCAGCCCCAGAAGGTCACAGGTATTTGCCATATAGTAAACTGATTTATCCTGGGATTATGTTGTCAAGGTAGAGGTTGTGCTGCAAATAGATTCTATTCTCAGATTTCTGGTAGAACTGGTGGAGAAGAAGCGATTGTAAATAAGTGCTGTCTTTTGGTGGAACACCCAATAACCTCATCCAAACTTTATTTCTATTTTGTTGGAATTTGACGAAGGACACTGACAATACAGAGATTTTTTTTAAAAAAAATTGGATGAAGACAAGAAAAAGGTATTTTAGGCCCATTTCAAGATATAAGTACTTCTTTAAAGAATGTGCCAGTATGTTTTCCACAGCTCAGTGGAAAATCCTTTAGAAACTATCTGATAATCAAACAGCTGATACCTTTGGGAAAATGTATTGGTATGTTAAATCTGGAAAATGCTAAGTCATGACAAATTGATCTAAAATTCCTTGCAAAACCCTAAAAAAGAAAATGTTGAAAAACATTTGAAAATAATTGTATAATTAAAACATACTGGTCTTCTATGAATGTGATTAGAAAGTTTAGAATGCCCCAAAGGACCATTTGTGAACAAACAGAAAAATAAGTGTCCTAGAATAATAAAGTTGATGCCATCTTAGCAAAGTTAACAAACATCTACCAGTGGCCCGATTTCCTTACTTTTAAAAATCACGATATTATGTCTAAATGATTTTGGTAGGTATGCGTAGGGCTTAAATGATAGAACAGTCTTAAGAAGGCTGGATTACCATTATTTCTTTCAAAATGTAGACTATCAGCTAAACCCCTAAAGTAAGATTTTGAACAGTCATATCTCCATCATGTAATTTTCTCATAGCACATCTCTGTTCTTAGGAACTACTGTGGCAATTGTTTTAAGGGAGTTGTCTATTGTGGGCTGCCTGTCTGCAAGCCTGTTCTAGGGAGTGTTTATATCACAGGAGTAAAACTTTAAAAACAAGCCAAAAAGAAGACAGAGTCTCAAATGCTTCAGGAGGTTTGTATTTTTTTTAAGTAATAAACAGTTTTTTCCTTTTCCATACTTCACTCCTTCTTTGATTTTTTGGGGGCGGGGGGTGCATATGTGTGCGTGTGTAGATTTTTCTATTTTTTGCTACTGCCTCTTGTGCCACTTTTTTTGGTCTACATTAAGCACAGACAGTTCCCTTCCTTCACAGAAATGTCAGAAATGTCACTACTGCATTTGTAATTTTCTTCCAGTGTGTCAGCTTCTGCAAGTAACTGCAGTCCTTTGCTCTTCACAGAGGAATGAGCCCTACTAGCAGCAGTTCCAGGTGACAATTCCCCGTCTCTTCTCCATTAGTAACTTTAGTATTATTTTATAGTGAAAAGAAAAAAAACCGCATATGGCTTTATAAGAATTTAATGATACTGTATAGTCTCTTAAATGTTGTAGAAAAGCAACACCTCCTACTTCAGGAACTGAAAGATAAAAACTATACCATTTCCATTACAACAATACAGTGCAAGTGTGAGAGTCAAGAAAACAAACAGGGAAGAGCCTGGCTATTAAAGGGGAATAGTTTTATTTTTTTATTTTTTAATAGTAAAAATAAAGCCTATCCAGAAGATTGCACTGAATGGAAAGAACTCAAGATAGGTGAACATTAAGCTTCTGAAACACTGTCCTTTCACTGTATTTGGGGAATTAAATATGGGTGCCTCAAATGTCCATTCTTATATAAGTGAGGCTGTTGGTTAGAATGCGTTTCTCACACCTTTCAGAAGGACAATATGTTGTGTTTGTGTCCCAGTTGTAGTGTGCTAAGGGAAATGTAATTTGGCGGAAGGCTCCACAACAGTGACTAAATTTTAACTGATTTTTTTTTTTAATTTGAGATTGTTCAGTAAAAAAATATTCTTCCTATGAAATCTAGTTTAAGAAAAAAAATACATGCAGTATAAGCTTACTTTCCTTTCAGTTTGGTTACATAAAATACTTCTGATTATTACAGATGGGACTGTTGTCCCAGATTTCTCAGCAAAGCTCTCATTTGGATGAGGTAGTGCTGGCCCACCTTTTTAATTAGAGGTCCAAAGATATGCTATACAGATCACAGAGTATCAGCCAATTCTTTGGGGACCACTCTATTTCTCTATTCACTGAAGAGTTTATTCGTTTCCTCAATGGACAGTGGGGTCCTTTCCTGAGTACTCTGTCACAAAGACTGAAATCTGGTTTACCTTGGTTTGTTTTGTTTTGTGAAGAACAACAGCATGAGGGATTGTTGTAGAAACTTATTAGCTAAGTGCATGTTTCTGCTCTTTGCAATACATTCTGCTCTAGTTTTCTTGCTATTATTTCCTTATGTCTTGATTTTTCTCTGAAATGTCCATATTTTTAAAAGCAAAGGAAACAATGTAATATGAATCCTTTTGGAACTTTGTTAATTTGTCTTCAGTAAACCTTTAGCACTTAATATACTAAGGTATTTTTTAGGAAGACATAGAGAACCTGTTGCTTATAATTTGGAGTATAGCTTCACTGCATACAGATTATGACTGTATGATTTTTTTTCCCCATGGCATCACAGGCTATTAATATGCAACCTACCACTGTTGTTGAGCAATCTAATTAGCTGTCAAAAAAAAAAAAAAACGTTCCTCAACTCTGATCTAGGAAATTCTGTGCAAACACACATCTGCACAGAGTGAAAACGAGCAATGATGTCCCATTTAAGCCTTTAGAAAAGGATAAATCCTAAACAGTACATATGTGTTGATCCAGTCCTCTCTGGAGACATGCAATTCATTTCTTGTGAAAGTTAAACTGAAGATATATAAAACTCTCTAAGAGCATGAAACCTTTTAAAGACTTGTAGATCATCATCTTCATAGGTAACCATCATTATAACTTCTCCTTTGGATGAAGCTGGTAATAAATGATTTCTAAAGCTGTGTATGCTGCCGGTCAATTCTTCAGTGCTCATGTGGTACCATTTAGGATTCATGTGACATGTTCCACCTGACAAAAATCAATTAGTGTCATTATTCATTGCTAGGAAAGTAATACTGATATGAATAAGAATGTAACAGTAGTAGTATTAACAGAAGTCTCAGCATTATACCTATGTCCATGTATGAAGAATGGAGGGTTAGAAAGGCGATAGAAAAGATATTTACAGTATTTCAGAAAATTCAGCTAAAACATCCTGTCACAAGAACATGAGAGACAGGAATTTTCTCATTTGGTCTTGTCAAGGATGAAGTATATTGAGCCCAACAAGCTGCGAGAACATAAATGTTCACCTGAATCACTTAGAAAACTAATGATCCATTTCAAGTCATTTTACCTAATTACAGCCCATAGAAATAAAAATTTTTCTGCACATATTTCTTCAAACCACTGAAAAATAAAAACATGTTAATTCCTTTCTAATATTTCTCTATACTCAACAATGCAAAACTCTCACTGGTGTCTTTGAAGCTGTATTTAGTACAAGTTGATCCAAACTAGCATTTCTGCTTTAGACTATGAGAGAAACTACCAAGAACAGTTTGAAAAAGCCAAATACAATGTGATTTGGAGAAACAAAGCTTAGCAGCTTGTTATTCACATAGTTTTATTAAAAACTAAAAAAGAGAAAAAACAAGTTTTAATACTTGATGCTAATCAGCACGCATTAAATTTGTCTACCTTTCTTAGAACAGGAATGTTCATAATGGTGGAGTAGTTTGGTTGTTGAGGTGACAGCTCAAAATCACTTTGATGATAATACAGTGACCCTGTCCACTTCACATTGGATTTAAATGACTCATAGCAATCAACAAAAATACTAGGGAGAATTTTAGAATATTTTTTCCCCTTTTAAATTATTTGGGATCCTATATCCTCAGCATAAGGCATTCCAGTCACCATTAAAAAACTTATGGAAGAACAAATCTCTATATAATTATATGAGTTTAGAAACAGTACTAACTCATTTCCTTTACACTTTGAGGTATTTTGTTAACTGAGATACTAATTCAAAAGAATATAAGATAAAAGCTTCCTTTTTAACCCGGAATCCAACAAGTGACAGTTTTAGAATGAATGTAATTTAAGAAACTATTTAGTCTTTCAATTTCATCTTTTTAATGGACCTTGATTTTCTCCTTTGTTAAAAGGCAATATTTTTTTCTGTTACTTTTTGCAATTAAAATTAACTATCATCCTTTAAATAAAATAAAATAGTGATTGGTAAAATAATTTAAATAAACATAAAATAAACATATTTACCAAGAATACCCAAATTTCTCATATAATTTGTTCAGAACTGAACAAAACTAGGTCAGTGTATGGTTATTACCTTCTGATGAGCGCACAGCGATGCTGAGAAACAGAAATTAGGTTTTAATGAAAAAGAGATAATTCCAGCAGAAGATTTCAGTCTTTATGTGTTTGGATTGCACTATAGTGATAAATCTTCTTTTATCTCAAAAAAATATGCAGTACATTCAGAAAAAAATGAAATCTGTAGTTCACGAAAATAATTGATGCTAGAAGTTGTCAGTGAAGAGGTGGCTGACCTTCTCTGTGCCTTGCTTTGCTTAGCAACATCCCTTAGCAACGACCAGCTATTAGCACATATCATCAGATAGGAGAGAATCATGGACAACAAAATGCTAATCACTTTTGCATCAAAAGGGAGGTGTATCAACCTTCAAGTCTTTTTTTCATTTGGATCAGGTCATAAGTCCTCAGACTGTCTTTTTCATTAAATATTTCACTCACTGTTTTTTAAAATATTCTTTTTAACTTGTTGCATTTTTTTAAATTTATTTTTATAGTTGCTCATGTAAACATGTGTCAATAAATTCTACGTAAATTCTCCTAAGATTTTATATTTGTTTTCTGTGGTCTTGCCACTCTCTGTGGCCCTGCAACTCTCCTCGGTGGCCCTCTGCTGTCACTACGTCATGTATGGGGTTAAGCCATATTGCTTTTATTTGAGACTGTTGAATGTGTGAATCCAGAAATTATATTATATACTTCAATTTCTACCTGTTCTTGCAAAGTTAGCCAGGCATCTCCTCTCTGTGAGCAGGAGGTGCAGAGGTTGTGCCCAACTCCCTGACTGTGTATGCTGAGCTGCCTTTGAGGGTTTCCAAATTTGGGGCCTTGTGGAAAGCATTGATTAAAAAGGAAGTCCCACTTCAGCATTAAAACAGTTCGCTATCGTTAAAAAACAAAACAAAACAAAACAAAACAAAACAAAACAGAACCTTGTTTTAATACTGCTTGAAATCATGAGGTTCACCTTCACTCCCAGTATACGAGGTAAGAACTGCAGGAAAAAAATCTGATGGTAACTTCCTGGATAAGCTTGGGCTGCTGCTCTGCCTTAGTGCCCCTGACTGAGAGCAGCGGGGTGTGACTCGGCTCCAGCAAAGGGAAAAGCATCGGGGTCCATGGCAGGCCCAGTTGTACTCAGTCCAGAGAGGACATCAGCAGTGCAACTGGCCCTGTCATTTTGAAATGAAAAGTGTTAGTTCTGTATATAAAGGGGTTGGTCCAAGCTTGGACACTGTACTTACCCCTGTGCAGTCTGATGAGATTTCTCCTCTACCATATTTAGCCTTTCTGAAGAGTACAGATTCTTTTTTTAACTGACTTGGAGAAACGGAATCTATCTGCCACCCTGTGAGTGAAGTACCTCAGTTTTCTTTGTTTCTGTGATAAAATACATTTTTAGAAATTAAGTGCACTTCATTGCTACAGGTGATCACAAATAGTTTATTTTTTCTTTTTGCTTTGAAGAGAATCTTCTACTTTCTTTGAAAATATATAACAGTGAAGCCTAATTCTTATGCTTAATTCCCAAGGCTCATTTTCCTGTATACTAATTAAAGAAAATGGACGCACAAATCATACAAATATAGCCTACAGAGTATTTTAGTAATTCAAAAAACCTTATGTAATTTTTGGACGAATTGTAGGAGTTGAATGATGTAATGTGCTTCTCTGCTACGTGAAAAAAAATAATTATTGGTTTCCATAACTACGTTTTATTGTCAAGAACAACATTTGTGTTCTATCTGTATTCAAATGTGATGAATACATTTGAATATAGGTATGACTTACCAAATGATTTTTTGTACTGAAAGTAAGAGAAAAAGAATTATTACTGCTTCATGGCTTTAATATTAGACAATGGTACATCTAATAAGCAGCGTTATCCGCTAGAGCACCCAGTCTGTCTTTCACACAACCACAAGTTGCCATGTTGAGTCTAGTGTATGCTGTTGTGTTTCTCTCCAACATGTAAAATACAGTTACATTTGACTTTCCCTGGGGCTGACTGGGCTTACCTTGGCAGACCTTCAGCATTCAGGATTTGAATGCTGCTCCTTAACTGAAATGGGACCTTTCTGCTTTAAGAACCAAGGACTAATTCTCAGATCATTAACTTACACATGTAAATTAGACCGTCCAGTCTCACTTTGTGGACACTCCAGCTTTCTATCACTAGTCAGAGATGTTTGATAGCCATAGCAAATGACTGCACAGACCTTGTAGAATAAAACTCTAAAAACATCATTCAGTTCTTCAGCTGGAACAAGATAGATAGAGGTTAAAAAAAAAAAAAAAAGATATGAAAGAAACCTTTAGCTGTATCCTTGCCTGAATGTTTTGGTACCTCCTGAGAACTTTGATGATTTCATATCAACATCTCGCCAAACTGAATGTCCCCATGAATCTTTCCCCTCCCTCCCTGCACAATCACTGTCTTTGTTGATGTTGCACAAATCTTCTCTCCATTCAGACTTTTTGGCCCTATGAACTGCTATGAATTTCCCCAAGTTCCAGTATTAATTCTGATCCTAGTTGATTTTCTTTTTGGAAGAAATACTACTCTTGGGGAAAAAAAAGAAAGGAAAAGCAAAATCTTGTTATTAGAAAACCATGCACATTTGTGTGTGTGGTCTGTGGTCTTAAGGTCTTGTAAAAAAAGTCATGCAGTTAAGGAGCATATGCCACATTGTATGCGTGAGATAACTGAAGCAGTTGGACGTAGAAACTAAAGTGAAATTTAAGCATTTAACACAGTAATTTGACATCGATAAGATAATTTTTAAATGACATTCCTTATGCATTAATGTACTGTTAATCTTATTCTTTTATACTTATGGGATTCCTTTCAAAAAGAAGAAAAATTGTGGATACTTGCTCATATGTGTCAGTATCCTGCAGGGAAAGGTATCCTCACTGTATATTTTACTTCTCTATATGGGATGCTGTAAATTATCTTCATTTTTTACCCTCCCATTTCTCTCCTCATTGATGATAGAGGCAAATTATATTTCTAATTTCTCTTTCTTTATATAATACTTAAACTGAAAAAAATAAAGAAGCCCAAGGTGAAGAACCCTAATAAGGCTCATGAAGGTGTTTTTCTTGTAATATATATTTATATTACAAACTATAGAGACAATTCCTACGTACAGAGACAAATCAGGTATTTTTTGATATTGTTAGTAAGGTGTAGATGCTTGCTTTCCTCCACTGGAGTGACAGATACTATATTTTTGACCTGGCACCTGTGGAATGAGCAGAGATTGTTCCAGTGACTCTCTTATTTTAAAATTCCTCACTCCTCAAAAAAACCCTCAACCCTGAAAAAAAACCTCATTTTGTTTTATATAATGAGATTGTTCATTCTACGTGGAGTCAATAATTTTCTAAGGTAGGAAACCATCTCAAAATTACACTTGCAGTAGCTCAACTGTTGTCACTTTATAATTAACAGCTTGCTATTTAATTAGCAGGTTTCAATGCATTTTATTAGAGAATTACTGATGTATAAACATATGAATGGTTTATATTCCTTTTGTTGATAACAGACACTTAGTGCGTTGTTAACCTGATAAAATGTCTCTAGGGTACTGTTACTGGAATTCTGTTCTTACCTGTTCCAGCCCACAACACTTGCAATCACATTGCACAAGATGTTCTCATCTGGTAGAGGATCTGAGCACCGAGAGCTGTGCTGGCAGCAGGAAGCATGTGTGTGCAAAGAAGTGAAGGGCACGGCGTGTTGTTGCAAAGGGGGTCTGCCCTGGGAGAAGCAGCCAGCACAGAGAAGCCTCGGGCTAATTTACCTTTCTTTTGTGTAACAGCTACCACGAAATAACTGGAATACACAGAGATGGTGTGTGCTAGTACCTTGTTAAGTTTGTCTCTGCAGCAGGATATCTTTGCAACCTGGAAACTTTAAAAGACTGACCAGGTCTAATTGTGGGAGCATGGTAAAGGCAGACAGTCTGTCCCCTTCCTGTAATGACAGCTGAGTTACAGTTTATGGTGTCCTGAGCTCCAATACATAACAAAACCACCACTGCCTAGCTGCAAAATTTTGGTCAGCCTGTGAGAACTGAACGTGTCTGATGAAGCTTCCTCTAGGAAATTCCAGTAAGAAATGGGTATTTTGTCTCATGAATGAGATTTCTTCTTCTTAGTATTTCATACACTGGCTTAGAATTAGAGATTCACTTATGTCTTTTGAACACATACAGGGTCCTCCAGAAAAGCTTAAAATAGAGGAGTTAAATACACCACAGGCATGACTGATACTAAGTTGGGCTCAATAACAAATTCCTAGATAAAATCAACTTTCTTTCCTAACTGAGATGCAAAGAAGCAGTATAAGCCAATTTTAGACGGGTATATTCTAAGGTAACATGACTGGCTATGGTGTTGAGCAATCACAATAGCATAAAAGTGTCTTTAGCACATCTCAGGTCAATGAAATGCTTACATACTTTTTGCTTCTATTAACTCTAGGGGTGAAGTCTTGCCAGCTTCAACATTATTCAGGAATCGCTTAAACACATTGAACTGTAAGCATCTTATTTTTCTCATTGATTTCAATGGGCTTTCAGCTGTCTTGAAATAGACGTAGATGTTCTCACAACACTTTATTAAATGTGCTTTAAGATGAGTAAAATTAGTCCGGCTTCCTCACTGTAAACAAAATTTAGGATTAGTATATCAGGTTATAGAGACTCTGTGCTGATTTTAAGTAAAAAATTTATTTGATTGTTGTTAAGCTTATGCTATATTCCTTGGTTTTTTTTTTGGAAGGTTGACAAAATTGCTGAGGTTCTAATAGAAATATTTTTCAAAAGCTTTGTTGACGCTCTGGTTTATTCAGCAATATTAAAGTAGTGCACTTCAAAAATCAACTGAAGTTACATATATTCATTTTGCTAAGCAGCTTCCTGGACATATTTTATACTAGTAATCTCCAATTGAGATGGCAGACCTCAAGTACTCTGCAGACTATACTAGACCCAGTACACCAAGGATCTAATGTATATTACAACTTATTCTATACAGTAAAATAACTCAACTCTGATATACCAGTTATAGCCTCAATAATTAACAACATCCCATATATGCCCCACTTCTGCGTTGGCTCATGTAAAGAAAACAGGTTTGGGAATCAGTGATTTCCAAATCTCTGCAGACAGTGTTCACATTCAATGTGATAGAGATGAAAATCCAGTGAGAAGGCAGATATCCTGGCCCACAAACTTCTGAGGATGGGATTCTGCCAGGCAGCTATCTTGGTGTGTGGCCTTTCCACGGCCTCCACACAAGTTGGGAAGAGACATAAATGTTTTCTTGGCCTTGCCTGCCTTGTCAAACACTCGCCTAGAGTGGAACGTTTAAAATAAGCTGGCTTCTGATTTGCATCCTGAGTATTGTGGTCTTTCCTTAAAGCAACTAGAAATACCTCTTTTTGAGAATATTTTGCTAGTACCTGTACCTATACACATCGAAATCTGGGTCTTTCTGGGTCATCTGTTTTTGTAACCTTTGCTCTTATTTAGCACTGAGTTTAATTTAAACAGATCATTTTATATTTTTTATTGTCAGACTAGATATTTGCCTCCCACTTGGTAAGTAATAGCCTTGCTTGTCTTCAAAAAACTCCTTGGTCTGATCCAGCATTTATGTTGTAGGAGGGGAGCCGTTACCATGTCACACTACTTGGAGTTATAGGACCAAATATCTGTGTAACTACTTGTGCAGAAAGACATTTTGGTGATACGTGCATGTTACGCCCAAGAACTATGCTTAAGCCACCACAACTGACATATACCACTTCTGATCTTGCTGAGTGGCAGCTGAAAAAGTGAGTGGCTACTCTTATACTTTATCCTTCAGCTCCACCATCCTTGCAGCACAATGGGTTTCTTGAACATTCCATAGCTGTCAAAACATGTGCAAAGTACTGAAACAGGAGTAAATATAAATTAACCATCCAGATAAATATAGCCTTTACTGCAGAATGATGAAAAGAGGCAGACAATAGGAGGCAAGACTAGTGAAATAACTGTTTCCATTCCTTCAGCTCCAAGAATACCACTAACAGGTACAATTGCTCTTGTCAATCACACCTTTGTCTCAATTTGACTAAACCCTCCCGCCTACATTAGAAATCCATTAGCCATGCTGCTTTTATGACAGATTTGTTACTCGAGGAGGGGGGTGAGTTCCTTCTTTTTATCAAATCTTTCTTTAGACTCCATTTTTCTGTCTATTTTACATGACAGACTGAGACCACTGAGTTGCTGGTATGCAATGATTTAAGGCAACTCAAACAGGAGCAAACAAACTAGATGGTCACTGAATAATTTATGACATTTCTTCAACTTGCTTCAGCAGAACTCTGAGAGGTCTGACTACTACTGACAACTGAGAGGTAGAGTAAATTTTTGATTATGAGGTCATCATGAAGATCTGTAATCGTAGGAAACCAAAAGAATTCAATTCAGGCCATGACAGATCAGTTGAAATGATTAAGTTATTGAAAAAAAAATATTTCCCTGGGTACAGGATGAGACAGTGTTTCAAACTAATATTTGAACAATGGAAGTCTCTACTTACCAGTGATTGTGTGCTTCTAATCTTAGGGGATTTTAAAATTAATATACTTTCAGAGACAAAATTTCACTTTTTGAAAATTAGGTGATCATGAAGATACCAAAGTTATTAGAAGGGATTTTGCATAAATGATTACCTACTTTTAATAGATTTTAAGTAATATTCAAGAAAGAGAAATTTACATTTCCAGATATGATTAGACCCATTAAAAAGATTAGGTGTGATGGTAGCAAACTCAGAATAAAGAAGTAACAGTATGTATTTTCTACAATGAATAGAAAACTCTTAGCAATATGCTTATGAAGAATTAAGTATTACTCAGTACTTTCTAGAAAACTGTGATGTGTCTTGTGCAGAGACAAATCTCAGATTAATAAATGATTTGCCCTAAGATTTTAAGAGCTATACTGACGATGCTAAAGATCTGACAATGACATCTTAGATCCATCCAGATCCCAGTGGCTAGTGCCAGTCTACACAGTAGACACCCAGACTGGTTCAGTGGAAGGACTTATATTAGCTCAGACCCAGCACTGTGCAAAGTGGTTTAGTGCTTGCAGTGGACTAGTGCTTATGGTCTTTAGCTGGCCTGTCTGCTTAGTATGCTTTGTGGCATATGGATTTACCAAATTGGCCAAACTGATACAGTAATTTCTGTGGTGCACTTTTTTTTTCTTCTAGGGAAGTGTCCCACATGTTTGCTTGGCATTTGTTATCTAATGCTTGACAGTGAAGCTACAAACCTCTCTCTCAAAAATATTGATCATTGATCATAAACCACAATGGTAGTTTGGTTATTTGGGGGAGTGGAACAAGAGAAAGACGAAATAAAAGACGAAACATTAACATTAAAAATTATTTGCAATGCTGGATTGGATTTGAAAAGTAATTCCAAATAAAAAAGTCATCACTGAAGAGAACTTACAATGTTGCATTGCCATTTTATAGATTATGGTTTCTGGAAAGTCTGAACATATTATTTCAAGGTGGTGTTATGGTTTGAAATTAACCAACACTTTATATAAACTGGGTGGTAGTGTTTGGTTTTTTTTAATAAAAGGTTTATGAAATAAAAAATGAATGAAATATTTTGACTTGCTAAGTAAAAGAAGTTTCATTTGCACTGAAATTAAATGTAGCATTACAAATTCACCTGCAACAAAGTTTTTATTTTTGATGATTGCCACAATATCTCTGAAAATTTTGTTTGAGCTAACACTTTTGTTCTCTTTATTTCATACCTGTCACTGTGCTTCCTGCAGACCACAGAAAAGTGAAGAAAAGAAAGAACTTTAAGCGAGAAAAAAAATACTTAAAACTGAGCTTACATGTCATGTCACCCAAATGTGTTGCCAAAGCTGCTGAAAAAACAACCTAGATATTTCTTTTCTGAACACCAGTAGTTCAACAGCAATGAAGAAACTTTGGGAAAAGCAGATTCTTTTCCACAGAGAGGTAACTTTTAGCTTGTTGTGCAGTTAGTGAACTTTATAACTAGATGTTGACTGGGAGGGAACCATGAAAATGTTCAAGTTGCTTTCTTTCAATACAGCTGAGGTATTTCCTGATGAAGTAATAAAGGAATGGATAATTTTATAGGGTCGTGAGCTTCTTATTGCACTATCTATGGATATGAATTTATATAAAGTGGAATGCCAGCTATTTAGAAAGGTAAAATGATCTTCCTTCTTTCCTTTTTGTATCATACTTGCGCCTGTGCATATTTTTTCTCCCACACATCGGAAACTTTTTGTCTTTTTCTTTTTTTTTTTTTTTTTAAACTATGCTTTTCAAGGTCTTCTATAGTCCTTTTTTCCGTACTGGTGTTTCTTGTTCTCCAGGATATTGAAAATACTTTGTAAAATCTTTTCTTCCACATCTGTACTTTAAAGGAGTGAGGTGCTTGGGAGGAGCTGTTTGCAAGAGCTATTTTGAACCTGAGTCAGTTTTGAAATCCATTTCTGAGATACTTTGTGCGCGAATGCATTTTGGGAGGAAGGGGATAAAAGTTGCTGCTTAATGGCTTGGCATACAGGTTCATGCTCAGCTGTCTAAACTCTTTCCTGCCTGACATAGACACTATTCCATATTTTCATTGTCAGATGTTTGGGTTTTCTTCTTGTCCAAAAGAAAAAGCATTTCAAATCAATAATCAGGATCTTTATTTTCTTTCTGAAGGTAGCCTTTTATTTTATTGTCTCTGTCAGCTCTCAGGATTGGAAAAATATACTGCTTTTTAACTCAGGCTCTTCAACCTATACTTTTGTCTGACTATAATATCCTTCTTCTTTTGTTAGTTGCACTGGTTTTTGAATGTGAGGATTTTACTGTGTTGATTTCCGTGCAGTTACCCTGATTTGCATATGAGAAACAGAAAATTTAGTTCAAACTGGTAGAAAGCAAAGACTTTCCTACTATGTTCATGATTCAGTTGCAACCTCAAACCAATTCTCTTATCGATTAGAAAGCTTCAAACGTGAGAAATATTGTTAAACCAAAAGATGTTCTCTTGTGCAGCATTTGGCTTTGGTTCTGTCAATGCGCACAGCAGATAGATTTAATGAAAAAACTTCTTTTGCCTTGTTTAGCCAAAAGGAAAATCTGTCTTACAAAGCCAAATCAATTCCTCATGGAATTAGTATTCATTTCCTGCTATTTCATTTCTTATTGACAAATATGATCATATTTTGGAGTTAGCAGTCTCACAAGATTTTTCATTTTCCTCTGGAGCAATGATTATGATTAAGTTTAATTAGGAATTTCCTAGGATATGTACCTCTATCCCCAGCATAGATTTACAGCAGGAATGGTTTCAATCACCTCTCAAACATGAACCAGATTCCCTCCTCATCTAAACCTTATCGTCTCAGGTGGTTTAGAAACATAATTAAAGCTGTTAGACTATATCAGAATTCTTTTCAGTGCATCTGTCCTCTCTTTGATATTGATGCTTACCAGCATCTCACAGCCCAGTTCAAGAAAGCTGTTTTATACGATTGTTTTCATATATGCACCCAAACATTAGCGTGTAAGACATACTGGTTTTGTGTCTTTTAAAATCTGTCAGTATAAAATCTGCTCAGGTAATGCAGAAAATACTCATCTCGCAATGTGTTACACCAACATAATGATAAGTAT
>VXAK01022426.1:6230-23808 GCA_013399435.1 Arenaria interpres | reverse complement strand
TGTTTTCTCTCTGTTTAGTGATGGAATTATAAGGGTGTTTACAGAGTCTCTGGAACGTACAGCAAGTGCTGAGGAGATTCAAGCTTTTGAAAATGAGCTTTCCCAAGCATCCATTGACCCTAAAACTGGTGATTTAGGAGATATTAATGCTGATGACCTTCCTGGAAGAGAACATCTTAAGGATCCTGGTAAGTTATTGCACTGTTGCCAGGTTAGATATACCTCCAAATCTTAGTTCTGGGTTACTGAAGCTTTCCATAGTTTCCAAAATTAAAGCTTTGATCCCTTTCAGTAGAGTCACTGAAGAAAACAGCTTAATTTTGCTCTAGTATCCTTTCATTAATTCTTTTGAAGGCAAGGGTTTAGTTTAAATATATGGGGTGCTTTTTTGTAGACTAAAATGGTATAAGATATTTCTCTTCTGAGAGTTTAAAAGAAGGTGGAATTCAGGATACTGCAGTGTGTTTGAGATGTTTTAGATCTGTTATGCCAGCTGTGCCAATAGTATAAGAGACAGTTATGTAATTTGCAAAAAGATTACTGAATGTGCATTTTTTTTTTCCTAAAAGAAAAGTAGATGCAAACTGTCTGCATTAGTTTTCGGCTTGAAAAAGTTTGTCTTAACTCACTTTACACTTTTGAGGTACTCGGGAGATTACTAAGAATACAGTGGAAGCAGTGGTAGTTAAGATTACTCTTAAATAGACAAATACTTTTTCCCAAGGCGAAGTAACCAGTGACCTCAGCCCTTGGCTCTGATCAGCAAGTGGCATAAAAATTACAATCGTATGAAGCTTCCCATCATGTTAGACCATGGGAGAATATCACCTTTCTTGATTGTCATCTCCCTGGGAAAATGGTAAACTTTTGAAATACTTGACTTAAGGATTGCTTTTGCAACTTAGTCTGGTGGCAGTTACCATTACTGTAATTGTGAAATGCTGATGTCGAGATTTCTGCTATTCTTGTTGTGACATCTATTATCTAGTTACTTCCTGTGCTGTGACTTTAAATGTTGGTGAACTATCTTTTCATCTTTAAATGTGAGCTGTATTTGAAGACTTTTTTCTCTTTTAAAGTAAATTGTGTTCGTGAATTTGTTCAGACTCTTAAACACTCCTGTCTACAGGAACAAGAGATGGACAGACACGTCTTATTAAAGACAATGGGAAAGTAGAAGCGTATCAGTGGAGTGTTAGTGAAGGAAGATGGATAAAGATTGGTGATGTTGTTGGTTCTTCTGGAGCCACACAACAAACATCTGGAAAAGTTTTATTTGAAGGAAAGGTATATGCAAACTTTAATTGGTTTTATTGCTCTGCAAATAAAATGCTTAATTTCTCATTAGAAATTTATTCCAATCTTTGCTCAGATAAAATGTAATTTAGAAAAAAGGTTTTTGATTGTACTTTTTTGTCTTCCTTTATCTATTTAAACGCAGAGGTAGAAGTATAAGTAAGTACTACTTGCTTTATTACTTTTGAAACACATTTTGTAAAATGAGCAAGCCAATGGAGACAAACTATTTTGTAAAGAAGTAAACTACTAGTAAAGAAATTATCAAGTTCTCTAATACTTATTGCTAATACCTTGAGAAGTTAGTTTTAACTTTCTTTCCAAAGGATGTGAACTATACAATTTATAATGTGAGGTTTACCTAAAATATTAGGTATCAGGCTTTCTCTGCTTCTTTTCTATAGCAGCTTTTGAATCTATAGACAGATAAGCTGAAAAATATTTCTCTTACTGAAATACACACAGAAAAGTCTCTGTCTAGTGCCACCACAGAAGGAATGCCTTTGAGATACTAATTTTATCTCTCACATGATTTTAAAAAAACTTGGGAATTTGTTGTCGTTCAATATTTGAAGCGTGCTTTTAAGACTGAAGTTTTTCAAGGCATCTGAGTGCCCTAGAGCTTTGCAGGCAGCCAGATCTGTCCATGAGAGTTGTCTGACACATCTGTTATTGAAATATATCTGCACACACATTATCATAATAGGTTGTTCTAGCCTGCTCTTGAGACAGAGAATTCTGGAAACACAGGGTATGGTTTACGCATTTTTTACTTGCAGCCTGTGGAGGAGAGTGTTATTGATAAAGTCTCCAAGTAGCAGCATTAAAGTTCTTAGGCTTAGCCCTGTGCCATTATTAGTCTGCATTTGATACATCCTTATGTAAAAGGTGTTGACAAACTTCTATTTTGTTTTTGTTTTTAATCTGCTTAAAGGAGTATGACTATGTTTTCACTATTGATGTAAATGAAAGTGGGCCTTCCTACAAACTGCCATATAACATCACTGATGATCCTTGGCTGACGGCATACAACTTCCTGCAAAAGAATGATCTAAATCCTATGTTTCTGGATCAGGTGGCCAAGTTTATTATGGACAACACTAAAGGGCAAACTCTGCTGAGTACAAGTGCTCAATATTCAGATCCATTTACAGGTAAAAATTATAAACTTAAATTATGACATCAGGTCTCCTCCTGGTTTTGTGTTATCAGCAGACTTCCTGAGGGTGCACTCTGACCCATCTTCCAGATCGTTAATGAAGATGTTGAACAGGACCAGACGCAGTACTGACCCTTGGGGTCTGTTTGGCCTCCAACTAGGTGTTGTGCCACTGATCACCGCTCTCTGGGTCTGGTTGTTCAGCCAGTTTTCAATCCACCTCACGTATCTGCTCAGACAGATTTCACTGTTGTAGCTCGTGCACTTCTACAGGGCTTTCATGTCCTTAAATATTTGAGGGCAAGGTGCAGATAGATCTGACAAAACAAATCTGAAAACTTGACAAACTTGTGAAGTATTTGTAAGAACAAATCTTCAACAAAACTTTAATCAAGCCAGTTGTATTTTTCAGTGTAGTATTTTATTTTTTTTTCCAGTGGAAGAAAACACCACTCTTCATATTCATTGAAGAGGTGGCCAGGTGCTGTTAAGGCAATCAATGAAATACAAAAACTTAGTTAGAGAATGAACTGAAACTGAGTGAAATACATAAATGACCCTTTTTCAGGGAAGATATGGAATGAGTTGGTTTACTCATAAGCTGAACCATTTTGATCAATTACATCCTGTTTATCACATTTACAAAAGAAAGAAGTCTTATTTCCACTAGTTTCACAAAAATGAAGGTAGGAATAAAATGTCATAAAATAATTGAGCTAAAACATTTTCTTGCAATGAACTAGAAGTGCGACTAGAGGCTAATTGGGTTCAGATGTATCTCATGGAGCTGCAGTCATCTGGACTTACGTACATACCTTTGATTTGGCTGCATCCAAATGTGTACTATGTACGTCCCAGAAAACAAATTCCTGACTCTCAAATAATTAGGAAGAATTTGTTCAGCCCCAAGGGACTCTTGTGTGGATAGGATCAGATTTCTTTTCATAAAAAATTAACAATAAGACATATTTGATGTTTGGCTTTATTTTTGAGTGCTTCTGAGAAGTATTGGCATTCTAATAACATCAAGCTCTGTATAGTAGTCATTGCTTTTCTTACCATTTCACCAGGTGCTGGACGTTATGTTCCAGGCTCTTCATCTGGATCAAGTACAATACCTGCAGCAGATCCATTTACAGGTAATGGTAAATTCATAATCTGTCTTGTTAGCATTTAAGATGCATATTTTAATCATGTTCAGTTGCATTCGGTGTTCAGCACCAGAGCACTGGTTTTTGCAGTTCTCCATTTGGGCCAGTAGTGTGGTACAGACTGATAAGGTGGACTCCACCACTGTCAAAGCATGTCCAGACCTGCGTAGGAGAGCCCTCTGCTGTCTCATCTGCCTCCTGTCACTGTTCTCTACAGCAGAGGAGTAGGTCTTAAACCTTATGTTTTGTCAAACTCTCAGATGCATGGCCAACACAGCAATCGGTATATTCATAGAGTAGTTTTCTTTTTTTCCGTTATTATTCCTTTTCTTGTTACATTACCTTTATTGGTACCTTCCACCCTAAATTTTAGATTCTAACTCTCCCTGCTCTCCTAGCTAGCTTGAAGTCCTACTGAGTAGTTTAACAAGCTAGTTTGTAAAGACAATCCAGCCCTGCTTTGTCAGACAGATGCTGAAGTCCTGCCTGCAAAAGCAGTGAGTTGCTGACCCACTTGATGAGCCGACTTCCACTTGATATGGAAGAATACCAGGGTAATAGTCTGAAGGCCAGGCAAGCTTTGCAAATCTCTCTGCAACATCC
This sequence comes from Arenaria interpres, assembly GCA_013399435.1. Lineage (NCBI taxonomy): Eukaryota > Metazoa > Chordata > Aves > Charadriiformes > Scolopacidae > Arenaria > Arenaria interpres. The sequence continues at coordinate 19,599 of VXAK01022426.1, read as the reverse complement.
TGGCCTCCAGCAGACACAAACCTCCCAAGATACCAGGTCATGCCTCCATACCTCGCAGGAGGAAGCCTCCCATCAGTGCTACTTGCCTCTCCCCTTTTTTCAGCCACAAGGTGCTGTCTCAGCTGGTCTGATGCATCCATCCCCTGTTGTGTGGCCTCACCAGTGCCAGGGCGCTGTGCTTGTTCTGTATTTGCAGATCTACAGGTGGAGCAGAAGGTTATGCGCTGTAGCCAAAAGCTATAGCCTACAGTCTTCCCCATCTTGACAGTCTCTCTTTGTTCCTATTCCACTGTAGTCTCCATCTGTCTCTCCTCCCTTGCTTCGTGTGGCTCCTCAGGCTGTGGTCTCTGCATATGCAAAGACCCTGCAGTTCCTTCATGTGAGGACTCAGTGCCACAAACAGAGTATACCTCCCACAGGAGAGGCCACTGCTCGCCCCAGGTACAGTGAGAGGCCAAGCCTGGGCAGCAGTGCCATCCCCCTGTAGCTTCTTATGCATAAGGTATCTACTGTGCTGGGGGCCTTTGCACCAGTGGGTGCCAGAGACCATGCCAGAGTGCCTCCCAGCTATGGGTCACTGAGCTTGTGAATGCCATCATCACCCCCAGCACCAGCCTCTTACACAGGCATAGATTTAATCCCTAAATTTCAGGAAGTGTTGAAGACTTCTCTTTAATTCCTTTAGTGCAAAATAACACCTTTAATAGTGATGATTGAAAACTGGTAACTAAATACAAATATATGTTACCTCTTTACCAGTGGTGTTGTTTAAAAAACCTAATGTCTCCATTCAGGTGCTGGCCGCTATGTTCCCGGTTCAGCATCAAATGCAGTCGCTCCAGTGGGTGGGGTGGATCCATATACAGGTAAGAGATGATGCCTGCCAATGAAAAGCATCCTTGAGCTTTTGCTTCAGTTTTTCCTTTGACATGGATTTTTATTGATGCAAACTTATACTTAATTAAAAATAATTAGCAGATTGAAGCTGCTTAGACTCTCAAAATTATTCAGAAAATAGGGATAACAGAGCCTTCCTTTACACGCAGGAGTCATGCACGGAAGTTTTAAAATACATGATAATAATCTGTTTACAAAGAGAAATTTTGATTTCCTACTAGTTATGTTGTTGATCAAAGAAATTGGTATATCTAGTTAATGGAAATTATATAGTATCAGCCACTAATTCACCTAAGATTGTAGGAAATTATTACAAGTAATGATTAAAGCTTTTTATTACTCTCATTCTGAAGAGATTTTGGGCTACTATTGCATGTGACATAACTTGGTCATATCTGCAAATCTTTCAATATATAAAAACTTTGCCTATTCATTATGAAAATAATCAAAAGATAAGATTTCAGGGACAGGAGGGATCTTTCCTGTAAAATGACCCTTGCTATTTTCATGCCTTAAGTGCAATACAAATTCCGATGAATGACTGTGCATTTAGTTCATATAATTCAGAAATCCCTGTTAATAATCTACATTTGTATAGCAAATTTTTACATGAAAGGAGAACAGTTTATGAAGTATTGCTTTAAGGTTTAACCCTTGAATATAAAAATAATGCAAGGAATGACAACTATTTGCATAAGCAATCATTTCTTTTTAAAACTATTTTTCTGACTAACGTCCAGCAGGAGAGACTTACTGGTTGGATATTGTTCTATGTCAGACACTTTGGTACACTGTTGAACTTCTTGTATTTCCTTTATGTAGGAATGGGTGCCTACCAATCAGCTGCAGCTAAAGTTGAAAATATTTATTTTCCAAAGATGGATGCTGTCACATTTGACCAGGCCAATCCTACACAGATACTTGGTAAGTTAATTTCAAGGATGTTTTTATTTTTCATCTGTTTGAAGTAACTTCACTTTTGATCTTTTCAAAAAGCTGATTTCCCGTAGCTTTCCTACTGTTTCTTGGTTTTGACCTTTTAAAATTGCATTCATCATTTTAATGGTGCATGTATTTGAAGGCTTAGGAGTATGAGTAAATTTCACAAAAACTCTAATACAGGATACCCTTTTCTTTTTCCCTCAGCTTATATTTGCTGTTGTTTGGCATTTTTTTATCAAGCTGGTACATTTAAATACTGTACTTCTTTTTTTTTTTTTCTCCCCCTAGATGCTAGGTATGCAGGTCATGTGCAATCCCTTTCTGATTTTGCTTATGAAAGTTTTAGTTCGCCAGATAACCATACAATGTAATCTATGAAGTGCTAAAGTAAGGCATTCTGCTATTTCATAGGCTGCAATGATGACTTCTGTATTTAAGCAGAACTCTCTGCATAACAGAAAAAAGAAAACAGTGTGCAATATTTACTAATTGTACACTTTTTCTTTGTAAACTATATTATCGGCTTGTTTTTCCCTCTCTTCTCAGGCTTCATTCCTATTCTACTATCCCTTTCTCTATTTTTTCTGTAAATATTCCACAAAATCTCTACCTCATTTGTCACCAGTTCATGTTTCTGAACATACATGTGTCTAAGGGTTTTGTAAAACTGGTTTGTATTCACAATGTACCTGCCTTGAACATCTCCAAATTAAAACTCTTGCTTCCTTCTCTCCCCTTTGTATACAGAGCTTGAAAGTGTTGTAGTTATCCAGATAGTCTGATAACGAAACTTAAAACAAGAGATTCTGCTTTTGGGAAAAAGTATACTTTCACATTTATCCAACTTCTTGAAGAGGGCAAGTTCCTGGCCTTACAGTCATGGAATCATAGAATGGTCTGGGTTGGAAAGGAGCTTTAAACATCATCTAGTCCAAGCCCCTTGCTGTAGGCAACATCTTTCACTAGGTCAGCTTGCTGAAAGACACATCCAACCTGATCTCAAACACTTCTAAGGAGAGAGCATCCACAGCTTCTCTAGGCAACCTGTTCCAGTGTCTCTTTGGTTTAAAACCATTACTCCTTCCTGTCTAGTCCTGCCACTACAGACCCTGATAAAAAGTCTCCCTCTGTCTTTCTTACAAACCCCTTTTAGATACTGAAAGGGTCGTTCCAGAGCCTTCTCTTCTCCAGGCTGAAAAACCCCACCTGTCTCAGCCTTTCTTCATAGAAGATGCATACCAGTCCTCTGATTTTTGTGGTCCTCCTCTGGACATGCTCTAATGTCTTGCTTTTGCTGGGGACCCTGGAGCAGGACACAGTACTCCAGGCGAGGTCTCACAAGAGTGGAGAATCACCTCCCTTGACCTGCTGGCCACGTATGTTTTTTTTTTTTTAATACAGCCTGGTATGTGGTTGACTTTTTGGGCTGAAAGTGCACATTGCTGGCTCATGTCCAATTTGTAATCCACCAGTATCCCCAAGTCCTACTCTGCAGGATGGCTGTCAGTCCATTCGTTGCCCATTACTGATACTGGGGAGTGTCCCGGCCCAGGTGGAGGACCCTTGGCCTTGATGAAATTCATGAGGTTCATATAGGTTCACTTCTCAAGCCTCTGGGGCTTTCTGTCTGCAGTACTGCCCTTCTACATGTTGTTCAGGTTTCATTTTCTGTTTAAAAATACCATTCAGAATCTTCAGTCACCCTCGTCCTGTTTCTCTGAATTTTTTTGCACTCTGGTATTTGTTCAGGGAGAAGATACAGGATTCACAAACTGGATTTTTTTTTTTTTTCTGGAAGTTGTTGGTAGTAAATAGATTTATCCTCCTCTTAGTTTTGCACAGACTTTACACTAAAATTTTGTGCAAAACTTCCTAAGAGGGAGAACGGCAAGGCTGGCTGATTTGGGGGTGTCCCTGCTGACTGCGGGGTGGTCAGACTAGATGACCTTGAAGGTCCCTTCCAACCCAGATGATCCTATGATTTTGTTGATTTTCATTCTGCTATGTTATAGCAAAGCAGAGACTTTTACTTACTCTTAAAAGGATACTGTATCAGTTTATTTTTGTCCGATATTCTTGAAGGGTAAGCATATTAGCCACAGGCTTAGGGGGTTGTTTGGTTTTTTTAAGCTTAGAATCTGAAACCTAGGTTCATTGAGTTTCCTGTGGTTTTGTTACAGCACATGGTTAAATACTCTTTTTAATATTATGGCTGGACTGGGATAGATTTAATAGCTATATGGGGTTTTTAATAGGAAGCCTGCAGTTGATTTTTGTGCATACTGTAAGACTCATTACTAATGTAATGCTGCCTGCTTGTGTGTTTATTGACATGACCATCATCAATTCTGGAAGAACAATGATTGGCAGGTGCTTAAGGCCTCATCTATTTTAAGCAAAATTCTGTACATTACAATAATTTTTCCAATACTTTGATTTTTAAAAATTGAAATTTGAATATAGGATGTGGTACAATCATATTTTTCTTATGGCACTTAAGTGAAAATATGAAAACTGATCACACTAAGAACATACAGTTTCTTTTTTGTTTCTACTACTTAATAATAGAAAAGAGCAAAAAAGGAATCACATTTCAGTTATGAAAACTAATGGTCTTGTTTTCTGCATTTTTGCCTGTGTGTAGGCTAAGATGTGAATTCTGAATCTTTGTGTTACAGTATTAGAGGGAGCTTAACAGTAGCAACCATTGTGGTGATTAAAACCTTAAAATGATAAAACTGGAAAAAGAAGTGTTTAAAAATCTAAATCCCTCCTAAAACAACTACAGTAGTTGTAACTTGTTTATAAAGTGCTTTTGTAGTATTTAATTCAAAATCTGGATTTGTGAAGTTCTACTGTCAGTAGCCATGCCTCTTCTATTGTCTTACAGGCAAATTAAAGGAACTCAATGGCAGTGCAACTGAAGAACATAAGCTTACAGAAGATGACTTGATAATCCTAGAAAAGTTATTGTCTACAACATGCAACAACTCCACAGAAACACCTACAGCACAGCAACTTCAGACTCTATGGAGAGCCATTAACTGGCCTGAAGGTAGACAATCACAATTATTTTTTATGTCATCATACCAATACTTCACCATGAACCAAAAGTTGTCTTAAGCTGGCTCTTACATAGAGTATGTTCCAAGCAGTTTATAACCCAAGTAGAAACTAGATAAACATATGCTAATGGCTCTAATCAGTAGCAGGGGCTGTGACATGAATTGCACGACTGGTAGTTGGTCTTCAAGTTTTGTTTTTGGCACAACAGTAAACACGAAGGAGAAACCTGATATGAACATCAGTCATGGTTATTTCATTAGCAGGAGCATCCTCAAGAAAGAAGTGTGAGGCTTGTTTGGAGATAGAGCAAAGAAGCGTGAGGTTGGAGTCTGAAGTTGTTACCAGATGAGGGATGGAATTATGGAGATAAATCATTAAAAAATCCCAAAAGTAGCTTCTGCTTAATATGGTAGTAAATAAGTTACTGAAGCTAAGTTATGTGGTCAGAACTGCATTAGTGAAATAACATTCTGAACGAACACAAGTAGAAGTGATAACATGTCAATTGATAGTATATTGTCATGAGCACTGATGGATTGGAAAGGCTATTTTGGTTGTTACTGCACATTCTGGAAAAAATGGATACATTGCATATACAGATATCTAAACATGCAGCTAAATCAAACTGCTTTCTTGAAATTGCAGTTAAAAATTTATTAACAGGAAGAATATTTTGGTGTTAAAAATTTGCATTCATTATATAACATAACTTAAACTATGTTTGGCAGAGCTGGGAGCTGGTGATAGCTAATGTCATCATACCTTTCAGATTCTTTATGTTGTACAAAGCATTAATTCTCAAGATTCTGCATATCTGCAGGACAAACTGCTCAATAAGTAGCTAACCAAGTTCAACTCTGATTTGGTTATAAATGTGGATAACCGATAGTAGACTTAAGGAGCCAGGTATATTTGAAATTTGGGAACATGGTGGGGAACTACTAAACAAGCTCTTCAGTTTGGTTTCCTTAAAACAATTTCCAGCTGATCAGTTGAGGACATCCTTTTTTTTCCGGTTGTTCTTTGCAAATTAAGTCTGAGAGTTGAAGGTAGTCTAAATTTTTTTTCCTCATTTTTCTTTCTGTAAGCAGTTTTGTACCTATGTATATTGTAAGATACGGAATGAGGACAAAGGGAGCTTGTAGGGGTGTTCAGTCATTGAGAAGCTTTCAGAGACTTTTTTGGATTAGTTACCATATTTTCTGCTTGTCTTCACTGTTATCAGTTGGAGCTTTTAGGAAAGATTTTTAAGATTTTTTGCAAAGCACGGTGTTTATCCTAAATTAAGGAGCATGTTTTTTATGATTGAAGTCTTACTAGAATGGGTTTGTCAATACTTGTTTATGAATTTCAAACAACTTGTGCTTTACCTGGATCTCTTTCTGCATGAACTTGTTACTGTCTGTTCACGAAGCAAGGGGTTTAAGAGTGTCTGTATCTGAAAGAAACGCACCAGTACATTTGCACATAATGCAATATTAATAGAAAAAATTTTTTTGTTTTGTTTCTTAGATATTGTCTTTCCAGCCCTAGACATTCTTAGATTGTCTGTCAGGCATCCCACTGTGAATGAGAACTTCTGCAGTGAAAAGGAGCACGTACAATTTATCGTTCTTCTCCTTAAATTTCTGAACCCTAAAGGAAAGCAAGCAAACCAGCTGTTGGCACTTAGAGCTCTTTGCAATTGTTTTGTCAGCCAGGCAGGCCAGAAGCTCATGATGGAACAGCGGGGTGAAATCATGACTCAAGCAATAGAAATGAAATCAGGCACTAATAAGAACATCCACATTGCACTTGCCACGCTGACGCTGAACTACGCTGTATGTTTACATAAAGTCAACAACATTGAGGGCAAAGCTCAATGTTTGTCAGTAATCAGCACAGTTATGGAAGTTGTTCAAGATCTTGAAGCCGTTTTTAGACTGCTTGTGGCTCTTGGGACGCTAATCAGTGATGATACAAGTGCTGTGCAATTAGCTAAGTCTCTTGGAGTTGACTCTCAAATAAAAAAGTATGCCTCTGTATCAGAACCGGCTAAAGTAAAGGAATGCTGTAGGTTTGTTCTTAATCTGCTATAATTGTTTGTTTTCCTTAGCAATTGGGAGACACAATGTATGCTGAAAAAAAAAAAGATACTTTTGTTCATATTTTGTGACAGACTATAATTGGGGATGAATTACACTTGATTTGTTGCAAGATACAGAGCAAATAAAACTTTTTTCACTGTTTGTCATTTGACTGCTTTTCTGAAGTCTGTAGTGCACAGGATCTTTGCAAGAAGTACTTCTAACATAGCTCAGATCAAAATAAATCACCAGGACGTCAAACCATCTCAGTATTTAAAGGTTATCTATATGGAAATGTAGGAGATGGCTGTGATTTGGTGACTGTCAACTCCGACGCCTACCCCAACCATGTTTCTATGTTTAAGTGCCATGAGTCTGTTTCTTGACTATGTTTTTTTTTTGTTAGCAGGCAAGGGGCCCTGAGAACTGTTAAGTTCAACCGTGCTTTTCACAAGCAACCTTTTCCCTTAATACTGGTTAATATTAACCCTTGTCAAATATCCTGGTAAGAGAATGGCTTGCACCTAATTTTTCATCAGCTTTTTTTCCAGTTCCTTTTTGAAACCTAGCTGTTTATGGCTCTTACTGTTTTTAACCTAGAATTAGGCGACTTTTTGAGAGGTAGATCTTTAACTGCCGTATAGATGTCATGCTTCACTGATAAGTGAATATCTTTTAGCTTGTAAAATGGCTTGAACTTCTACAAAAGCTTTTACATGACTTTAAATGACAGGAATATTACATCAATTGATAGCAAGTGTCTTACTCTATGTTGTAAAATATTAGATGATGTAAAAGAAAAAAAAAAAAAGTCATCCTGAAGAGTGGGAGAGAAATTTAGGTATGGAGAACAGATTGAGCAGCGGAAACTGGAACAGGCTTCCTAGAGAGGTGGTTCATGTCCCCAGCCTGCCAGTGTTTAACAGGCATTTGGACAATGCCCTTAATTTAACATTTGGACAGCCCTGAGTGGTCAGGCAGTTGACTAGATGACCATTATAGGTCCTTTACAACTGAAATATTCTGTTCTAAACTGTAAAAATGTAAAGTCAAGTTTTATGAAGTAGCTTTAATATTACTGTGGTGACTATTCGAGCAGATCTAAGAAGTTCAGCTCAAAATGGGGATGTTATTTCTTACTACTGTAAATGTTACACTTTGGTTTAGAATTAAGATGAAGCCAAGATGTCCATGTTCAAAGTTACATTCTTCATTAGACTAATAGAATGGAAAACATGAAAAAATGGGCAAGCTTTTCTGGCATGTGGGCTCTTCATCACATGGTACCCGTCTGCCTCATCAGTGCCAGATAGGAAGGGTTTTGTGACCAAGAGCTCTAACTTTTTTTGCTCCATCTAACTGAGCTGTCTGAATTACTGCGTTGCTTCCAGCAAACCTTGCTTGTCAAACCCTTAGTTGCACACTTGTACTGTTATACTTCTGATGAATTTCCAGATGCATACCCTCAGAGTCTTGATCATGGCTTAGTCATGGGTTTTCTCATTTGATCCATTGCAGGTTGATGTATGAGGCAATCCAAAAGATTATCCAAGATTTACAGTGTTTAACAATAGATCAGTCCCTTCCCGGGAAAACATCTAAGAAGCTACCTTTAGGAAACATGTCTGTGAAATAATGTGCCTGTCTGTTGAATTTTGGTTGCCTACTATAAAATTGTTCTTGAAGCTTTAGCTTTTTAATGTTGTGCTCTTTAACTGTGTTTGTACATGTGCTATTTTAAGAAATCTATATTCATCTAACATTTTGGTTTTGTTATTGTGGGATTGCTCTGTTACAGATTACCTCTTTACGTGATAATTGTCATTAATTTCCTAGACCAAAAATTATGTTTATATTAATAAACATATTCTGGCAACTCCAAGAAATGGTATATTAAGAGATATTACAAAATTCGCTTAAATTTGCAAGGAAATGATGGGACATAGCAAAAAATCCTTCATCTGAGGGACTGCAGCACTACACGTATACAAAGCAGGCCACGAATACTTGAATAGAAGGACAGCTGCTGCTACCAGGGTACTTTGATAGCGGACCATTCCATGATTTAGCATTGTCTGAGGGAACTGAGGGAGTTGGGGATGTTCGGTTTGTTGGGTTCCATCCCCACAGGGAAAAAAACCCAAAACTTAAAACACACAGCCAGATCTTGCAGTATGTTGTAAGATCTTACAACAATGAAAGTTTTTTTTAATTGATGCAGAAACCTGTTGGTGTTCTTATGCCCTCATGTGTTTCTGCGGTAGCTTTCAGTGAGGGTTTTCCCAAGCTAGCAAAACTGGGTACGTGCTAACACCGGTTGAGTGCAAAGAGGGGAGAAACGCATCTTTTACAAAGCAATGGGCTTTTTTCCTGCCTTCCGATGTATAACAACTGAATACCCTCTTTCTGTTGGTATTACCTTGAAAACGAATAATCACTATTGCTCTTGTTTCCAATGACACTGTTCTAAAACTCCATTGTGGTACACATAAACGTGCATGTACATAAACACGCAATTATATGGCACTGAGATCAACAACTAGAAAACCGCAAGGATCTAATCAGGAAGAAGTTTCAGTGAAAGGATGTTAAATCTATGCCTTGGAAACACGCCAGACAGGAGGTCCACGGTGTACAATCTTTTGAGACCAGAGGGTATTGAAAACAAGTATGTGCCTAGCACAGAACACTTTGTAGATGGCCCGTTGCTATCTAGTGCTAAGTGCTAGATGGCAGTAAGATAGATAGGAGCTAAGTGCTCCTGATTTGATTCATCAGGGGAATAGTAAAAGTATGTTTGAGAGATTTCAAGAGCCCCTTTAAGAGAAATTGTGTCTTCGGCTAAGAATTTAAAACTTCTCAGTAGCTGCTATAATTCTTCTGCTGGCATCTTTTTCTAAACTAGAATGGAAGCTCTTGGAGCATTAAACAGCACGTAGTAGCACTTCACATTAAGCCTTTGTTGTTAGTCCTGCCTTGGGTTTTATGAAGTGGAAGTACTTGGGATCTGCTTGGGCCATAACTCAGCATACAATATAAAATGCCTTAACTGGGAAGCTGCATGAGGAATCAACCCACTTAGGCCACCACCAACGGTTGTACTTGGCCAAGACCAATGGAGACTGTAGTAGCATAACCTGGGATACACGAATCAAAAGATTTCTGTAATGATTATTATTATGATGCACCTTGCTCTTATCAGGGCCTAATCTTAAGCAGACTTTTAAAAACTATGCAGTCATGTTCAGTCTGCAGACAGAAATAGACTGATTTCTGTCTGCAAACATGTTTCATTAAAAGCGCTGTACGATGAGCTATACATTAATGACTTGTTGGATGCAATCAATTCTCTATTAACATTATGCGCTAAATTAATCTGCTATGTAAGAGTAGTGCCACAGATTGGTACTAAAGAGATAACTGCTTTAGGAAATATTATAACCTGCTGGTTCCAGTTGTGTGAAGCTTCTTGTTTAAAAACATTTAGGTAAACTGCCTTAGCTCAATTTAATCCATTACTATATTAAGTGATCACTTTCCTTTTTTTTTTTTTCCTCTCTCTCTTTAAACTATCGACAAATCCAAAGTCTAGGAACAGTAGATGTTTCCCACTTTTTCAAAATGTGTACTGAACAGACTGTGAAATTAAATGGTTAGCAACAAGATGCCATATGCAGCTGCTGAAAGTGTAAAGGAATATCTGGGCAATTTCAGATTTCCTATTCTTCCAATGGATTTTTGATGTTTATTCATTTATTCCATTTTGGTGGGAAATTTTTTTCTAGACTTTCCAATTGCAAAGATGAATTTGCAAATGCAGACCAAGTCACTGTTGATCTGTATCAAACACATGGAAAAAATAAGTGTTAAGTATGAACTACCTCTTTTTGACAGTAAATTTTGAAGCCTAACTACAACCACCCAAATGCCAACATAATGCCAAATCATTTTATCAGCACACCTACTTAGCTTCTGTACTGTGTGAATAGATGCTGTTTGCATTGAAAACGTAGTCCACAGAAATAAAGGTGCAGGTTTTGTATAAAAATACCAGCACAGGCAGTTACTAGGTATTTGATTATTCTTGATTCTCCTTTAATGCTTGTCCTGTTTGCATGCCTAAGCATATATTCTTTAACCTTTTATGTTCCATATAGTTGCTCAAGTGATCTCATTTTCTTGTTGAACTTCTAAATCCCTAATTAACACTTCCCAATTACATTAGCTCTACCATCTTCAGAGAACACTAAGGCTGTCATTTTGTGATGATAACCATCTATTTCCACCCACCCAGGTAATCTAACAACACAGACTAATTAGGATTAACTCTGACCCTGTGACTGCACCTTATCCAGCTCCACAGGGACTCAACGATTACTGAAAAAAAGAAGAGATAATAAATTCTTTTAACCCTTTTGAAAACAGTGTCAAACACTGCGTTACCTATCATCTGGCCATAGCGCTTTTGATCACTGCTAGTTTTGTACAACTTGCATTCAGTGGACTTCTACCTAAATGGGGCAATACCACCAATGCTGTTGGAAGATCCCACACAATGGAATGTATCAAACTGGAGTGCAACGTGTTTGAATTTTGGGAAAAAAAAGACCCAGAAAAAGACAAAGGGACGCTTTGGTGCACTAAATAAAGGAGAAAGCTGTGGCATGTCTCTGCACAGAAAAGGACGTTCTTAATACAAATTATTTCTGTGTAATGATGGGCATTGGTCTACTCTGGTCTTTATTTTTGGCTAACTATCCTCTTTCATTGGCATGTTCCTCTATAGCTAATCTTGGCATTGGTGGCTGAAGGCTGATCAGTGTTCTACTGAATTGCACAGTGTGGTCACCTGCCTTGAGTCGGCTTCTCTGCCCATTCCTACTTGTTTCCGTCCCATGGAAAATAGTTTGTGTCAGAGTTCTGCAATATTCATGAAATAACACAGAAAGCCTAAATTTATTATCAACATTAGCATTCACTGAGATATGGATATTTGATTTTTTTTTTAATTATGGGTATATATGCTTGAACCATTTTTAATGGAGTGTGTCTTCAGTAGAAGTTAGCAATACATCAATCAAATCACTAAGAACAGATTTCTTGGAACAAAAAGTTACACAAGAACCAAGTGAAGTTGTTTACTGCGGTGTCTAGCCTGCTGCTTAAAGCTTCATACCAGGGGCTTGGAATGGCAGCTCTAACAATGTTTAAGTGAGTCTGAGAGGTGACTCTCTGGACCAACAGACCATATTAAGTCTAATGTCTCTCTACTGGGCAGACCATGTGGACTAGAGCACAAGTCTTACGAGGAGCAGCTGAGGGAGCTAGGGTTATTTAGCCTGGAGAAAAGGAGGCTGAGGGGAGACCCTATCGCTCCCTACAGCTGCCTGAAAGGAGGTAGTGGAGAGCTGGGAATCAGTCCCTTCTCCCAAGAGACAGGACAAGAGGAAACGACCTCAAGTTGCGCCAGGGGAGGTTCAGGATGGATATTAGGAAAAATTTCTTCACAGAAAGGTTTCTCAAACGTTGGAAGAGGCTGTCCAGGGAAGTGATTGACTCACCCACCCTGGAGGTAATTTAAAGACGTGCAGAGGTAGTGCTGAGGGACATGGTTTAGTGGTGGTTTTGGCAGTGCTGGGCTGATGGCTGGAGTTGATGATCTGAAAGGTCCCTTCCAACCCAGACGCTTCGATGATTCCATGACTATAGCGAAGACCAGAACCCGATCACACAAATCACCGTTAAAGATTTCCTCTCCTCCCCCCGCTCCAGGCAGAACACCCTGAAAACCTACTGAGCCGTTCTGCAGGTGCTGCTGAGCTGAAGGGGAAGTGTTGCCTGGATGATGTAGTTTGCTTGGATTTTACGTCATCTACATGAGCTTCCACACAGCTCTGGACAGGATCCCTGGTTCCAAAGCGCTGCCAAGGCAGCAGCACTCCCACAGAATCACAGAATCACCATGGTTGGAAGGGACCTCTGAGATCATCGAGTCCAACCTTAAAAAACAAAACAAAACAAAACCCACACCACAACCAAACACCATCAACAAAAAACAAACAGACAAACAAACAAACCAGAACAAAACAACCACAAAACACCCCACCACATCACACCCACCCAGAAACCAGTAATCTCGGGCACTCGAGCATGCCCTGAAGAGCCACGTCTACACATTTCTTAAATACCTCCAGGGATGGCAACTCCACCACCTCCCTGGGCAGGCTGTTCCAGTGCCTGACTACCCTCTCAGTATTCTTCCTAATATCGAATCTAAACCTCCCCTGCTGCAATGTCAGACCATTTCCTCTGGTCCTGTCATTATTCCCTTGGGAGAAGAGGCCAACACCCACCTCACTTCAACCTCCTTTCAGGTAGTTGTAGAGGGCAATGAGGTC